>PGCI01000020.1:0-539392 GCA_002873125.1 Puccinia coronata f. sp. avenae
AAACAATCAGTTCTTATGAATCAAATAATGAAACTAGAAAAAGAAAGAAGTCAAGAATGAGTCATGAGTTGGAGATCAGGCGACTACTGGGGGTTCTAATTAGACCAACAAAGAGTGCAACAGCACTGCAAAAGGGGTTGTATCGGTTACAACCCCCCGCGGTAACGTCGGCCAGAGGCGACCGAGGTTACATCGGTCGCCCAGACCGATTTTATGTCGGCCGGGCCCACCGATACATTAGAACAAAGGCATAATGTATCGGTGGGAGCCGCCGATGTAACATCGGTCTGGTAGACCGATGTTACATCGGTTGCCGCCACCGATCTAGCCGCGGGGGGTTGTAACCGATACAACCCCTTTGGCGGTGCAGCCATACAAAAAACAAGCTACTTATGACTAAATTTCAGTCTAGATCAAGAAGATTCAAGAAAGAAGAAAGTGGATTTGAGGGAGGAGTAGACGGAGAAACATGAAAACTCAACAATAATACTGTGTGCTCTGACGACCAAAGACGTGAGAGCAAGTACAGACTGGATCTATAGCCTTGACCAGCGAGATCACAGCGGTCAGCGTACAAGCCAAAGGCTATAAATAAGGGGAGAGTACAGCAGCAACAGTACTCACCAGACTCCGATCAGCCACACTGCCTACAGCAGTCCCTCTATTAACCAGTAGCGCAAACTTGTTTATTATTAGAAACAAGTAAGCCTTCAGTGTACAAGCCCTATTTGAGGCACAGTAATTATTAAGGCTGCATTTTTTCTGTTTAGTGTCTCACTCGTCACCAGAGCTCCACCCATTGCCAATAGTCAACAGATTCAAGTCTGTTCCGCCGGCTTTCCTGTTAAGTCCATTAACAGAGAAGCAGATCAACTGCCCGAGCAGTTTACCAGCTACAAAACTTGACGAGAAGCTCGACACTGTCGCGGCTGCTAAGGATTTACTTAAAAGTAAATCAAATTTCTTTAGCTTGCCGAGCTTATCGCTGTACGCTAACGCCAGACCATGCTGAATACTAGGTCAGGAAGCTACAAGCGTGTCCCTCCCACCACCTCCACCTCCCGCCGAGGAAGACACCAGGGGAGAGGAGGGGGCACTCCCCAGGGAGTGCCATAGCTTAAGTTGACCCTGGTTTTGGTCTGAACTCTGTCAGAAGTCAATCAGAAATTTTTGAGGGACTATTCCTTTCAATAAGGTGAAATGGAGGTGAAGTAATGATGAAGTGATGTGCTAAACATTGTGAGATTATCAACAACTTTTTTTGAATTTATTTTGAATTCTAGCTCAACTTAATCATGACTATGGACTACCTATGGACTACAATTGCTCAATAAATGCATGTTACACAGACATCCTGGTCAACAGGCTGGGCCTTTCACAGATGATTACTAGTTTTTTTTTGTTATGGGGTGTGAAACCAATTTTGACAATGTCCCCCTATCCCGCCTGAGCGGGATAGGGGGACATTGTCAAAATTCCCTCTCACAAAAAACAGAAATGGAACATGAAGCTGAGAATATATAAATAAATGAAAAACCCCTCTTACCACAAAGTGTGTGGCAATGCAACATGATGCCCAGCTGAACCCTAATGCTCCCCAGATTGACTTCAATTAGGTTTTGGACTGAGAGGGCTACCATTTTGTGACATGTTGTGGTAAAATTGCAGCAAATTTTTGCTAATGTCAGGGCAAATTCTTAGATTTATTTGGATGCAGAAGGTAAAGAATTCAATAGTATAATACAATTATTAACCTATTTTTTGAAGAAGATCTTGGCCATGATGATCTGTTGGAACATTATCATCCTTCATGAACAACTTTTTTGTACACTACTAAAATTTCAATCAAACAGTCTGGATTTTCACCAGAATCATTTTATCAATTGAAGAACAATTCAACTTGAATCAAAAATTTGTTTTGAGTATCTTTTTTATACAGAATAAACTAAATTCCAGTCAACTTCCAGATGAGTTCAATGTGGGTTAGCCAATACTTTGTGAAGTTCAAAGAAAGATGTAGGAGAGGTATTCACCAGAGTTACAGAAAAAAGTTAGGCTATGGCACTCCTTGGGGAGTGCCCCCTCCTCTCCCCTGGTGAGAGGAAGAGGGCAAGGAGCAAGAGGACAGCCTTGAAATCTTAGTGGATACAGACCCTAAAGGTTAGTCCCAGGCGCTGATAACTACAACCAATTGGACTCAGAGCTAACCTCACTCCTACCCAGCATTCACGGGGGGGAAAGTGTTGTCAACAAGCCAATTGGACTCAATCAAATTCCTCCAAGCAACCTGGAAGGCGTACAAGAAAGCCCAGAACGACAAGGAATGGGACCTTCTGCCTCATTACATACAGACAATCATTGCACAGTTCCGCCTGGTGCGCAGCTTCCTTTCGTGGAACAAGACAACCAACAAGATTGGCGGCATCAACCTGTACACCGAGCAAAAGATAGCAAAATCTTGGGCGGAGATGAAAGGAAAGGTGCCGCCTCCAAAGAATAACCAGGAGGAGACCTCCATGAAGAAGGCTCTAAAAGGCTACAAAATCCCCAAGAAGTCCCAAGACAAGGAGAACAAGACAGAGGGGACTTCTTTGACCAAGAAGGGTCCGCTGAAGCGGACCAGACGCTTCAAGGAGAACCAGGATTTAGCTGGCCCCTCCAAGAAGAAAAAAGAGAACAAGCTCTCCGCGGAAAAAATAAAATGGAAGAGGGTAACAAAATTAGCCCAAGCTCTGTTAGAAGTCAAAGAAGCTAAAAATTAGAAAATGTTGTATCCTCTCCTGTAACTACTACTAGTAGAAATGTTATTCCTGCTGCCTCACCTGATTTAGAAGTGCCACCTGATGCCATTGAGAATGTGAGAGATTTTTATAATCAAATCTTGATTAAAAATATAACCCATATAGATGCAAAAATCAATGAGATCAGGTTGCTTACCAATGTTAACCTCAATGAAATGCAACAAATGAGCAAAGTTATCTCCACTAATTTAGAGGATAGAATTAAAGAAATCCACCATAGCAATGGCAGTATATCCACAGACACCAGGAAACTTCTTCAATTTGCAAGAGAAACCATGGATGCAAAGTTAAATGAGTTAAATCATGTGAATATTCAGAATCATCAAGAACTGAGACATTTAGCAAAAATGGTTTTGGATAATAGTAATGATCTAGCAAAGATAACTCCTGGAAATAACCAATTACTAGAGATTGTTCAACTACTCAAAGACATTAAAAGCATGGTTGCAATCAGAGAAGAACCAGCAGTAGACATATCAAGTCACATCATACAAGAATTAAGAAGTGTCTTAGAAAATAGACCTATTACTACCCCCAGTGTAAATGGACAGGCTGATATCATAATTAATGAATTCATCAAATTGAAAACTGAAGTAGAAACCAAACTTGGACAAACTGAAGCAGCTATTAAGCAAGAAATCAGAGATCAAGTGGATCAATTACATGAAGACAATGATAATTCATCTGTCCATCAAGAAGCTCAAGTAGATAACATCCTAGCCATCCTAGAAAAAGTGGAAAAAATGGAAAGAGAAATGAAAAATCATATGGTCTCCATGGAAAGAACCCTGAACACCAGATTTGTGAAACTGGAAACCAATGTACAAATCCAAATGGGATCACTAGAGAGATGCATCAAGGAGCACCTACACCATGATGTCACATCTGAACACAGTGGTAGCAGTAAGAGCTCACACAACCATAGGAATCCCCACATGGATACCCCAGTAACATCTGCCACCCCCCAACATGAAGTACATAACTTCACCAATGCCCACAATTCCAGCAAACTTGAGGTCCCACGGACAAAAGATTGGCCAAAATTTAAAGGTGAAGGAGAATATGACCACCTTGAATTTATCAGAATTGTAGAATTGATGAAGGAAGACTTTGAACTTTCTGATATGGCCATAACAGGAAGACTATGTACACTGTTTGAAGGCACAGCCAGAAGATGGTTCAATGACACCAGATCAGCTTGTGGTAGACAACCATGGCCATGGTGGAAGGAACAGATGATGAAGAAATGGGATATCCCAGCTTGGAGGTACAAAATTGAAAATAAATTTGATGAAAGTATCTTTGATATTGAGAGAGATTCCCCGGTTAAATGGGTACTTAATCAAAAAGATAGGCTCCAAGCCTTGTGGCCACATATGATCCTTCAAGACAAACACCTTAGGATTTTGAAGAAATGTGGAGGAGACCTTGAAAATGCCATTAAGAGCAGGTCTCCACCCAATGCATCAACTGAAGACATCATCAACATCCTGGAGGATATAACCACTAGAACCAAGATTGGAAGAAGGTTTAAACCTAACAAACCTTTTTCTTCAGACAAAAATGATAAATTCAATAACAATTCTGGCAGGAGTAGAGAACCCAACAAGGATTACTCATCACCCAAGAAATGCTCAATCTGTTTCAAAATGGGCCATACAGCTGATACCTGCCATCAGGCAAAAAAGAAAGTAGTTAACCAGGTAGATGCAGAAGAAGCTGAAGTTAATGTTGTTGAAGATGAACCTGAAGAAACCATCATTGACTATGAAGATGGCTCCTCCATCTCAAGTGCTGATGAGAATGTAGTACATATGGAATTAGAAATTGCAGATGTAGAATGTGACAATCACCTACCACAGGAATGGACTTCTGGGAAAGAGGTTACTAATATCTCAGAAGCCAGACTGATGAAGACTAAACCATCCAGGGGTAAAGGGTACACCGCTGGAAAATCCAACATAGCTTCAGTTATATTCAATGGCCAAGAAGCAGACCTTCTTCTAGACAGTGGAGCTTTCTGTTCTATAGTTTCTAAAAAGCATTTAAAACAATTCTGTCCAGAGTTTGTAGACCAACTACTTCCCATTGGATCATTAAAACTGAATAGCGCCAGCAGCACCATGAAACCTGTGGGAATATTACCCTGCAGCCTCATCATTCCTCATGTTCAAGGAGCAGTAAGAATCCAAGTAGAGTTCATTGTGGTAGAAGATGGGGTTAGCAATTATTTTATCCTGGGAAATGATTACCTGGCCATATACGGTTTTGATATCACCAACAGTAGAGAGAGATACTTTACTATAGGCAATGACAATAAAAGGAAGAAATTCCTGTTCAATCAGAAAGACCAGCTAGCTATACAAGAAGTTGGTAGGAAGCAAGGACTTGATAAATTTGTCACAGAACAGCTTCAACAAAGTAAGATTTGTGAAGAGCTTACCTCTAAACAAGTCCTTCAACTCCAAGAAGTCTTGTTTGCCTATAAGAATGCATTTGCCTCTGATTCAGAACCACTAGGAGCAGTCACTGCAAAAGGGGTTGTATCGGTTACAACCCCCCGCAGTAACGTCGGCCAGAGGCGACCGATGTTACATCGGTCGCCCAGACCGATTTTATGTCGGCCGGGCCCACCAATACATTAGAACAAAGGCATAATGTATCGGTGGGACCCGCCGATGTAACATTGGTCTGGTAGACCGATGTTACATCGGTTGCCGCCACCGATCTAGCCGCGGGGGGTTGTAACCGATACAACCCCTTTGGCGGTGAGTGATAGGTCATGAGGTAGATATTACCCTCAACATTGAGAGGCCATATCCTCCCCTGTTACAAATACCAGCTTATCCAGCTAGTCCCAGAGCTAGGGTAGAATTGGAGAAACATATAGCAGACCTGATCAAGTTGAATGTCTTAAGGAAGATTGGTCATAATGAAGAGGTAGAAATAACAACACCTGTCATCATTGCTTGGCATAATGATAAGTCCAGGATGGTTGGGGACTTCAGAGCACTGAATAACTACACACTCCCTGATAGATATCCCATACCTAGAATTGCTGAAACTTTGACCAACCTAGCACAAGCAAAATACATAACCAGTATGGACGCTCTGAAAGGCTTTCACCAAAATAAGGTTACAAACAGAGCTAGAAAATACATCAGAATCATAACACATAAAGGTGTTTATGAATACCTAAGAATGCCTTTTGGAATTAAGAACGCCCCTTCTCATTTCCAGAGGATGATGAACTCTATCTTTACCTCTGAACTATCAGAAGGATGGTTGATTGTCTACATTGATGACATCATTATATGTTCATCCATCTGGGAAGAACACTTAACAAGATTGACCATTGTCCTTGAAAAGGTGGTCAAAGTTAACTTGAAAATTTCTTTGAAGAAATGTGCATTTGGATTCAGGGAATTAACTGCCCTGGGACATGTAGTTTCAGGACTATCGCTGTGCATTGACCAGAATAAGGTTGCTGCAGTACTAAAGAAGCCAGCTCCTGCTAACAAGAAGGAGTTGCAAATTTTCCTTGGCTTTGCCAGCTACTACAGACAACATTTGGAAGGGTTTTCAGCCATGGCCAGAAGTCTATATGAAATATGTTCCAATGATGCATGCTTTGAGATGACTCATGAGAGGGTAATGGCCTTTCAGAAAATCAGAGAACACCTCACCAAAGCCCCCCTGTTATTGATGCCTGACTTCCAGAGACCATTCAGACTCTATGTGGATGCATCCATGGAAGGATTGGGAGCAGCACTCCACCAACTCCAGATCATTGAGGATATGCCTGTAGAAGGTCCTATATGCTTTATCTCTAGGCAATTAAAGAAATCTGAGAAAAGATATGGAGCTAGTCAACTAGAGTGCCTATGCCTGGTCTGGGCCTTGGAAAAATTACACTACTATCTAGATGGGGGCTTGATAGCGGCACGCCCTTCGGGCGTGCGCACGCCTATCCGCACGCCCAGAAAAAATGGCGTGCAGCCGCTGCACGCCGCTTTGGAAAAGCGTGCAGGGGCTGCACGCCTTTCCCCGCATGCTGCACGCCATGTGCATGCCTACAATAGGCGTGCATACGGCGTGCAGGCGTGCCAGACAGGCGTGCAGAGCCTGCACGCCTGTCTGAAGGGCGTGCAAAGCCTGCACGCCCTTAGGACAGGCGTGCAGGCTTTGCACGCCTGTCGGCTCACGTAAGCCTCTCGATTTGAGAGGCTTACGTGAGCCGCGGTACCCTTATAAGGGTACCAAACGGTACCCTTATAAGGGTACCGCAGTACCCTTATAAGGGTACCGTTTGGTACCCTTATAAGGGTACCGAACGGTACCCTTATAAGGGTACCGAACGGTACCCTTATAAGGGTACCGGGTACCCTGGGTACCCTTATAAGGGTACCAAACGGTACCCTTATAAGGGTACCGGGTACCCTTATAAGGGTACCCTGGGTACCCTTATAAGGGTACCCGGTACCCTTATAAGGGTACCGAACGGTACCCTTATAAGGGTACCGCGGTACCCTTATAAGGGTACCCTGGGTACCCTTATAAGGGTACCGTGGTACCCTTATAAGGGTACCCTGGGTACCCTTATAAGGGTACCCTGGGTACCCTTATAAGGGTACTGTGGTACCCTTATAAGGGTACCCTGGGTACCCTTATAAGGGTACCCTGGGTACCCTTATAAGGGTACTGTGGTACCCTTATAAGGGTACCCTGGGTACCCTTATAAGGGTACCCTGGGTACCCTTATAAGGGTACTGTGGTACCCTTATAAGGGTACCCTGGGTACCCTTATAAGGGTACCCTGGGTACCCTTATAAGGGTACTGTGGTACCCTTATAAGGGTACCCTGGGTACCCTTATAAGGGTACCCTGGGTACCCTTATAAGGGTACTGTGGTACCCTTATAAGGGTACCCTGGGTACCCTTATAAGGGTACCCTGGTACCCTTATAAGGGTACTGTGGTACCCTTATAAGGGTACCCTGGGTACCCTTATAAGGGTACCCTGGGTACCCTTATAAGGGTACTGTGGTACCCTTATAAGGGTACCCTGGGTACCCTTATAAGGGTACCCTGGGTACCCTTATAAGGGTACTGTGGTACCCTTATAAGGGTACCCAGGGTACCCTTATAAGGGTACCCAGGGTACCCTTATAAGGGTACCACAGTACCCTTATAAGGGTACCCAGGGTACCCTTATAAGGGTACCCAGGGTACCCTTATAAGGGTACCACAGTACCCTTATAAGGGTACCCAGGGTACCCTTATAAGGGTACCCAGGGTACCCTTATAAGGGTACCACAGTACCCTTATAAGGGTACCCAGGGTACCCTTATAAGGGTACCCTGGGTACCCTTATAAGGGTACTGTGGTACCCTTATAAGGGTACCCTGGGTACCCTTATAAGGGTACCGTGGTACCCTTATAAGGGTACCCTGGGTACCCTTATAAGGGTACCGTGGTACCCTTATAAGGGTACCGTGGTACCCTTATAAGGGTACCGTGGTACCCTTATAAGGGTACCGTGGTACCCTTATAAGGGTACCGTGGTACCCTTATAAGGGTACCGTGGTACCCTTATAAGGGTACCCTGGGTACCCTTATAAGGGTACCGTGGTACCCTTATAAGGGTACCCTGGGTACCCTTATAAGGGTACCGTTTGGTACCCTTATAAGGGTACCGTTCGGTACCCTTATAAGGGTACCCAGGGTACCCTTATAAGGGTACCCAGGGTACCCTTATAAGGGTACCCAGGGTACCCTGGGTACCCTTATAAGGGCACCAAGGGGCTCACGTAAGCCTCTCGATTTGAGAGGCTTACGTGAGCCTGGCCGGACAGGCGTGCATGGCCAGCACGCCTGTCCGGCGGGGCCGCACGCCGAGCCGGCCGTCCTCACGCCATTTGTAGGCGTGCGGACGGCATGCGGCATGCGGGGGAGGGCGTGCGGGGGTTTGCACGCCTAAAAAAAAGGCGTGCAGCCCCCGCACGCCTTTTTTTTAGGCGTTCGGGGGGGCGTGCGCACGCCCTTCGGGCGTGCTGCTATCAAGCCCCATCTAGATGGGAGTGTCTTTGAAGTTGTAACTGATTGTACAGCTCTGAAATCCTTGCTTGATATGAGCTCCCCAAAAAGGCACATGCTGAGATGGCAGATTTCCATCCAAGAATACCGTGGGAATATGACCATTATTCATAAAGCAGGAGCCTTGCACAAGAATGCTGATGGGCTGAGCAGATGGTCAATTCCTAATACCCCTGAAAACCCTTCCTGGGTTCCTGAAGAAGTTGAGCAGATGCCTATCATGGGGATTAGCATCACTGATCTAGAAGATGAATTCTTTGAGACCATCAGGCAGAGCTACAAGCAAGATAAGAATTGTACAATCCTATCACAAATACTGAAAAAAGGACCATAAAGATGAAGAACTAATCCATTCACTAGAGGATGAATGGAGGAAGTCCTATCTAGAGGGCAGGTTTCATCTCTTTGATGGCATCATATATCATAGGAGCAAACATACCTGCATGCTCACTGTGACAGACAGAACCATTATTAATACAATACTGTATGAATGCCATGACTCCAACTTTTCAGGACATTTAAGTGTGGAAAGAACAGAGGACAAAATCAAAAATACAGCCTGGTGGCCCGGCTGGAGGAATGATGTCCAGACGTACTGCACCTCATGTGACAGATGTCAAAGAGCTAACAAAGCTACAGGAAAAAGATTTGGGCACATGATGAAAATCAAAGACCCTACCACTCCTTGGGAGATAGTAAACATGGATTGGGTCACAGGCCTACCACCAGGAGGCAAAAAGAATTACAATGCTTGTCTTGTGATTGTTGACAGATTTAGCAAAACACCAACTTTTCTCCCATGTCACAAAGATGACACAGCCATGGATACTGCACTTATGATTTGGAACAGAGTTATATCCTGGACAGGGCTGTTCAAGACCATAATTAGTGACAGAGACCCCAAGTTCACCTCAGAATTATGGACTAACCTGTACCAACTTTTTGGTACCAAATGAGCCTTCTCCACAGCTTACCATCCACAAACAGATGGCCTGGCAGAAAGGATGATACAAACCCTGGAGGATATGCTCAGAAGGTTTTGTGCCTACGGTCTAGAGTTTAAAGATTCAGATGGGTTCACCCATGATTGGGTCACCCTGTTACCAGCACTGGAACTTGCTTACAGAACTTCTACCCATGCTTCCACGGGAAAAACCCCTTCCCTGTTAGAGAAAGGTTGGAATCCCAGACTTCCACAGGATAGTCTGAGGAAAGACTTAATTGACATCCACCCTACAGCAGCTAGTTTCAAAAGCATGCTGGATAAGGCTAAGAACCATGCTCAGAGATGCATGGATGATGCATTCCAGTACAGCAAGGAAAGGTGGGATAAGAAACACAAATTACCCACTTTTAAAATTGGTGACTTGGTGCTGATATCTAATGTGAACTTCAATAATATCAAAGAACCAAAGAAGCTGAAAAATGCCTTTGTAGGACCCTTTGTAATTAAAGCCCTCCATGGGGATAATGCGGTCAAAGTGAAACTGTCTGGAGAACTAGAGAAGAAACACCCAACCTTCCCTGTCAGCCTTCTGAAGCATTATACTGAAGCATAAGCAGAACTTTTTCCACTCAGGAAAGTAATACCTGAACAAGAACTACCTCCATTAGAAACTCCAGAAGTAAAAGTCATTCACAAGATACTTAAGGAGAAGAATGTGAGAGGAGTCAAAGATAAACTGTATCTAGTCAGGTACAGAAATTTAATACATGAAGATGAATGGCTTCCAGACAAAGAAATTCCCAACTCTGAGAAATACCTTAGAAGACACAGGAATACCAAGAATTAATAATTAATTCTTCTTTTTGTGGTAGGGAGTGTCAGCCCTAGAGGTACCACAAAGTATCCAAAGGACTGCATATCCTTCATTATTTTGTAAATATTATTAAAGAAATGGACTTTTGATGCAATATTAATAAGGGTCCCTCACCAGAGATACCCTAGATTTCCTACTCCTTCTCATACTTCCTGACATCTCAAAGGAAACAATAATTACAGGAATCAACAATCCTGCTGTGGACTGTGCCAACCACAAGTTAACCAATGAAACAATCATTTAAATTAGTTAGAACCTTAAATAAGATCTATTCTAAGAAGTTGCAAACTTTTAAAACAGAATTACCTACCAAGGTAGCTAATTCTAAGTACTATTCTACTTTGAGTTGACATATGATGTAATTGGCTATAAAATACATCATGTTGTCATGAGGACGTTGTGGAACTACTCTTTTTAGGGAGAATAGAGCTTGAGAGGGAATAGGTGCTTGAAGGGCTGCCTCTTGGCTGTCTGGGAGAGTAAGGTAACAAGAATATAAGAGTATGGACTCTTGAAGAATAAGGTGTGGCTGATGAGGATCTAAGGATATCTTTGTAAGGGTATGATTTATGTGTAATGACTTATGGTTTATGACTCACTGCCAGCAATGCTGGCTTGGATGGTCACACCTGAGTTTACATCGGATGCAGCCATCCAATTCAAAATCGGGCGCCGCGCCACCGAGTGAATCAAGGACCAATCCAAATCCGGTGGCAAAACGCCCAGGCCACAGAGTTTGACTCGGTCAACGATTAACTCGGTGGCCCCTTGCCTGAGTTTGAATCGGATGGCCGCATCCAATATAAACTTGGATGCAACTATCCGAGCCAGCTTTTCTGGCAGTGACTATGCTTATCTTCCAGGTTGTAATCAGACTGGGGGCTGGGATATATAAGGTACTAATAATTTCTCCAAGTTAATGGGGCTATGATATGTGGTAATTGCTTTATAATGTGTGACCAGTGTTTTTCTGATGATGAACAAATGAGCAGGGAAGACAAGCCTCTTATATAGGAAATATGTACAATTGGGGGAGTGGCCAAAATGTGGTTGTGTGAGGGATGAAACATATAGATGAAACGTAAAAAAGAAATGAGCATGGCTGACTTGTGGGTGATGGAAATAAATGGAAGGATGGAACAAGTGAAAAAGCTATATACATTGGTTAAGTTGTGGTTAAGGGGTTGAAACGTGAAAAGTATGAGTTGTGGAATATTCTATGAGAGTGAGGACTATATACAATTGAAAATATTCAAAGGAAGGGGTTGGGGTTTCATGTGTTGTGAATGTGGTTTGAGGATGTCTGGTGGATTCCTTGTGAAACTAGTGTGATTGATGTGTCTTGGCCAAGGCTTTTGATCCTTCTGTGATTGCTGAACCTTGTGTTTTGGACTTTCTAGCTTTTTGCTGAGGAAAGATTGGCTTACCACATCCACCCCCAAATTAGATGATGTCCCCATCATCCAGACTAAAGAAAAGCCAATCTTGACGGGTGAGTGGTAAAGAGAATGAAAAGAGGAGAGAAGAAAGGGAGGAGGAAAATAAGGAAAAGCTGAAATATAGAAAGAAATGAAATGACTATGAAGAAAACATTTGGATTGAGTGAGGATATTTGATTTGGAAGCAAGTTGAAGAAAAATGTAGGGAAGCTGAATCTTCATCTGTTGGAGCAAAATAATCTTCAATATTGTTATGTGTGATGATATCTTCAAAGAGGCATGTCCCCGTGTAATCTTTCAGCCACCCCCAAATTTGGTGATTGTGAGGGGGAAGTCTTGATTTGAAGCTGACTGGTTTATAGGATTGGGGTGGCCATGATTTAGGAGTTTTCCCAGCCACCACCAAATTTTACAAATGATGGGGGGGTTTCCTGTTTTGCATCAGGCTGACTTTCTGACTTGAATTGATTGGCCATTGGGGTTCTTGTTTCATCTTCTTTTGTTGTTCTGACATGCAGGTCCAGCTTCCCATTTGGTTGTGCTCATATCAGGTGGTGCTTGTGACGGTAAGGTGTTTCAGTGTGTAGCGGGTTCATTCGATTCAACCAAGCATATGATCATAGAGGCTGCAGGTGTGTATTCTTGCTAGCTAGGTCCAATTCCACATGTACGGGGTATCCTCGCGCGGTTTCAGGTCGCTCGCGCTGGGCTTGCTAAATTTTAGCTGTTTGATATCTTTTGGTGGGCATGATGGCCAGAAGGAGATGAGCTCTGTATCAGCGCAGTATTTATCATCTGCAGGTAGGATGTAAGCAACAGCTTCTCAAAGAGGAATAACATAATCTTCTGATTCTAGAAGGGGCTATCGCCGGCGTGGTTCAGATCGCTTGCGGTGGCTATTCGCATCAATGTGTGTGGATCTTTCTTGTTCTGGTTTTATCAGGGGTTTGGAGGCGTCGCAGGACACCCAATTTGATTTCCTGATTACTTTTTGGGAAGTTGGCTAGTAAAGAAAAGCTCATATCCAGGTCGCTGCCACAGGTATATAAGCTGAGGGGTTGACTGAAACAATTCCAATGAAAATCTGATCGCGCGATGGCCTTATATCGCTCCAATATCATCGGTCTCTCCTAATCTAGCTCCTAATCGGTTTGGCTGATCCTATCGCGGACTTGTTTGCAGTCAAATCTTAGAGCTCGCTTCTCTTTGCGTTCGCTTCCTAACAGAAACTCTTCATTTTGAATCTTGCTCCACTGTTGCAGTCGTTCCGAGCATTATTGCAAAATGGAGATGAGACCGAGTTTCCTAGCCGCCCTGATTACTTGCCCGAGGTCGTTATCACAAGCTACGTCGCGTCACCACCTTTTTTTTCTTTTTATTTTAATGTTGCTGAGGTCGTTTGATAGGCCAAGCGAACTGCTAAGTAACGCAACCAAGCCTCCTAGCCACCCTAATTCATGATCCAAGGTTGTTATGTCGCGCTAGCGTCACTGATCGCATTCTCTAGCCCCAGCAACCTTGTTCTTGCTCCAAATATTGTTGCATTTCTCTCAGCAGATGCTGAGATTGTTCTACGTCTGCTTATTACGATCAAAGACCTCGCCTCCGCCATTACTTTCCAGAGCCGTCAATGGTGCCTAATGAACTGCTAGGACCAAAAGCGAACCTCCTAGCGCCATAATTAATCACCCGAAGTCGTTATTTTGAGCTTTCTCGCGCCGCCACCTTCTTTATCTTTTTATTTTAATGTTTTTAAGTGTTTTTGAGTGGTTTTAAGTAGTTTGGTAAGAATATCAGATCAGAAGAAAGTGACTTTGAATTTTTTTTACTGGCTTTATCTATTTTGAGGGAGGGAATTGGTGATGTCAAATGACTTCACAAGGCTTTGGGCAACAATGACATGTGTTAGTTTGATCCCATTCCTTGATTCTTGCTCTCTTTTTTGAAGTGCTGGTGGATTCGTAGAAGAATTCTGGGGTCAATTGGTGGTGTTGAGGTAGGGATTTTCTCATTTAAATCTTCATGTTCCATAATTCCATAGACTGATTTCTTGCTGTTTGCCTTCATTCTTGATCTGACTTGTACAGGTTCTTCTTCCATAAGGTAATCCTGGTGTGATATGATGCTGGACTTCTGAGTATTGAAACCAAGTGGGTGACTTATTTTTCTATGTAAGGTTGTTGTTGGATTTAGATTTGGGAATTCTCTATTTCTGGTGGATCTGATTCCAAGTCTAACATAAACCCTTTTCTTTTCTTTTCTTCCTCAGGATTTGGCCACTCGTGAGGGATCTTGTCTGGTGGTTGATTGTTATCCATGGCTATAGTAGATTATTTATCTTGAATGTGGGGTACTTCAAGTTTGATTTTCTCTGGGTATTTCATGTCTCCATGTGAGTTTGTTGTTGGATATATGATTTTATGGGGATAACCTATTTTTGTTGGATCCAAGGCTGATTCTTGCTGCTTTATTTTCTCTGCTTCCTCAGGATCTGGCCACTCATGATGGTTCTTGTCTGGAGGTTGATTTCTATCCATGGCTGTGATAGTTGGCTTCTCTGGAATTTGGGGTTCTTCAAGGATGGGTTCCTCTGGATGTGGGATTTCTACATGGAGATGGGTAGGTGGATTATTTTCCAGGAACTGAGTTTCTTCTGGTGACCCCAAAACTGATTGGCACTTGTTATCTTCTTTGGCAAATTTTTCCAGGGGGACGGTTGATTCATAATTGCACTGGCCTGATTCCTGATTATTCACAATGAACATTGCAGGCAAGTTCTCTGGGGATGTATCTTCTAGTTTTATGATTCTAGGTCCTTTGCTATCTTCTTGACTCTGAATCATGGATTCTGGTTGGATATTATCTGCAAGGGTAAAGGTGGGGGCAATGGCTGAATGTGTGGGTAATATTTCTGAGACATATTCTTCATGCCTGTCACATCCAAGGTTGCAGGTTGTTTCCATTTCTTCAAGAATTCCAAAAGAGGTTTGAACATCTGGGACCCTTTCTTCAGGTTGTTGAATCTGAGTTCCTGGGGGTAATTGGATGATTCCTTGTTGACTGGTCTTGGAGTGAAATTGGTCCACAGCTGCCTTATAAGGTCTGTTCCTATCCCAAGGTATAGTACTCCCATCTGGTAGTTTGAAGTCTCTTCCTTCCTTCTTGACTAATCCTTGTATCTCATCAAAGTTGGCCAGGTTGCATCTTCCGGTAGGGTGGCCTCTCAGGTAGCAGTATTGGCAGAATTGGTGTTCTGGAGGTTTGAAGTTCTGAGCAGGTTGGTATGGAACATGACTGGATTGATAGAAGGTGGTGGGTTGTTTCTGGGCATTCCAACTGGCCAGGCTTTTGGTGAGTTGTTCTACTGCTTGATCCTTGACAGGAGCTGACTGGGTTGGGTTTTGGGTGGTCCTTTGCACAGGTTGAGTCTTGTTACTGGGAGCAGCCTTGAATTTATTTCTCCTTTCCATCACTGACGCCGTCTGGACTTCTCTATGGATGTAGTTGAAGAGAGTTGAAGTGTCTGGTAGGATGTCCCCTCCATCTTTGGAGACTAGCATTTTGTTTTCCCTAATGAGTTCCCGGGTTACCGTAATTTCTAGTTCTGAGCTGAGGGCTTCTAACATATTTTCTCTGAAGTCTTCTAGGTTGGTGACATAGCCCAGCCTTTTCAGGTAGTGGGTAATATTTTCAAATTTGGATCTGAACATCTTGAATTCTTCCAAAGTACTGATTCCTCCTTTGTCCCAGTAGGTCTTGATGAGGTTCTTGAGGTCTTCTTGGGTATATTTAACCAGTTCCAGAGAGCTTCCAAATCTGTTGAGTAGTTGCTTCTTTAGTAGTTCCCAGTTCCTGTCTTCATAGCCTGACATTTCCTCCACTTCTTCCTTAAGATCTGATCCTATGATGAAGGGTATAATCTGTTTAGCCAAGTCCCTTTTACTAGCCCCATGCATGTCCGCCGCATCCTCGTGTCGTCAAATAAAGGTCTTGATGGCCATATTGTTCCCATCAAAGAAGAGAGTCTTATCCATGGGTTTGATCTTCACAGTCTTGATCTTTCCTCCTCGGTAGGAAGGGATTTCAGGTTCCTTGTCACAGAAATGGGTGGAATGGCTTTTATCATCTTCTGATATATGGGAAGAGTTTGATTTGTCAGGTGAGTTTTTGCCTAGATTATCCATGGAAGGGAGTCCAGAGCTGGTGTCTGACTTGGAGTCTTTGTTTCTATATTTAGTGTTGTTAAATGGGGGAATATGTAATTCCGCCATGTTGATTTTGAAAGATTTTCTTGGAGAAGAGTGCGGCATTGTTGTAATTTTGGGTTAAAAGTTATGAATATGTGTTCATGGGGACTAATGATTGTGTTTTGGAAGAGTTGGTTGTAGGTTGTATATGGGGTTGTTGTGTATCTGATGTAAGTTTCTACTGTTGATAATGTTTTAATATAATTTGTTGACTACTTTATGTTTTTACTAGACTAACTAAAGACTAATATCTGAAGATTTTCAGGCCACTGTTGGGACACCACTTGTGGAACTACTCTTTTTAGGGAGAATAGAGCTTGAGAGGGAATATGTGCTTGAAGGGCTGCCTCTTGGTTGTCTGGGAGAGTAAGGTAACAAGAATATAAGAGTATGGACTCTTAAAGAATAAGGTGTGGCTGATGAGGATCTAAGGATATATTTGTAAGGGTATGATTTATGTGTAATGACTTATTGTTTATGACTATTCTTATCTTCCAGGTTGTAATCAGACTGGGGGCTGGGATATATAAGGTACTAATAATTTCTCCAAGTTAATGGGGCTATGATATGTGGTAATTGCTTTATAATGTGTGACCAGTGATTTTCTGATGATGAACAAATGAGCAGGGAAGACAAGCCTCTTATATAGGAAATATGTACAATTGGGGGAGTGGCCAAAATGTGGTTGTGTGAGGGATGAAACATATAGATGAAACGTGAAAAAGAAATGAGCATGGCTGACTTGTGGGTGATGGAAATAAATGGAAGGATGGAACAAGTGAAAAAGCTATATACATTGGTTAAGTTGTGGTTAAGGGGTTGAAACGTGAAAAGTATGAGTTGTGGAATATTCTATGAGAGTGAGGACTATATACAAGTGAAAATATTCAAAGGAAGGGGTTGGGGTTTCATGTGTTGGAAATGTGGTTTGAGGATGTCTGGTGGATTCCTTGTGAAACTAGTGTGATTGATGTGTCTTGGCCAAGGCTTGTGATCCTTCTGTGATTGCTGAACCTTGTGTTTTGGACTTTCTAGCTTTTTGCTGAGGAAAGATTGGCTTACCACAGCGTAGATTGTACTTTACTTAAACAACTATCAAATTCTCATTACATCATGAGAACGTAGATGAACAAGTAAAAACCACTCAATGCCTCTTTGAGACACACAAAGACTGGCCTCTGAAGATATAAAAGGAGGAGCTCTTGGTCTCTTTGGATCTTATCCCCCAGCTTATTCACCCATCATACTCCCAGTACCTAGTGAATATCCTCCACCTACTTAAGAGTAGAGCTTCCTTCCTCTCTATCTTCCTCACCACTGGATTTTTAGTCATACCTCATAAACTCCTCATTTATCAGTATCTCTATAATCCTTAAAAAGTAGTAGCAGCAAGACTTCCACCTCTGGCAAGAGCCAATCAGTTCAAGTGCTTGCCTACTATTTCTTTCTTACCTTTTTGTAACCTTTTGTGTTACTAGAGTGACAATTCTTATTGTTACAAAATCTCCTGTTAAGTACTTTTGATAACAAAAGAATCAATTATAAAGGAGTGTGGGTTTAACCTCTTATTAAGAGGGTGAATTGAGAGTAATTTCATTCTTAAATAACCTATCAGCACAGTGATAGTACCTCTTTTTATACTCATAAATAGAGTGTTTCATACACAAAGCTGACACCTGGGAAGTCTGCTTCATGAAAGATGACATCATGGCAGCGCTCCACTTTTCCTCCTGGTAGCAGGACGCTCCAGTTGTGCGCCCCGTGTTGGTATCCTACCAGGAGGCCCCTCTTGGAGGTATCGCCAAATTTACCGTCTCGCAGTGGTTTCGGAATGTTGGCAAATGCAAGACAGCCAAACGGCTTGAGGCAAGATTTGTCAAATGGTTGACCGTGCCATAGTTGATATGGAGTCTTCCATTTTAACTTCCGTACTGGTGTGACGTTCTCGAGGAAGACAGCTGTGTTGACAGCCTCTCCCCAGTATTTGGATGGAAGATTGGCTTGCTTGAGGAGACATCTGGCTTTCTTGGAGGTGGTCCAGTTGGCCTGCTTGGCGACCGCATTATGTTGAGGTGTGTATGGTGCTGTCACTTGGACCGAGATGCCTTTGTCAGACAGGAAACTGAGGAATTCTTTGGAATTGAATTCCCCTCCCCCGTCAAAGATAACAGTCTTAATGTTGCATGTGTGTTTATTTGTAACCTCATTATAGTATTTCAAGAATTGAGAGAAGGTTTTGGATTTGGAAGACAACAGGTAAACATAGCAGAATTGGGTGAAATGGTCGGTGATTTTAAAGTAGTACTGCTTCCCCCCAAATGAAGCTGGAGAAATTTTCCCGCTCAGGTCCATTGATACGTACTCAAGCGGGTGTGTTTCTTCCGGAAGGGTGCCAGGAAATGGTAATTGATGGGACTTTGATAGTGCGCATGCCACGCATTTTAGGTTCCTGACTAAGGCAAGGGGGAACATCCTCTTTAGAGCCTTTGCGCTTGGGTGTCCAGCGGCTCTGTGAAGGAGATTGACATCAGTTGCTGTTGTTTTGAGTGCTATGGGAGGCAAGTGAGACTTGGACTGACCTTGAGGATGGGATCGTAGTTTCACATTGCATGTGCCTCCCACGACCTCAGCCGATAGGATGACTGAGTTGTGTTTGACAAGGTCAAAAGTTTTGGTGCCTGTGCATTTGACATCACAACCTCTTTTGTAGAGTTGCCCAAAGCTGATGAGCATCCCTGCGAGTTTGGGAACGTGCAGCGCCTTCAGCTTGAGCGTGGAATTGTCCTTTGCCACAATGTGAACATGCCCTTCGCCAATGGATTCTAGAGTATTACCGTCAGCTAGTTCGATGAGCGTTTGGCGAATTCGATACTCCGTGAATCTAGCGTGGTCACTGAACATGCGGTGACTCACCCCACTGTCCAAGAAACAGGTGTCCTTGAATTGGACGGCAGAGAGTGCACGGCGGATGCAGACAAAGCCATTTGGGGCGGTGCTGATGGATGATGCTTTGTCGTTGTCGTCGTCGACTTGTGGGGTCAAGGCAGCTTTTGCTGTGGATTTTCACTACAAACATTTGTAATTTCACCCAAAGAAAAAACTATTATTTGGGTTGAGCAAAATGTTAACTTTTTTCAACAAAATGGCTCAGTAATAAAAATTGAGAAAAACTGAGCATGCTCAGCAAAATCCCCTAAAGTTGCCAGAATGAATAAAAATAATTTCTGCTCAGTTTCTAAAAAAAAAAAAAATTGCTGAGCATGCTCAGTATAGCTTATTTTTCACTTCTGACCATTTTCTGTAAAATTGGGTATATGTTTTGCCCATCCCAAGTTCACATTTTCTTTCTGGGTAGAATCGCAAATGTTTGTAGTGTTTGGCTTGCGCTTCATGCGGCAGTCAGCCTCGGTATCGCCAGTTGTGGCCGGGTTATGCCATCCTGGGGAGCACCTGGGAAAGTCTTTTTCACCGGTTGGTTTACCGGGTTGGCTTTTGGCTTTTAAGGCTGATTCCTGTTTGATGGTGGGAGTTGATGAGGAGGTAGGTGCTGCGGCTTCACAATGTTTGCTGTTGAGGGAGTCACGGATGATCTTCAGGGTGAGAGGTTGCTGTTGGTACAGGATGTCTTTTACCGCTTGATACTGCTCAGGTAGTTTGGCTACTACGGCTTTGGCAAGGAGGTATTCCTTGATGTCGGCCTTCTCAGGTTTGCCAACAATAAGTCCTACTGCCGCCAGCGCACTGACGCAAGTGTTGAGCTCGTCAAGGAAGGCGGCAATGGTTGTCTTGTATTGAAGGGCTAGGAATTCTTGGTATACAAGAGACTGGTTCTGGACAGAGCTGGATTTGTAGTATCCAACAAGCAAGGCCCAAATAGCTTGGGGATCCTCAGAGTTTTGCTTGTTGATGAATTGCTGATGGTTCTGCTCTCCCATACACTGATCCAGGATACCAGCAACCTTGATTCGCTTGTCGTCCCAATCTGCGCGTTGGATGTCGTCGGCAGGAGGATTGGGGTCGGCGAGGTATTTGTAGAGGCCATGCTGCATGCAATAGCCCTGGACTCTGATTTTCCAGGCTGTGAAGTTATTGCCGGACAAGATTGGGAGATTCTTGCCATTGGACATGTTGGCGGGAGGATTCAATTGGCAGATAAAGACGAGCGCGGGCTCATAACCTAATGGGAGAGATACCTATGGGCGAGCAAACTTTAACAGCGAAAGCTGTGAGCAGTCCTGAAGACTGGGAAAGATAACGACGCAAGCACACCTTTAACAGCAAAAGCTGTGAGTGACACAAACAGTCTTGAAGACTGGGAAAGATAGCAACACGAGCACACCTGTGGACCGTGGAGAGAAATGGAATGGTTGAGATTTGAATTGAGAGGAAAGAGAATGAAAACAAAATACAAGAACTAAGCGGACCTTTAACAGCGAAAGCTGTGAGTGACACAAACAGTCTTGAAGACTGGGAAAGATAACGACGCAAGCACACCTGAGACAAGGATGATGATGAACAAGAGTGAGACTGTAATGAAGCAATAAACGAGAAACAAGAAGATATCAGGCCTACCTGTGGACCGTGGAGAGAAACGGAATGGTTGAGATTTGAATTGAGATGAAAGAGAATGAAAACAAAGGGGAGAAGGAGATGAAATACAACGCGGGACCGGGAGTTGGATTACATAAGCAGGCTCTTCAAAGTTTGCAACTCTCATCAGATAGAGTTCAAACCTAAACTGGGAGTTTTGGTCTTGGGGCCGTCGGTGAGAGTGTAACCAAGTCAGATAATGCTCAATAACTATGATGGTAAGTTCAGGCGGCTTTCATGAGTTGTTGATTCCGCGGAAAAATAAGGGTGAAACTTAACTTTTCCCAATTACAGGTGATCAGGTTACGGTGGTCTGGGATCCTGTTCTAGTTCAACAGTTCCATAATGTCAATTTGGATAATTATCAGAGGGCCAATGTGGACAAACTCTTTGAACCTGTTCAACTTGGAACAGTCAAAGATTGCCTTTTGGAAGCATATGAGAGCGATGCTGAAAGGTTTGTGAAGCTTGCGCAATCTATTCAGATTGCTGGGTTTTTTACCCCCAATGATAAAGGTTCATTCTCCATCAAGCATACAATGTACGCCCATTAATTTTCACTCATTTCTACCGCATTTTCTATGAAAGGGCGGAATATGTGTTTGGCCTCGATGATCCGTTGACTCAGAAGCTGGGTGAAGTTTATGTCAAGTGTCTCGATGCACCCAAAGCAGGTACAGATTGGTGTTTCTGCAGTTGCTTCCTTTATAAAAAATTTCCCGTCCAATAGATCAATTTTTATTTGAAAGATTGCTGATTTGCCCTGCTTCTTTGGATGAATGGAAACAAAAAAAAGGGCTTAAACTCAAGGATGTGAATGTCAAGCGTTTAAAAAACGAATTTGACTCTGCCTTGGGCAAGATTATCAAACATTCACATGGAAACTATCTGATCCCAAACTATCTAGCTAAGGACCCCAAGTTCAATTTTGTTGGGAAGACAAAACCTACTCTTTTCAAGTTTAGGGGAAAGCAGCACATCCTTGGCGAGTCGCTTTTAGCTTCTCCCACATGATATTAGCCCCTAGCAATAAGTGCCAGGTTTTCTAACGGCAGCCGCTTGATCCATATTCAGACATGCTGTTGGAAACAGGTCGCGATCTCTTGAAAAAATACAGAGGAGAACTGGATGGGAAAGATATCGCGACTCACATAGCCAGGTTCAGAAATCGAGATGAAGATCTGCCTCAATACTTTTTAGGATATAAAAAGATGCATGAATTCAATAAGACCAATCAAGGCGGCCGCGACCTTTGGATTGGTGTTCTTTGTCCTTTTCAGAGAGGTATCAATGTGAGTACTCTCTTTCCTTCTCAGGCAAAGAACAAGACAACTCTGATATAGTTTTTTGTCCTTTTTGGCGGGGGGTTTCAATGCATATCTTGTGAAAAAAATGGCCAACATGTCGGTTCAGGGCCTCCATACACCATGCCGCGGGTTTCTCAAAAATCCGCTCGTCCGCTGGACGCTTTTTGGTAAAAGCGTCCAACGGACGCTTCAAGAGCGTCCGCTGGACGCAACCTTGGTGAAGCGCCCGTTGGACAATGGGAACCAGACCGTCCATTGGCCGCTTCACCCTGAAAGAGCCTGTTGGACGCTCCATGGAAGCGTCCAGTGGGCGCTTTGAGATTAAAGCGCCCGTTGGACGCTTGATGGCAGCTCCAATGGGCGCTACCTGACAGGAGCGCCCACTGGACGCTCTATGGTGGCGTCCAACGGGCGCTCCTGTCAGGTAGCGCCCACTGGACGCTGCCATCAAGCGCCCACTGGACGCTGCCATCAAGCGTCCAACGGGCGCTTTAATCTCAAAGCGCCCACTGGACGCTTCCATGGAGCGTCTAACGGGCGCTTTCAGGGTGAAGCGGCCAATGGACACGCTGCAGATCCACACTGTATGTCTGTCCAGCTGCCATTCAACAAATGGCCTTGTGGCCTTGCGGTTATCACTCTCCATTGACGGCCGGGTGAGTGCAGGTTGTGGGTTCGACCCTGGCAAAAATCATTTTGCCCAGGTTAAGCCGCCCCTCATCTTTTCACCTTGTCTGGACGGGTTTGAAACCATCCATAAGACGCTTCCAGGAAGCCTCCTGGACGCTGCGCTTGGACGGTACGCACATCCGTCCTGGTAGAGGTCAACCGCGGGACGGTTCCCACGCCACCAAAATTTGGAGGACCAATGGCCGTCCAAAGGTGCGCCCATTGGTCGTCCGCCGGGACCCGTGGTGTAGGTGACCGGGTCGGTAATGGGGATGTACTGATGAGACCTCATTTGCAGTCCTCTTAAGGCTGGTCCCCGGGGTTTGGGACGGGATTTCTGGGCATCCCGTTCCCCACATCCGAATTAATCCGGGTCCTGGGTGGTTTCCCCGGGTGGTTTCTATACCTTGTTTTGCCTCTGGATTGGACTGACCATGAGGCAAAAAAAAGTGGTCAGCACCACCCAAACCTAATAACAGCCTTACCTGGCAAGGGCAGAAGCGTTAGAAGCGCCTGATCATGAGCAGTGTGAGGCGCTTTGGAAAGGACGGCACCCAAGAAAAGTTCTCCTGCTTCCATTGCCGCGCGAGTTTTCTGACCTCGTCATATCTCAAAGCCTAAAAACAGCCTGAGATTACGCATTGCAAGCCTGAGAACACATTCAGGGCCGCTATTGACGGCTCATAAATTGCTCACTGAGTCCATTCAAGGGTCCTCCTTGCTGTTTTGCTTGCCAACACAACCACCCGGGTGGTCCGGGGGGTCTTGAAGTCTCATCCCGATGCCCGGACCCTGGGTGAACCACCCGGGTGATCCACCCGGGTGGTGCCGTACGGGGTCCAGCCTTAGGTCCTCTTGGCTCTGAAGAGCGCCATCACGCCTTTCCATCGTTGGGGTGACCTTGCTGGTCCCCCGGCCGGCTAAACCGGACAATTCTACGTCCTACCTACATGGAAAACAAATCAACGCTGGGGATCTTCTAGGTATTCGTCCGCCGTGTACGAAATTAATTTGCCAGTTGCCTTGAGTCCAAATGTCTGGCCAGGCGCAATCGCGATTACACTATTTGCCAGCCCTTGCTATATACTCTCAATGCGAGGTCCCCAGTCAAGCAGAGTGTGATTGATTGCTCTGGTCTGTGTTTCACCGCCATCCTGGTCCACGAACCGTGTCCATGGAGCTTTATGGATTCTGCAAAGTCTGGCGGAGGCATTCTACCTTGCCCTTCCAACTGACAACCTGACTGAACAAATTTCTATAGTGAAAATTGTAGTGACCCCAGAGAGTCACGCATCCAAGACTCGCCGCAGTCCCTACATATATACTCTTCCGGAGCATTCCCGGAAGAGTATCCGTGTTGAATATCATTCTCTTCGCTCTACCATCCACTCACTGGTGCCCGCGTGCCTCTTAAATCAGAACGGTGGTCAAGTCATGAACGCATCGATATCAACGATGCGCCTGTGAGAATCTTTCCCTTCATCCCGATAGAAGATGATGTTTTGTGTGAATGTGAACGGAGTTGTATGAATATGTATGTATTGGTCAGGGACAATCTACATGATGTTAACTCGTTCAATGTCTTCCTTCGAGAGAACACCATATGGAGTCAGAGAGGAGGACAGTAGAGCCTCGAAGAGCAACCTAAGGCAGTCCTAGAAAAATATTTAAAGGGCCGCTCAGAACACCCAACCAGAGCATTCCTCACTCCCCACTTCCCTCATCGTCCGCCCGCGCCGCACCAACCACCTCACTGAGCAGGGCTCCAGTGCAACCAACAATCGAGCTACATAAATATTTATTTACCAAATTATTATTATTATTATACGTACACAAAATCCCAACCATAAGTTTAACCATGCCCCAGCTCCTCTGCATCGCCATGCTAGTGCTTGTTTCCCTTCAGTCAGCACTTGCAGTGCCGCTTGTTCCTCGGCAATCATCGTCCGATGGCTGTCCAAGCCAATGCAACGAACCAGAATGCGCTAGTCTCATCGCTGTTCCATTCAGTGAAGTTAATTGTGCACCAACAGGCGGTGAAAACGATTTCGGCACTAACGGCGACGGCGGCACTGTTCGTGACCCCAACCATCCGGGCACTGCTCAACCCGGTGAGATCTGGAACAACTTTCCGAACGGCCAGCCTCAACGTGAGAACCCCTTCGGCAGTACCGGCGGTGTGATAGGTACCGTTCGTCAACCTGGTGGAATAAACGGCGTTCAACCCGGCCAGGATCCCTACGGAGCCCCAGACTACTCCGGTATGTGAAGTAATAGCACTTTTTAGAGAAAAGAAAACTGAAAGAAAGAAAAAACTCATGGATTCCTGTACTGTGGCCTGTCACAGAAATTACTTCTCCCGAGTTCAGATGCCACAACCCATGGTTTCCTGAGCCCGTCACCAATTTTGATCCCAATTCAATTCCTGATGGTTTTTTCTCCGCGAGCCCAACAATTGGTAACCCTCCCACGATTTCCAGCAAAACTTTATCTCGGACCTCCGACATGGATTCTTTAACCCGCCCATGAGTTCCTAATCAATCGCATCAATTGATCACAAAGGATGATGTTTACTTAGTGTAAGTGAGAAGAAACCCTCCCGTCCACACAGATCCACACTTTTCACACCTTTTTTCTTTGCAAGGAGTTAACCACGCTGGTTTTCAACCTTTTTTTACATGTCTCCAGCTCTATCAGACTTTTTCAACTTCTTGCACAACATAATATATGTAAAGGATTGTAAATTTACCCATCAATCATTAGCATATTTGTAATATTTATTTTAAATGTAGCACTGGTGCTCCTTGCTTGTCTTTTTATTAAATCAATTTACTTGATTCGATGTACTCCTTCCTAAACCACTTTCATGCAGCATAATTTGGTGAAAAATAGCTTATCACTTGAATATTTGTCTGTTGTTTTTTGTCGAACGAGTTTCTCAGCAAGAAGTGAGCATAGATGTGCCAACTGGATTGTGAGTACATACATATTTGTTGGACAGTGCGCGCAACCGGTCCAACCCTCGTGTGCGCCACTCCAGTGGTCACAGTATTTAGGAAGCAGAGCTAAAGGATCCTGCAGGTTTTGGCGTCTGCTTGAGATGCAATATACATACACGTTCAGGAGATTCCGACCAATCTTACAGAACACCAGTTCAGGTTGTTGAGTGCAGTGAGGTATCCTTTCAAGAATAAAATTAGGGACTTAGTTAAACGACTCCCGACTTTTGGAGAAACAACTCGCAGAAGTCGGGAGTCGTCGGAGGGACCGTCTCTGGACGCGCCAGAGAAAGTCCAGGGAGTCGTTCTCTCAATTCCACTTTGGAATTGGGAGCCGGCAGAGCAATTCTTCTCAACGGCAAAATAATGAAACAGAAAAATATTCCTGCTCTAATAAGGGTACATACTTAACTTTACAAGCTGTATCCTTACAAGGCAACAAACAGTAAGGGTAAAAGCTGTACCCTTATAAGGGTATGGCTGTAGCCTTCAAAGAATACAAATGTACCCTTCAAAGGATATAGATGTATTCTTTATAAGAGTAAGAAATACCAGTATCAGGTTGCAAATCTGTCCTTATGTGGGAACTTGTCTACCCTATAGCCCTATAGCTAGCGATATAAAGCTTATTTTATTTTTCTTCTAAAAAAAAAAACCCCTGCCGACTCCCAATTCCCAAGCAGAATTGAGAGAGAATTGAGGGACGACTCTCAGGACTGTCTCTGGTGGGTCCAGAGATGCCCCCCCCCCCCGGGCCCCGACAACTCCCAACTTTTGGGAGTCGTTACTCCAAAAGTTGGGAGTTGTTTAACCAAGTCCCTAAAATTATGGATTAGATATTGTGATTGCAGCACCCTTATTCCCTGTGTATGCCACTTGAGTGCAGCTATGTTGGTCACAGAATGAGTTACTACATATTTAGTACACAAGGAGCTCATTGGTCGCTTCTCTCCAAGATTGGAAAAATATTCCAGTCCCACTCCAGCTGTCAAATGAATCTACATGAAGCTTTATAAATATGTCCTCCGGTCTGTCCTTTCACTATTGTCCGCCTGAAGTCATATTATAATGCGACCCCGTTGCCAGGATTTCTCTCCACTAGTTCAACATTGCGCGCTGGTCCACAAACATCCAAATTCATATGTATCCTCCTGATCAGAGCCTCATGACTGAGTCTGAATCTCATTCATGATCATGGCCTGCAAATCATCCAATTTCTCTTATCACTAGCCCCTCAAGTGGCTCCCACTTCTCTTGTCCCTATGACTGGCCCAATAGTTTTGAGATCTTGACAAAATCACACAGGCCGGTTCCTCTCTTTAAATAAGCTTGCATAATTATGTCCCCCCAAATTGAGCTAGTTTTTATACATTTATGCAGTGCTTCCATAATAATCCAGAGGAGCAGAGAGCTTTTCTCATCATGACTCCCAATATATACCTAGCAGCTGAATGCTTAAGGATTGAATGATAGAAAGTGTAGTGAAATCCACCACAAAAAAAAAAAAAAAAAAAAACAATCAAAATCTTAGCTCATTCTCCTCCCTCTATTTTTTTACGATCATACATATCTCCTGATCTCCTAGAAATCAAGATGTGAAAGTACTAGCATCTCCACTTTGTGTCCTTTTGTCACGTATTATAAGAGAGTCAGGCTGATGATGCTTGTATATATATTCAATATATAGGGGATGAATCCAACTGATTCAAAATGGTTCAAGATGGAACCCAGAAGTGTGTAAGTCCAGGAATACTTCAATGTACCTGGGAGTGACAATTTATCTGATGATCCATTCCATTTTCTTCTTTTTTTGTTGAAATTGACATACATGCTTCAAATCAGATCAAGTAAAACCCTCCCCCCGGTGATCAAAGAACCCCATGCATTGCGTGTGGGTTAAATCCGCTTGACTACGTGGTTCAGACCATGAGCCCGACGTTTTCTCCTGTTCCCTCAAGTTTGGTGATATGTTAGTCAAAGACTATTGGGGGGGGGGGGATGATTTTATGGTATGTAATGAGCTGGGTGTGGGCTGAAGAGTGAAGAATTAAGGTGGGCATCAAATGACGGAACAGGGATTGTACTTTGACTTTTTCCGATTTCAAGTACGGGTGTCTCTTTGAGAGTGATCCTTTCCCAGTCAACGGTGCTATTAATAGGATATGGTGATGAGACGGTGTTTTGGAGTGTAGATTATTATTTCGATCAGTCTGTGGGTGAGAGTGATGTTACTAATTTCAAGTAAATATGTAATGAGTCTCTGTACATTCGGGAATATGTAATTGTATGTTTGTTTGTTTGTTACAGGGTGATTGAGCTTTATATGAAATTTTAGTTCTCGCACTGACCCTTAATAAATAAAAGTCAGTGTGAGCTCGCACTGACCACTGAGTTGAATAGCTTCCTCCTCTAGTAGACTATCACTCCTTCCGCCATGCCATACGACCCATTACCACAGACAGACCAAACTAAATCACAGCCCACTACAACACCACGACTACCATCCCCACCTCAGTTCAACCCACCCACACCAGTCAGTCCGAGCCAATTAGTACCCCACCAACAGCAACAACGCCGCTCCTCTACACAGGCTAGCATAAGCATCGAGTCACACGAGCCCAGTAGCCTTCACTCGGACTACTTCGACTCACCCGAGTTCGACCCCAACCAGCAGAACTCGCTCTCCCTCCTCAGCCCCAGTCCCGCCTCCACCCTCTCCTCCGCCTCTCCCACCCTCATCCAGTCCCCCACCCAGCTCCCCTTCGCACCCAAGCCCCAACACCACCAACACCACCACCACCACCACCACCACCACCACCCCGCCAAGGGCTCCCGCGACTCGTATGCCAACACCTACGGCGCTCCCGCCTCCGCAGCCGGACCTGATCTCTCCAGCCTCAGCGCTATCGCTTCCGGCCTCGTCGGAGGCGACTACGGGCCCTTCCCACAGGAACTGAGCCATCCCGCCATCGCCCCACACCCCACTGCAAACAACCCTCGAAGACTCAGTGCCAATGGTCGGTCACTCATTCTTCTTCTTCTTCTTCTTCTCCCTCATCTTCAACACTCATCATGTCTTCTTCTTCCTTTTTTATTGTTGTCAACACAGATCCTATCGTCGATTTCGGCCTCCTCCCCCCCGGAGCATCCAAGATCTTTGGACCCTTTAATCATTCCAATCACCATCTCAAGTCCCGTCGTCCACCCTCTGCAGACGGCTACTCGGGCTCCGTCAGAGACTCACTGGTCTCCTACGATGACAGTGGTATCGGGCACGTCTATGGGACTACCTCCCTCGCACCCCCCATGGGCTTGAACTACCCTGGTACCTTCTCAGAAACGACCGAGGATCTACTGTGGAAGGAAGAGAACAAAGAACCGGATGACTTCCTACACGACCCAGACCCGGACTTTGACTCTCGCGCCGATCGCAAACTCATCCTATGGTCCCGTCGAGGTTGGATGAACGTGGCCTCCCTATCAGTGCTCGTCGGTGGTCTCATCGGCCTCTTTGCACTTTACCCCATCCTCACTTACCTCCTCAGGCGAGGTCCCACCGCTCTCGGTTGGAACCTCGGTGGCGTCAACGGCACTGGCCAATTCCCCGATATCCCCAACTTGCCAAGACTCATCGACCTGGACACCCCTAACGATGCTAAAACTAGAACCGGCCTCGATGGCAAAAAGTACAACTTGGTCTTCTCGGACGAGTTCAACACTGATAATCGAACCTTTTGGCCAGGAGACGACCCCTTCTGGGAAGCCGTCGACTTACACTACTGGTACATCACCTTGAAAAAAATATTCTTTTTTCTTTTTCTTTTTTCATTTAGCTTAATCATCGCTTTTTTTTTACGTGAATAGGCAAACTACCAACTTTGAATGGTATGACCCAGACGCAGTGACCACCAAGGGCGGCAGTTTAGTGATCCAGATCGATCAAGAAAATACACACAACTTGAGGGCTCGCTCTGGGATGATCCAGACTTGGAACAAGTTCTGCTTTACCGAAGGGTACATCGAAGTCAACATCTCCCTGCCAGGAAATCCCGGCGTCCAGGGACTCTGGCCTGGTGCTTGGACCATGGGTAACTTGGCCCGAGCTGGATTCGGCGCCAGTAATGAAGGCATGTGGCGTAAGTTATGTCTTTTTTTTTATAAAGGTTGCAGATAGAGAATACCGAGCTGATGAATATTTGTACTCTCTCTTCATTTTTTAAGCTTACTCTTATGAGGCTTGTGACGTTGGAACTCTGCCCAATCAGACCATGCCGGACGGCCGAACCCCCCCAGCTGCGAAAACTTCCGGATCATCTGACTACGGAGGTGCCCTCTCCTGGCTTCCAGGGCAAAGGACATCCGCTTGCACCTGCAAGGGAGAAGATCACCCGGGTCCGTCGGTCGATATTGGGCGGTCTGGGCCAGAGATTGATATCCTGGAGGCGCAGTATGCCTATGGACCTACGGGTACCCAGGGCTCGATGTCGCAGTCGATCCAGATTGCGCCTATGGACGAGGGGTACCAGTGGCTGAACGACTCCAACTCGATGCACGTGGTCAATCCGGCCAACTCGCCGCGGGACCCCACGGGGACGATCATCAACCGATGGCATGGGTCGATCTGGCAGGAGTCCCTCTCAGGGATCACCATGACCGATGGGACATCCTACGAGGGCAAGGGATACCAGCAGTTCGGCTTCGAGTACAACAAGGGATACCAAGCAGATGGGGGCAGGGTCAGCTGGACCTACGGCGGCAAGGAGACCTGGACCATCTATGCCAACGCCATCGCTGGCCAATCAGGCACCCAGGTCTCCCCCAGACCCATCAGCACCGAGCCCATGTACGTCATCCTCAACCTCGGGATCTCCAACAAGTTCCAGACCGTCGAGTGGGACAAGCTCCAGTTCCCGGCCAAGATGTACGTGGACTACGTCCGCATCTACCAGCGCGAAGGCCACAACAACATCGGCTGTAGTCCCAAAGGTCCGTCGTCCCCTTTTCCCATCCTATCTCCTATGTCGAGCTCATCCTTGATTATCTCTCTAGATCGTCCAACTGAGGACTACATCAATCGCCACTTGGGCGCCTATACCAATCCTAATTTTACCACGTGGGCGCAGGCGGGGTAAGCTTCTTTCTTTCTCTCTTTTTCGATGGGTTTTGAGACGCTCACCGCCATTGACTCGTTTCTACCCCTCGTTCATTTTAGATACACGGTCCCGAAAAACCGCTTGAAAGATTCTTGTTGAAACCTCCTGCCCTCCCAAAACATAAATATAATAATTATTATCCAAAATCAACAGAAATCTCCCCCCAAAAAAGACACATCGCTTGAAAACATGCACACGTTCTTTCTTTCGAGATATCTCTTATACAGCATTCCTTTCGATTCTTCTGTTGCGCAGCTGCTCTCTTATTTCACTAGCTCGACACTTTTTTCCTATATACATCTCACTTAGTCATGGGGCGAGCGAGCGTGCGCGATTCGGAGCGGCATCCTTGCTCGTCGTGGCTTCACACCAGACTGCCGGAGTGGCCGACGATGCGGCGGACGACGACATGGGCGAACGACTTCGTGCTTTATATACTCTATGGACTCTTATTCACCACCTGGAGCTGCATGGCTCGTGCGCAGAATCATGCTTCTCCCCTGGCCTCGCCGTTCCTTTTTTTTTCCGGCGATCTTTTCACATGACGTTGTCATGAACATCTTCCATTCTCTCTCCATCATCCACCACCATCATCATCATCATGAGACTGTTTTTTGATTTTTTTTTCTTTTTTCTTTTTCTCCCTTGCTTTCCATACACACATAGATTATAACATATCTCTCTTAACCCGCTTAAAACAATACACACGCAGCTATGCACCCCGGTGCTTTGGGTTTCTATTATTGGGTTGACGAAGAGCAATGGTGGTGGTGGTGATTGCGCAGTGTAATGATCACCATTGGCTCTTTCTCTCTTTCTCTCTCTTTCATTCTCTCTTTTCTTTTGGCTTCTAGTAGCGTGTACTCCGCCGGCGTGGGCTTCACACATACATATCTCTCCGCCGGCGTGATATTAATAGCTGTTTTGTCGCCCTGATCTCCCGCTTCCCACGGCACACAGACGACGATAAATTTGCATGAAAGCAGCGGGTCATCCAAGTCTTTGTCCCCCTCCCCCCCTTTTTTTTTTGGTTTTTTTTGTTTAGTTGTTGTTGTTACGTAATGATTTTTCTCGCTCGCCTTTCCTATGCTGTTCCTTATACTTAGCCTTTCATCATCATCCATCTTGGCCTCTCTTGCTCTTGCTTGTGGTTGAGAGCTGGTCATGACCGCGGTGACGTCATAACAATGATGACTATGAATGCATGTTATTATAGCACGTAATGAAATAATCCATGAACTGATAAGAAGCTTGACATGCTTACCAGTGGAGTTCTTGGAGCCATTTGAAGGTGGGCTTCGTGCAGTGCTTTTTGCCTACTGAACTACCAACATGGGGGAACTGCTATGGGTCCATACACGTGTTGTGAGTGGCGGGCCTTGAGCTTAGGAGAATAAGATTGAATTTTAATAAATATGAACATGGAAATCCAATTCTGAAAGCAGAGAAGTGTTGCCTTTTAGTTTTTAGGAAGAAGTGTGTACATACATAGGGAATAAGATGCATGTAGTCAAGCTGTCTACTTTTGATATGCAAGTTGCAAACTGTACTACCATGTCCAATGTTGACATGAAATGGGAAAAAGAAGAATTTCATGAGTGGAATAAGGATGCACACAAATAAGTATCCTTCTCTCATGTTTTCATTGGTCTATGTAATATACAGTGCCCTACCCCATGCCACCCAGAAGGTTGACCCAAGTACAACTCCCCCTGAGTAAAACAAAAGGCATTCCACTACTACTTCCATGCATTACAAGATCAATTGTTTCTGTGTAGAAGGGTGCCAAAAGTGAGTTGTGCCCAACAAGGCAGTGTAAGGGTCTCCTACCATTGGTTGTATACAAAACATCTCCTTGGCCACTCCTTGAGCCTCAAACCATCTTCTTCTCTTACCAGGCTTCAATTGCCAATCAAAGCTGACTCCATGTGGCCCTGGGTGATTTGGTCCTAACTTTTTTCCTTCTGATTTTGTTTTACTTTCTCTTTCCTTCACCTCCTTCTTCATTTTTTCTCTTCTTCTGTCTTTCCTTTCCATTTTACTTATTTAATTTACTTATCTTTGGTCTCATTATTCATCTTTTTTATCACTCAACTTTCAACACCATTCCCGCTTGGAGCAGTTCCCCTGCGGTCCAGCAAGGTCAAATCACTTTGGCGGGTGCCCAACCGTGCTTGATACACCATACTACTTCACAATCACTCAAAATCATGCCTATACTTAACTCAAGAATACATTTTGCACACTGCAGCAACACAATTTCACTTGTGCGCTAGAGATGCTCTCAGTGACTCTATTTTTGAACTTGACACATTATGCATGCAAGTTCAGGATGTAATCAAAATGTGTTTGGTCACATTTTGGCCACTGGGGGAAGGCCCCACAAATTCAATCCAATTTTTTTTTTTCACAGGTGGCCATGGGGCACTTCTGTTTTATGGTATCTTCAAATGTACAAAACTGAATAAAGGTTCTGCGGGAGGAGGGGGGGGGTTAGGGTTTGGATTTCTAAAAGCAAGATATAAAAGACACTTTATACCTCCGAGTCCCAGGACCCGTGGTGAAGGTGCTCTTAGCTTGTGCAATCTTGAAGGAGTATTCAATTATTACCAAGCTCTTATATATGCATGAATTATTACCAAGCTCTTATATATGCATGCAGCTTCTACGTGTGTAGAAATTGTGCTAACCCATACTTATGAAGACCCCAAAACCTATAGCTATTGGCCAGAATTCAGGATGGAGGGTGACACAAACCAAATCAATGTTCTATTTGGGTGTTGGTTTAGTGTGCCATTCTTCATCTTTCTTCAAAAGAGATGTCATATTGATAATTGGGTTGATGTAACAGCACATTTCTTTCATATTGAACACATTGGAACTATCATGCATGTAACACAAGGAGAGCCACTTCTCAGTCAAACCAACTCTGCCACATATTTTTACATCAGATCTGCAGTATATTGTGACATCAAGAGGACTGTGTGTGGTTGATGACTGTTGGGAGACTGGTGTGTTTTTCAAAACAAGTTGTGACCCATGACATTGCACAATAAAAATGCAAGAAAAAAAAATGGTGGGGAAATATAGTGGATAAAAGGAAACATGACTAGTACCACCCAATATTCCTACTGGTCAGCAAAATTCTTGAAAAAAGGGAAAAAAAAAAGTTGAGAAAAAGAAAGGATCCAGGCAAGCATGGATAACCAAAATTGCAATCAGTATGGAAGCCAACAACATTTTGATTTCACACTATGAATCTATGAAGCAGAAAATTGGAGAGAAAAAAACTCATCAAAGGAAAAAATTGTAACATGACTACCCAAAATAACTAGTGGCACCATGAAAAAAAAATTGTCACTTGATATCAAGTGACATCCGGCCAACTCCAGCCAGCCATCCACAATCTATCCAGACCTTTTCTTTTCCTAAAACTATGTAGAATGAATTCCGCTCAGTTTCAATGAGAACTGATCTATCTCATGGGGATCCCTGAATTTTGGTACAATGGGGGCTGAGCAATGCCAAAGTAAATGCCAAGCTCCTGGCCACCCTGAGCCCTAAACTGCACCAAAGTTGACTATGAGCTGAACTTCTGAGCAGGCTGAGCTCTACTGCAGTGAGCACTGAGCTGATTCTCATTTTTTGCTGAATTTTGTCAAAATGGACATCAAGAAGACCAAAATTAAATTAAGAGTAGGAATGGAGTAGCTTTGAAGCTGTAACCAAAATTGAGTAATGTCACTTGATATCAAGTGACAATTGTTTTTTCATGGTGTGGAATGGAAACTTTTTGAGAACTGGAACTTTGATGAAAGGGGAAGAGAAAAGAAAAAGAAAAAGAAAAAAATGTGGTGGGAAAATGAAAAATAGAAGAAAAAAGGAGGAACTTTTTTTAAAAATGAAATCAATAATCTGGGGAATAATTGCCTGTTGATTTGTGGAGGCTTGCTCTGATGTTCCTCAATGCGTATATATTATAATGATTAAATCGATTCAATGAATGAAGGACTCTGTTAATTGAATTTTAAGAACCATGTCTCTTAATCCATCCCACCTTTCAAAAAAATCAGTATTATCTATTGTTTTAATCATATCAGTGAGGAGATGATTCTCTTCTAACCACATTGACAAAACATCATTCCTATTGGATATAATTTTACAAATTATTTTAACTTCATTCTGGCTTTTCTGTACTCCATCTTTGTAATATTTATAGATTGCTGGGACATCCATTTCAGAATGATCCTTGAGGTTTGATGGAGTTTTGCTAAATCTCAAAAATTGCTCAGCTACATTCTCCAAATACTTGGCCCTCAAGAGGTTCAAGATGAGTCTAAACTTTAATTCTGATGCTGTGAGATATTCTGGAGTTGTTTTATTGATAAAATCATTGTGAAAGTGAACTAGGATAAAATCCAAAATTTCACAAATAATTCCTGCTGTAATTATTTCATCTTGTTTGATTTTTTGATCACTCTTGTTTTTAAGAGTTTTTGATAAAATAACCATTATTTTGTCCACATCATTGTTGAGCATCTCCAATTCTTCCTACTTCAAAGTTTCATAAATGTTGGAAACATGTTCATTAGGGGGTATCAAATATGACCAAATCCACACTTATGTAATCACCTGGTCTTGACAAATCCACCATTTCCAAAACAGTTGATAAAATTTCAAAACAATTGCATTATTGCGTCAGCACCTATCAAGTATCAACCTAAACCCACATTAAATCTTGGGCAAAAACTCATTTTTTTGATATTTTTCCCGCAGCTGACAAACACTCCTGTGGGTAAGCTTCCACGATTCAACTGCTCCAATTTCATTCCCTAGCAACAGCCGTTTTATTTGCACTCATCCGTTTGCTACTAACTCTTTTCACTCCTCTCAGAATAGTACTTCACAAATCAACCTCTACAAATCACACCATTCTGTCAACTCCACAATCGATTTTTCGCTAGTTCACCGACTCCTCAATCAACCGTTCTCAAGTTCAGTAAGCTCAGTGCTTGCCATATGCTTATCATATTGATCATCTTCTTGTAGGAGCTTAGCTGATACTTTTTCTGTTTACCTGCTCCCAGAATCATGCCTCCCAAAAAAGCAATCAAGAAGAAAGCACCCCCCAAGAAGCCAACCAGGGGACGAAAACCCACAAAGAAAGCTGCCAAGGTTTCTACCGATAACGATCCAGCTGAAAAAACCACTGGCCATCTGAAGAAGGACGACTACCTTGTTATCATCGATTGGCTAAAAATAAAGAAGAATTATGATGCCTGCTTTGGAACAGGGAAGGCACCTCTTGTGGGACGACCGCCCAAAGGTACAATCAATGGATTTGAGCTGATGGCGATCAACCTGCAAAATCAGTCAACCTCCAAAATCAGTCTTAGTTCTAGGCAGATGAAAGATCGCTTCAACAGTTACAAAGACAAGTATAAGAAAACTCACACGCTATCCCTGGCAACTGGATTTGGACTTACTCCTGAAGACCGACAGACGGGCATCCAAACGATCGAACAGAAGCTCGATAGCCTGTGTCCCCATTATCAAGCAATGCATGAGCTCATGGGTAACAAAGCTTTTGTAAACCCTTTGTATAAGGTGGATGCTCAGAAGGATGTTGAAACCACCAACTCATCAGACTCTGACGACTCTGACAACCCTGATGACTCTGACGACTCTGACGACTCTGACGAATCTGACGACTCTGACGACTCTGACGACTCTGACAGCGGCAAGGGCAAGGACGACTCTGACAACGGCAAGGGCAAAGACTCAGACATTGGTGAATTGGTAAGATGATCCGTTGCATTTACTCCTTTCTGTCTTAGATATACTGAGTTGTTTGGGTGATATTTTGTAGGTGGAAAACGTTGATAAATCTGTTGAGAGTTTTAATCATTATTGGAATAGACAAGAGAGCAACCAGGTGTGTTTTAACAGCTTTTATTGCCAACGTGATTTGATTCCAACCTTGCTTTTATTTACTCTTTTTTAGGGACACGATGACCCAGAAGGTCAAAACATGCATACGGATCCTGCTTTAGATCCTGATTTGCTTGATTACAACCCACAAAACCAACAAAGGCCGACAACTAGTCCCAATGATGTGCCCCAACAATCCTCCCAGCGCAAAAGGAAACAAAACACTCGGTATCACCAGCGCCGCGATGCACTCACAGCAGAAGAAAGGGCCCTAGACTCCAGCTCATCTGATGGTTCCTTATCATCTGAGGTGATTGCCCCCACGAAGTCACCAAAGAAGAAGAATAAGAAGAATAAGAAGAAGAAAGCCAAGGTCAGCCCCGATGCCAACAATCTTGCAACCCATCTGTCTCCATCTAAAACTCCCCAAAAGACTCAGGGCAAACGAAGGGCATCCAACTCCGACAACATCAACCCCAGGAGTCACTCCACTCCAGCTTCCAAGAACAATAATGCATTTGCCCACTATGAGGAATATGCTTTGAAAAGAGAGGCTGGTAAGTATTTTCAGTTGTGATTCCTTGTGATATTGTCCCTTTACTGATTCACATGTGTCATGATTTCAGGGAAGGCTCAGGTGGCTCAGGTAAGCCTCGACTTTGAGATCAATAAGTACCAACGCCAGCTTGCAATTGATAATAAGACGGTCAAATTGGAGGAAAAAAAGTTCATGCGCTTGTCCAAGTTAGAAGAAAAGAAATGGGAACGAGAGCTAAAGATGGATGAAAAGAGGTTGGAATGGGAGAAGGATGAGAAGGCGAAGGATCAAACATTTGAGCTTTCCAAGCTGGGGACTTTGGCGGACAAAGAAAATTTGGGGAAGAAATATGAGCTTGTGACACAGTGTGTTACAACTGGCAAGAGTACTGAAGAGATTGAACGTTTTGCTAAATTGTTTCAATAAATTTTATTTGCATCACGTTTATTTACTATAAGATTGAAAGAAAGTAAGAAATTTAACAGGATTGATCTAAAATAGCGCCAATATCTCTAATGATCCACTTTCTTTTTTCTGGATCCTTTTCATATACTTTATCTCTAATATTTATAAAGGCCCTTTCAGTCTTTTTAGGAAGTTGGACAGATAGACCCATTCGTGTGTGTTGGTCTGATGAGGTTTGGGAGGGCAGAGTGAAATGAGAATAAGAAGTCGCTTTCCATGCACATTCCACTATAGCATCAAAGCCTGTGAAGTCAATTCCACAAGATTCTTCGGGAAAAATGAATTGACCCCCCTTCACCTGAAGATTACGCTCCACAAGATTTCCAGTGTTCTTCTCGATGGGAATCCACATGACAAAGCTGAAGGGTGAAGCATCGGTATCCATGTGAGGTGTGTTTGCAAAGGCGCCAATGGTGAAGGAGAGATGAGAAGTGAAAGAGTCAGGATCCCTCTCGAAATGCGGTGCAAGGCCAGGCGCTTTGAGTTCTTCATGATGTTTCTTGACTTCATCAAAGAGTGGTTGAGAAACAGATTGGAAGCGATCGCCAATAAAACGATTGATTGTTGGAACATGAGTTTGAAGGTCTTCAAATCCAAGTTGATCCTGTTTAACTTTATCTGAAATGCCTTGGATGCCGACTTTGGTGTTTGCCTCAAATGCTTTCCGCCATCCAAGACTATACATTTCGCCAGAATATGCAGGGCCATTGCTTTTGTTTGCGTTTTGGAATCGTGTTTGAGCAATCAGGTGTTGGCTAAGAAATTCATATTGGGCTTTGAGGGCTGGATCCATCGCTGAGAAGGGATGAAATTTGATAACAGCAATCAATTTCTGATGGGAGGGATCGGCCCAGCAGATAAACGAGTCACGCATTAATCGAATCCTGGCGTTGGGGTTGGAGTTGGAGACATGTGCACGGATTCGGGTCTTGCCAGAGTATTTGATGTTTGATTCTTGACGTTTCTTGTCTCTTTGCTTGGCATTGTATTTCTGCTGTTTTTCTTGTTTTTTGGTGAGCTGGTTGACAGGAGGCTGAGCAGATGCATGTTCTTCTTGGGTATTCTCGGGATGCTGAGAGGTTTGGAGTTCATTATTGAGATAAATTCGCCAGTACACATCACATATAGCACAGCCATGGCGGTCAGCGTCTGATACAGCCTCTGGGATTGGAGGGTTGGGATGAGAGTGTTGGTGGCATGTGGGTGGGGGTGGGGCACAGGGGGCGGTCTTAGGTTTTGCAGGTTTAGATCGAGCTGGTTTACGAGCTGCCTTACAAGCCGGTTTACGAGCCAATTTACGAGCCGGTTTACAAGAGGGTTTATGAGCTGGTTTACGAGCAAGTTTACAAGCTGGTTTGTGAGGCGTCTTAGAAGGAGATGCATCAGATTCGGAAGCGTCTGAGAGTTCAGATAAGGATGATGAGCATCCCTTGCCATCTGGATCCGCTGCCTCCTCCACTCCTTGGTCATTGCACCCGTCCACCCCACTAGTCATCCATAACAGGTCTGAACCTTTCTGAAAGGGATGCCACTTGTGTGCATTACCAATCATACTGGGCCCATGACGACCGGCTACAGACTCCACAGCAAGGCTTCTGGGTGGACAACTAGAGGGCTTCAGAGGCCTCAGATTGTAGCGAGTCCGGAGGTGTGGAAGCTCGGCAGTTGTTTCTGAGTCTCCGTTGGTTTGCTTGGATGGTGTTGGGGCCATTTGATACTAGATGATGTCCCCATCAGGGAGGGGAACAGCGGTTAGGTGTTAGTAACATGTTTGCTCATATAAGGTACAGGGATGGGGGGTCATGGCTTTTGCAAGACAAACCTGGAGGGTGTGCCAGGGGCCAGAGTGCTTGCAGCCCAGCGAGCGTGGTGGTAGCGGACAGAGCAGGCCCGGGGTCAGGGGGAAGCGCGGAGCAGGGATAGGCGGTGGCGGGCAGCGGGGCACGGCAGTAGAGCCTAGCAGGGGCAAGAGATGTGTGGCAGTGGGCTTGTTGGCTGGCTAGCAAGAGGGTGGAGGTGGCTTGCTCGCAGGCAGGTGGAGGTGGTAGGCAGCGGCGGGTGGGCTCCTTGGGTTGCTAGGAGGCCGGTGGAGGTGTCAGGGAGCGCTTGGCAAGCTGGTCGGGTCGCTAGGAGGTAGGTGGAGGTGGCTGGGAGCCGCAGGGCTCGTTGGGTCGCTAGGAGGCAGGTGGGGGTGGCAGGGAGCGCCTGGCGAGCTTGTCGGGTCGCCAGGAGGGAGGTGGAGGTGGCAGGGAGCGCCTGGCGAGCTCGTCAGGTCGCTAGGAGGCAGGGAGAACCTGGCGAGCTCGTTGGGTCGCTAGGAGCTAGGTGGAGGTGGCTGGGAGCTGCAGGCCTCGTTGGGTCGCTAGGAGGCAGGTGGGGGTGGCAGGGAGCGCCTGGCAAGCTCGTCAGCTGGCTAGCAGGCGGGTGGAGTAGGCAGACCTGGCGAGCTTGTCTGATGGCCAGCAGGCGGGAGGTGGTGGCTGGGAGCGGCGGGTGGGCTCCTGGGCTCGCTGGCAGGCAGGTGGAGGTGGTAGAGATCTGCGGGAGGGCTGTTGGCTTGCTCTCAGGCGGGTGGAGGAGGCAGGGAGCGGGGGGTGGGCTCGTCTTCTGGTTAGCAGGCGGGTGGAGGCAGCAGAAAGCGGGCGGGCTTGTCGGATTGCTAGCAGGCAGGTAGGTGGTGGTGGCAGAGAGCAGCAGGCTTGTTGGTTCGTGGAGGGTGGAGGTGTCAGAGACAAGTGGCGAGGGGCCTGGAAGTCTTGTTGGGTAGCAGAGTGAGTTGGAGGGGCAGAGATTGGTGGCAAGGGGCCTGAGGGGTTCCAGGAGGCTGCCGGTGGGTTTGTTGGCTAGCATCCTGGACAAAAAAAATGACGGTGAAACTTAGGCAAAGTGTGACAGGGTGATTGGGCGCAAAACACCTCGCAATCCATCATTGCTGTCTTCATTTTCCTGGCCAACCGGAGGTGCTGGTTCAGGTTCTTCTTCTTCGTAGAGCTCGTTCCACTGGTCCTTTAGGTCTGCGAGTAGGTTATGTAGAACAACACAGCTGATGATCCATTTTATGGCTTCCTTCATCTCGTGACGGTTTCTGATTTGAGATCTCATCTCATGCAAACTAGCAAATCGGCCCTTCAGAATTCCAATAGCATGTTCAATCCGGACTCTTGATTGCGCTAGATGGTAATTGAAATCAACATTCTCCGGAATGAGTAGGTCGGCCCCCTTGTAAGCAGGTATCGTGTATTGAATACTTGGATAAGCAGAGTCAGCCAGGAGGAATTGGTTCTGATCAAAGAATTGTTCAGGCTGCTGAGCAAGCTGCATATTTGAGAACACATAGCAATTGTGGCATGATCCAGGATAGCCTGCAAGGTACGATATGAACTTCTTGTTGACATCACAAACTAGAGTGAGCGAAATGGAGTATCTGTTGAGAAAAAGATGAAAACATCAGTGGCCTGTCTATACAAATGGAGGTAAAGAAAGCAGACTGCACCTCTTCTTACGATCAAAATAGTGATTGCCATCTATAGGAGGCTTTTGACTGAGCGGAATAGTTGTTCCATCAACAAAGCCTATACAGCCGGGGAAGCCTTCTTCTTGCATGACCTGAGACAATTCTAGTCGTTCTTCAGAAGTTGGCCATGATGCCAAGCGTGGGCGCATTTGATAAATAACCTTGGTGACCCGAGTGGTGTATAAATTAATCGTTCCATATCCAATGTGGAAGAGGTTTTTGAGTCGGAAGACAGCAGCTCCGTTTCCATTGGATCCTAGACGACATATGGCAACTGCAAGCTGAACTGATGGATCTCGTTGTGGATTCCAAGAGGAGTTGTAGAAGATGGGATGGGATTCAATCAGTTGGAGGAGGTTGAGAAAACATGGCCATGCCATTTGAAAAAGTTGGAGGAAGCATGATTCAGAAAGTCCTTGCATGATTGACAAGTCATAACGGGGATGGAATCGTGTTGTGGTTCCCCTAGCATTGAGGTATCGTTTCTGAAGTTTGGACCGGCAATAGGAATAAAATTCTTCAAGTTCTGAATCATCGTTCTCTGAGTCAAAAAGCATTATCATTGCTGCAGAGTTGACCGCTTGATGTAGTTGCTGGTGTTGAGACGGTGGTTGGCGCATGATTGGATGAGTGATGTTTTTTTTTGATGGAGTGAAAGGTTGACGAGTAGTGATTGTTGCAGGAGGAGTGATTTGTTTCAGGATGAGTGATCGTTTAGACTTTGTGAGGTGTGATAAAATTGACTTATTTGGAAATGATGGATTTGGTTGATAAACCTGGGTTATTTGTTTTCAAAACCCGTTGGGTTTTTAGCTACCCCGTTTCGGAAACCAGTCAATTAGAAATTGTGGATTTGGCCATTTCTAATTGACGGATTTTATTGACTGGTTTGGTCATATTTGATACCCCCTATATTGTTCAATTTTTGAGTATAAATCCTGGTTTTGATAGTATCTATAATTGAATTTAATTCTGTTTTGTCATTTGCAGGCTCAGAATTATGTTTGATCATCAAAAAAATAAAATTGATCTTTGATGAATATTTTTCATTGAGTTCTATGTGAGAATCAGATTTAGAAAATACCAAAGAATTAGTTGGATATAATTTTTTTCAATCAATTTTCATATTGGTTTGTGAAAAAGGAAATGAGGAATCAACATACCCTTTAAGAATTTCCATTTCAATGTCCAAAACCATTGGCTGATTATATCTCCAGCCCAACCAACAAACTCAACAGGAGCTTCATCATTGAATTGTAAAATGTTGAGCTTAAGGATCCAGGAGAGACATGTGTCATTGTCAAAGAGATTCCTGATAATTTCATTATTTATTATTTTTTTGCTGTGCAAGAAATCAATTAATTTGGCTAAGTAAAGATTTATAGAAGGAATTCTGCTATCTAAAGGAGATTCCAATTTCATAAAACCATTACTAGATTCTACTTTCTGAATTTTATCTTTGACATCCCTCACCAATTCTTCCATAAATTGATTCCAATCCATCTGTTGAGTTGAAGAATAAGAGGTTATGAAGTCTGAATTGGTTTTATCCAAATTTAAATATTCTGTATCACTTAAAATGTTGTGTTCAGGATGAACATACAAAGGTTTGACTGACTCAAAAGGCTTGTATTGCAACAGAGGTTCAATTTTCTTTTGAGTATTAACTATGAAATTATGATCCTGAATAAACTGCTCCACTCTTTCTTGATCCTTTAAATGAGTTGAACTTTAAGCATGATCTTTTTGTTCCTTACTGATCCTAATAATCCTCTCAAAATCAGATTTATGCTTGAGAAAAATTTTGAACTGGTCTATTTTTGAAGTTTAAGTTTATTGTCCCAGGGAAAAGTTTACCCAAGATCAGCCACTCATTCAAAATTATGGAAAAATGAACTATAAATTATATTCTGACCCATATCCTTTTTCCATTTTTCCATTACCTGACCTATACATAGAGAGAGATGAATCATCATCCTCCATATTTTTTTGAAATAAGCAAGTAACCTCAGGATTTGAGACTCACAATCCTGAGGAGTCAACCGATCTGGTGATAAGTAATATTTGATTGAATCCAAGAGGATATATTCATCAGCTTGGTGATCTGATTGAACATATTCATCAACTCTATGCAATTCCTCAGTGAAGGACTTTGGTCCATTTTCCAATTCATGGAGTAACTGGAGGTTGTTACATTCTGAAACTTTCTCTACAATTTGACCTTGAAGCCTATTTCCACTAGGAGTGATGTTGTCAATTGCTGAATCCCTTTCTGCACCCTGATGAGAGCTTAAATCTACTTGAGCCAAGTGTGCTACCTCTATCAGGTGAAGGTCTAATTTACAGGAATAATGATCATGACCGCAATAAATTAGCATGGATCAGAGTATTCATCCATGTAGGGCTACATAGAAGTTCATCACGAGATCATGTACCATGATTCCCATTCCCAACAGTTACTCTACCTTTCTCCGAGTTCAATCCAGCTGTGGTCCCGGCCTGAGGCCGAAGTATAGAGGCATTAACATCAAAAGCGACTAAGATAGAGGATAAAACCAAAAATTTCATGTGGCGCCGAAACATTCGAGCAAACGATTAATTCTGTGTGTGGCCCTGAGCGGATGTGTGTGGCCCTGAGAGGAACAGTTGAGGTCTTCAGCGAGGCGATTTTGAGATTGGCTCAGGTACGCTTTACATGTCCCTTTTTTTGTTCAACAAGCACATGAGACACTTATCGCTATCTATCGTGAAAACTGTACCAGTTAGACCGGAGTTTGTCAAATCATGACCACGGGGAACTCCGAAGTCAAACAGATACACAGCGTGTAAGCCTATAAGGGGCCGGTATAAGCCTATAAGGTGCCGGTGAAATCTGCAAGATGATCATACGCGGACCCGGTTCCGAACTCCTAACCCAAACACACTACGCAGCGTATACCGGCGAAATTTGCAACAGGGTCATACGCGGTTCCCTCGGGGTTGTTGTGTATGTATGTATAACTTTATGAACAACACTTTAAACAATTCGTCGGAGCTCAAGGCAAGTGCACATCTTTAAACATACCCTACATACACCACGAAAAATCAAGTTTCGCTTGTATACAAGTGACATGCCAGAGTACAAAGGGGCCTTTGTACTTTGTGATGTCACTTGCGAAAATGGATTTTTCGTGGTGATATCTCCTCATTTTAGCCGGCCTTGAATTTGAAGACTACATGGCCATGGTGCTCAACAGAACTAGCGCCATGGAACAATGCCTTTGAGTTTGAAACCTTGAAGAAAGGATCAATCCTTCCCAAGTTAGTCAAAAAAAATGGAAAGAGAAGCTTGCGAAATAGCACAATAGACCAGATATTAATAAAGTTGAAGCCCATGCACAATTGGGCCATTCTGTGCCACCAGTGCCCTCAAAGGGGTGCACAAGAAAGAAATTTGACCAATCTATTTGATTATCAAATACTGTCTTATTTCTGCTTCTGGTTGTCACCATTATTGCGCGTATCTTACGGGCCACTGTATGCTCAGATTATTTTTCTTATATGTACAAATATCATTTTGCTATCCCAGTAGTGTGGTTTTATTTTGAGAGGTATGGCAATGGTTCAAAAGGGAAGAACATGTCCAAATTGAGGATAAGTGGGCAACACAGATTGATTTTTGTCAGCGTGGCACATAAGAGCCATTTCTGGTGGTAGCCGGTCTTGACGTGTAATGAAGTGGAAACAAATGAGATGAGCTTACCACATGGAAACAGTTTGGGTGCTTGGACAGAGCCCAGCTTGTTCAACATCTGGCCGAGGTGAGTAACAAAACAATCCTGTTGGATCTAATGCCATGTCCTGCCCTGTCGCAACTTTAATGAATCTTTGTACACTTGATAATTTGAGAACAACAAAAGTGAAAGAAGATTGCCATGTGCCTTGCAGTAGCTCACACCAGTCCCTCGCTTGCATTCGACGGAGCGCGGAGCGCCTCGAGCGCAGCGCGACCTCCCCCCTGACGGGAGGTTGCGCTGCGCGCGAGGCGCCCGACAGACGAGGGACTTGTGTTATGTACAGTCAACTCCCTATTAACCCATGCCCCTTGGTGGACTCAATTTACCATGGGTTATGGGAATCATGGGGGAATGGTAAGAGTCTCTCTTAACCCATGATACCATGGGTAAATAAAATATGCCTATTCAGCCATGATTTTATTGGGTTAATGGGGCTCAACAATCTCTTTACCCATAGTATTCATGGCCAAAGAGAGACTTTTGAATTTTCCCATACATCTGTAATTTAATTTTCAATTCCTATATAATTTTTCTTTTCTCATTGCAAAGCTTTTGGAATTCTGTACTTGTAGAAAAGATGAGACACAGTCACTGCAAATAGGCCCTCATTAGCCTATTGAGTTTATCAGTAGTTTTTCTGGTTTTGCTCTTGATTGATTTATTGATTTTCAAAATTTCACAGGTTTGAAGAAAGAGAAATGCAAATGGGAGCAATTTCATCATTTTTGGTGTTAAAAAAGAAGAATAAAGCTCCAAAAAAGTCTCTATTAGCCCATGAAGATGTGGTTTTTCCCTCAAAAATGGTATGGGTTAAGGGGCTATAGGGACTTATGGGTTAAGGCCCATTTTCCCTGCCCACCAAATTGGTGGACTGATTTTGCCATGGGTTAAGAGAATTATGGGTTAATGGGTATATGGTTTAAGAGGGAGTCGACTGTATCTCAAGCTAAATTACAGCTCAGATGGCAGCTGTACAGCTATTAGCTTAAGCTAAACTTCACCTTCCCATGAGTGCTTTGCAGCTGTATCTGTAACTGTAGCTGAGGTAGAGCCATAAGGTAACTGTATTTTTAACTGCTGAATTAGACTTGTGCTGCACTGAGTGTAAGTTGATAGTTTCATTGTTGGCACTGGAGGACTTCCCTTCGCTTGGGATTTACAAATTTGACCTTTCTGGAATGAGATTCCAAACCTCTTTTGGTGGTGGGAACTTAAATGTCAATGATTTTCACCACCAAATAAGGTTTGGAATCTGGAATGAGACCGTGTACATTTAGAATTCCAAGTGGAGGGAAGTCCTCCACTAGCTCTGCAAACACATTGAATACAGAAAAAAAAGAACAAGATCAAGCAAAGATAACAATCCCCAACAAAGTAAGAAAAAAAAAATAACAATCCCAAAGCAAGGTTGATTTTTCACTCCAACAGGACTTCCCAACAAACAAATACAGACAGAAGAGAGTGGAAAGAATACATGCAAACAAATTGAAATCTGTGCACCTCAGACGGGCTCGAGGTTTTGTGCTTCATTACTTGAACGACCTAGGATCATCCCTGTTTTGATCACGCTCGTCAAATAAGCTGTGGTTGTGATTCCCCGCGGAGGTCGTGAGCTCATTAAATCCATTTCTGCTTTCGAGGGGAAGTGATTCAAGATAGAGTTGTTTGTTTTTTTCGTCTGACTTGCCATCGCTTTCAAATAACAAATCTGTTTTTTTTTTGTTGAAGAAGGTATTTATCATGGTCAATCGCGTTCAATTTTAGCACTAATCCAACCCTGACTCTGGATGTAGAGCGAATCAAATTACCTCACGAAATGCCAAGTCATAGGGACAAAATGATTCAGGATTTGCGCACATCGACAAGCATGAAGCCTGAGGTTTCGTGCGGCGGATAAACAAACCAATCCAATGGAAATCAAGCAAGTTAAATATCTTTGGCATCGTTAGTAGCGAGAAAAGGATGATCAAGAGGAGCTGACTTTGAGAAGCCCATAACCAAGCGGACCTAAGCCTTCTAAAAAGAGCCTAATATTGTTTTTGAATTCTTCCAAATCAATCTCGTAAAGTTTAATGTCTTCAGGTTCAGGTTCATATTCGAACGCCTTTTCGTAGCTAAGTTGTTCGTACTTTTGTTGCGCAGAAAAAGTATATCTATGTAGGATAGGATGGCGAGAGTGGGATTCACGATCAACAATCACTTGTGCAATCCATATCATACTGCAAACGTACTTGCTACTTTTTCCGGAACTACCAGTACCAGGACCATGCTCAGACTCCCAAATTCTATCCCTAGCAGATGAATTTGCACCTTCAAAGATTTCTTTTGGCCAGTCTTTTACAATATCCTACCAAAGAACCGCGAAGGTTCATTTTCGCACATCATGTTAGTTCGGTTTGATTTTTTTTTCTTCACCCGATATCAGAGTTGTCTTTTTCTTTGCCTGAGGAGAAGGAAAGAGAGTACTCACGTCGATACCTCTCTGCAAAGGACGAAGAACACCAATCCAAAGGTCGCGGCCGCCTTGATCGGTCTTATTGAATTCATACATCTTTTTATATCCTAAAAAGTATCGAGGCAGATCTTCATCTCGATTTCTGAACCTGGCTATGTGAGTCGCAATATCTTTCCCATCCAGTTCTCCTCTGTATTTTTTCAAGAGATCGCGGCCTGTTTCCAACAGCATGTCTGAATATGGATCAAGCGGCTGCCGTTAGAAAACCTGGCACTTATTGCTACGGGCTAATATTACGTGAGAGAAGCTAAAAGCGACTCGCCAAGGATGTGCTGCTTTCCCCTAAACTTGAAAAGAGTAGGTTTTGTCTTCCCAACGAAATTGAACTTGGGGTCCTTAGCTAGATAGTTCGGGATCAGATAGTTTCCATGTGAATGTTTGATAATCTTGCCCAAGGCAGAGTCAAATTCGTTTTTTAAACGCTTGACATTCACATCCTTGAGTTTAAGCCCTTTTTTTTTTTGTTTCCATTCATCCAAAGAAGCAGGGCGAATCAGCAATCTTTCAAATAAAAATTGATCTATTGGACGGGAAATTTTTTATAAAGGAAGCAACTGCAGAAACACCAATCTGTACCTGCTTTGGGTGCATCGAGACACTTGACATAAACTTCACCCAGCTTCTGAGTCAACGGATCATCGAGGCCAAACACATATTCCGCCCTTTCATAGAAAATGCGGTAGAAATGAGTGAAAATTAATCATCCTGAATGGGTATACATGGGCGTACATTGTATGCTTGATGGAGAATGAACCTGTATCATTGGGGGTAAAAAACCCAGCAATCTGAATAGATTGCGCAAGCTTCACAAACTTTTCAGCGTCGCTCTCATATGCTTCCAAAAGGCAATCTTTGACTGTTCCAAGTTGAACAGGTTCAAAGAGTTTGTCCACATTGGCCCTCTGATAATTATCCAAATTGACATTATGGAACTGTTGAACTAGAACAGGATCCCAGACCACCGTAACCTGATCACCTGTAATTGGGAAAAGTTAAGTTTCACCCTTAGTTTTCCGTGGAATCAACAACTCATGAAAGCCGCCTGAACTTACCATCATAGTCACCTACGAGAAGAATCACACACAAAACACATTGATAAAAATATTCTTAGTTGGACTAGCACGAAGAAAACGGATTGAGTCAAAACCGAGTATTCTTTGTGACTTACCACCAGACAACAGACTCAAAAGGGACGTTTTTCCTCGTATTGAACACACCATCACGTCAAAATAGGTCTCCCTGAGAGATTCGTTATCCACCAGATTTATTTTGCGCACATCCGTTGACTGTTAATCAACAGCACCAAGTTAAACAAAAAGCCAAAAACGTGTCTTGAGAGAATTGGAAATCAGCGTGTATATTTACCGTTACACACGGAGAACGTGATACCAGGGCCGGACAGAGTAAGTTAGATATTTTGACGCCCACAGAATCATCTCTACATGATTCATCATCCCGTTGGAACCGATCATTGGAGAGATCATGATTTCAACTTGAGTATTATTATTATCCCTCGTTGAGCATCAAACCTTGAATTGGGAATCGGGATAGACTTACCTAAAGTTAGAAAACTGGAGAAAAGCTTCATCCTCTTTGAGGATGCCGGTCCTAATTATTTTTCCCCCTTTGATGATCAGTCCTCTTTTTTTTTCTCAAAAGAAGAAATAGATATAAGATTGACTCTTACTGACGGGTCTGGTATTACATAAACATAGGTACTTTGCGCAATCGGCACTTTGAACTTGATCTAAAATTCCAGTCAAAGAACAGGAAAACAGAAGAGATTATTAAAATAACTCGCAATTTTATAATTCATGAGACAGACATCCGGGAGCTTATGTTACTCACAGCAGTCGTGATTCTATCTTCCTTAATTTTCCTTAACTTTTGGACGATGAATCTATTTCTTGGCTCGAAACCTGCTGCGAGCATGCTTACAATCTGCTCCTCACATTGATTCGGGGTGAGGGACATGTAGCTGAGATTATCCCTGGTCATTTGCCAACTTGCGCTGTATTCAGAGTTGAAGTATGGGTCGGAAGTGTTGTCATTGAATGATCTGTAGGCAGTGGGGTCGTGCTGGATTCCGGCCGTGCGATTGAGGATCCCGCATCTTGCTTGTCTCAGTGCACCACTTCGGGTCAGACATTCAGTTAATTTTAGCGGATCATTTGAGTTTAGGTCACTGATAGTGGCGTTGATATAATCCTTTAAGGCTGTGCAAACCGTTTCTGCTCTCACTCCGCGAGCAGCAAGTATCTATGACAATAGTTTATGTTGAGATCTTGAGTTTTTGAAAGAAAAAATCACTAAGGGAATGCCATCTCAGGAAAGCTTACGGGAAGTAATTGTTTTCCCAAGGTGCCACTCGCCACTGAACGACTGATTCGATTCACGTTGAAATGGAAATGGTGACCTTTGACCGTATCAGCTTTCCATTGACTATCTCGGATTTCGATCCAGGGATGGGCATCCGAGGTGTTAAGTTCGGGTGGGAGAATCCAGAGACCTGGGTCAAGTAACTTTCTTTTTAACGTTCTTATCATCTTGAATTCATTGATCCTACAGTGCTTACCTTTAGCAAAACCTGAATGGAAACATATTTGAATCAATCTATCAAAATGCCACCAAGCTTTTGTAAAATACTATGTAATGAGACCCACCTATTCTAGCTTGATAGGCAGCTAAGAAAGAAAGAGGAATTGTTAAAACTTGAATGAAGTTGTATTCCAACAAGCCAGTGAATTATACAAACCAGTGATTTAGACTCACAGGGTAATGTATCGTACTTTCTTCCCAAGGACTCGCAAACCCGATTCGCTGCCGTGCGACTGATGATACCAGCGCCATCAGTCATGATTTCAGGCTTGCCTGTAGGTCTAGCTCCCATGGACAAGCATTTCTCTAGCAGCACCACGACGGATTCTTCTGTGAGGACGAAGGTCTTTTGAAAATGATCGTATCTACGGACTCTGAACTTAATGAAAATATGCTTGGAAGCCTTGCCAATCTGGTCCTCCCACAATTGGATCAGATATTTATCATCCTCGGCTGGCACTCCTAATCTCCAGACAAACGGTTTGTTTCGGATATGACCCTCAATACAAGCTAAATTGAGGGAGAACAGGAGCAGTGGGTTGAAAGCATGTAAGCGATCACAACAACTTGATCACCCTGATGAATAGAGATGATAAAAGTGAAGAGAGGACACTCAAACATGGTAGGTAGCTCAAACCAAGCGTATCTGCCACCGAGCAGAGTAGGGCTCGAGAAATAACCAAACTGTCCGAGTAAATGTCTGGAATCCTGTTGAAGCTCATAAGGGTTAAGTACTCTTTTTTTTTTTAAAAAAAAAAAAAAAACTTGGGAATAAAAGAAAAACTAACCTTCTGATATCTTGGGGGTCTAAATTAATCGATGATTGGGTGGATGATACGAGAAGGGAGGTCCGGGCCGCCTGGAAGAAAGAAAATGTTTTGTAATTTTGTAGAAACGAGGAAATGTAAGTTTATCTCTGGAGGAATCCTCGAGTGAGAAAGATTTTATTAAGGCAAGAAAGAACTTGCCCATTTTGCAACGGTCATTTCCTTGTTGAGCTCCAAGTCGAAGATCTCGTTAATGAAACATTTTGTTGATTCCCAACCTGGCTTTGGGACAGAAACCAACCAGACAAAATTCTAGAAAAACAAAAGAATTAAGGATGGGTCTTGTTATTAAAATACGAAGACTTGAAAAAAAAAAAAAAAAAAAAAAGGAAGGAGGGGAGGGCAAAGAAGAGCACACCTCCTTGCGTAAAAAGACAAAGAATTGCCTGTTACCAATCCTTATGGGCGTGTGAATGAAATCCTCGAAACCTTTCTGGATGTAATTCTTTTTTCCTCGTGGTCTGAGACGAGAGCTGAGTTGGTCGGTGATTCTGAGGCTGATAAATCGATCAGCGCCGTACGTCCGGTTGAGTTGGTTGGGCTTGGCAAGGTCAAGAGGATTGAGCTTTGGAATGAAGACTTTGTCCTTGGGGACATCTAGATGGATGGAGCATCCGACGAGCTTTTGCAGCAGCGGTAGGCGTTCCTTTTCAGTTTGCTTAAACATCTCCTTCACGCCTAAACCGATACTTGGTACTCGATCAACCCGCCCATCATCCGTCAGTAATAAGTCTCGAAGGTCAGCCGGGTTATCCGTTTTCGCAGCTACATCTACCCAAGTTTCCAGCTTCACCTTTATCTGTTGTACTTGATCGCAAGCTTGAAATAAACGTGCGAGCTCGAACAGATGAGTCAAGGGAAGAGGCTGTTTTTCAAACACGGGATGGTCAGGCAAAAGGATAGTTTCGCATGAACTTTCACTTTGTTGAGGAGATTTCATTTTGGGCCTAGAATGAGAGGAGGGGGAAGCTTATTCGGTTGATTGTCTTTCCCTGACAAGAAGAAATAACTTGGAAAGGGGAAGAGAGTAAATGTTATTTTATCTAACCGCGACCGCAAATGATCTTGTTCATGTTTAATATATGGTGTGTTTCAATGGCACTGAATCACTATATCTAGATCGCATGGTGTCAGCTAAGGAAATAACGGTGAATACTCGTAGCCTGGTTACATCGATAACACCGGAAACGCTGACTACAAATATATTTATGTATGGGAGGGGTCAAGTCAAATGCGACAGTCGTCATGTCGGAGTATGTATCATGTTTCTCAGAAGAAGTCAAAAAAAAAAAAAAAAAAAAAATGCGAGAGGATGGTATATGTCCACCCAATAGATAAGTGGGATGGATGTCATAGATATGAGACTTGCGGTGGTTCAAGATGGAAACTGTTATATTTATTAAACGCAGTTGTAAGATATTTATTTAACATGTTATACATAGCTAGAACAGTCATCAACTCAACAGGTGGAGATTTAAATAAATATGTGCATGTTTTGTCTCGCTGAAGCAAGGTCAGATATGATCAGATGAACATGTGCAGCCTCTGGACCTGTCTGGACGAGACTAGCGACTAGAGTAATTACCCCCTGTTGCGATTGGAAGCACAACTAGTTATACCGGGGGAAAGTTATTGACCGTCCACACGCGCCGGGAGTTCGATAGTCGGACTGCACGAGGGAGCCTCTAGCTCACTGAATCAGCTGGTCTCATTTCTCTACGCCAGAGGAAAGTTCCTCTTGACCAAGAAGATGAATGCAGAGGTGTATATTATCCGCGGATTGAGGGTATGTATCCTGGCAGGTTGACACCTCGGATTGTGTGATCCGGCGGGGTGTTCCATCGAGGGGGGTTGCTACATAGTGCTACTGATGGATGTAAGACTTATTAAATACTTTTGAACAGACTGACAACTACATATTATTTACATAGATGAAGATTGATCTGAATGATTTTGTAAAATAGTACATATTAATACAATTTGCGATGGCATTAGATGATCAGCATCACAGCCACTCTCGACTGACGAGATTTCTATCCAAGTTTACACTGAACTCGAATCATCATCACTCAAAAAGGAAGAACAGTAGTCTACCGAACCTCACTCAGAAGCCAATACTAGTAGAACCATACAATCAACAAAACCAAACTATTAACAACAAAAGATCAATCTCACAGTGTAATTATAATAATAATCAATCTAACCCAGTCACACCACTCCTACCACTACCCACTATCATAGATAACAGCAACAACCCATCAACATCATCCATCCAAGAAGAAGACGACGAAGGCGCAGACCCCAATGCATCCATCAGACCCATCACCCCATCATCAAAGGCACTCTCCATAACTACTCATGACACCACCGACTCACCCAATCAACCCAAGCAACGCACTACAACCCATCAACACCACCACCACCAACATCAACACCACTCCAGCCGCAACAGACCAGCATCCTCAAACTCTGACACATGCTCAGAACCACTCGATGATGCTAAGAGCACCTTTGGAAACTCTTCCTTCGCTTCCACCAAGCCCACCACCGTCATCTCACTCGAAAACGGACCCACTAACAGAATCGCACAGCCTCACTACCATCACTCCCCCACCATTAACCACCACCACCACCACTCCCTCATGGCACAGCCTGCTGCGCACAACCAGTACCGCCACCCGATAAGAGCAGCCATCCTCACTCACCAAGCAGCTCAGTCCACCACCTCCGAATCATCACTCAACCAGTCTCACCAACAACAACAACAACAACAACAACAACAGCAGACTTTCACTCCCACCCTCACCCTCCACTCCTCGCCACCCCTCTCCCCGCAGAACCAGCTCTCCCTCATCACCGTGCCGAGACACAGTCTGCCCCACCCCTCACAGAACCCACATCCTGCTGCGCTGGCCGACAACGCCAGCATCATCACACTTGCCTCCTCAGGCTTCAGCCCCTCGTTACACCAAACCCAAAAGTCAGTGGTCCCATCCCATCCCAGAAGAAAAGATGAACTCATGATGCGCGTCCATCACACCCCCCCTTTTTTTTTTTTTTTTTTTTGGATTTGGTGACACAGCTTCCCCTCGGACGAAGATGCCTCGGTGCGCGCCCTCGCGCCCTCGCGCAGAGAATCCATCGAGTCGCTCTCCTCGCGCTGGTCCAACGTCAAGTCCCACCGCACGGGGGGGTCCATCATGACCACGGGTACGGGATTCTACACGGGCATCAGCACGGCCTCGACGGGCGACTGCCATGCGGCCCCGTGTGTCGAGCCTACCACCACCTCTCTCCATGAGGTGGCCGCCGCCATCAACAGCAGCACCGCCATCGCCACTGCCCCGCTCGACGTCGTGCTCCATCCTAAACACTTGTCCGGAGAAGACTTCCACCATCATCAATACCTCCCCCCCGATCTCGACCCCACCCCAACTATCGAACTGCACAACCCCTCCCCGCCTCCGATCCCCCCCTCCCCGCCCACTGAAGAAAAAACTCAGCTCGCTATCCTCCCTATCCACCCGTCCCACCCCATCGAACACGCACCTGTCCTCGACTAGAAACATTTATCCTCCGAGCCCCCCCCCCCCCCCTCCCCAACACACACGCACACAAAATCCACTGATCTTTTTTTTTATCGCCCTGCTCACTCCAGTTGTTCTTCTTTCTCTCCCCATCAAAAAAGAACAGTTTACACTTCTTTTTTCCGTGTGCTTCTCAATCCTCTTGCCACTTCGCTCATCGCTCATCCTTCGTCCTCCCTTCCCCTCTGACCACATCTCTTGTTATTTATCATCCTCTTCCTATCTGAGGTATTATTGCGTAGTTGGCTTCTTCTTCATCACAAGGAGATTGTTAGACGGTGTCTTTTTTTTTTTTTTTTGCTTTGGCTTGTGTATGTGTGTGTGTGTGTGGTTTTGATTGAGTTTGTAATTCATCCCTTTTTGTCCACTATCTTTCCTCATTTTCACGTCAAGAACAAAACGGACGTGACATTGCCTTGTGCAGTATCAATTGATTGACTTTGTTATTTTTGTGGATACTACTACCCACATCCTTTTTTATATTTTGTATTCCTTAAGATGATGTGAAGCCACATGAGATTTGTGACCCAACAACCTGGCGTTTCTCGCCGGCAAATGGATCCCCAAGGAGGTTGAGTTCAAAAGACCATGAAGAAGCTCACCAAGGCGCCGGCGCCGGCATGAAGTGCATCGAGGTGCTCTCCGGGCCCAGCGGCCCCATCGTCTCGCTCACTGGTCACGCTAGTATCTAAAATCACACTTGAGAAGTCAATCTCCAAGTTCCTGCTCTCTATCTCCCACTTCAACGAGGTCAAAATCATGTGTTTAATTAACCACTCATGAAATCATAATTAAGCTAGTTATTAGCTGGCGATGGAGGTTATCTTTCCAGGCAGGTTGAAAGGGGATCCGTTGATTGACGATCTAGCTCAACATAAGCCTCGCGAACGGAGGGTCCCGGGGACCCCGCGCGGAGCGCTCTCCGTAGGAGAGGCTTATGCATAAAGTCAGTCTGCTCGCAGGGACAGGAGGAATTTTCAACGCAAAAAGTCCTGAAATGGCACTTAAATATTATTTCGTGGAAAACAACATCCTATCTCAAAAATCTGAATTGACTGATTTGTTGATTGAGATGTTGCGCTCTCCCTCCCAGTTTTTTATAGTGATAGCTTGAAAAATGACCGAGGTAATAGGTCTCAAAGGGAAAGGGTTTTGTGTTTTTTTCCCAAGATTGATTTGCAAGGATACACATCATCTCAATGACTGAAGATCCTTGGATGGGCACGGTTTCAGTTCAAACCACCAAATCTTGCTCTGCCCTCTGCTAAACTTGCGCATCCAGGATTCTCAAGGCACGGTCCTTGTGAATCTATGGTGAATCCATCGCTAGAGTTTTACAAGAAACCTTGGTTTTTCAATTTTTAAAAAAATATGTACACAAAGAATGGCTGTGATTCATAAATTAAGACCAACACCAAACAAAAGAGGGGGTTGACATCTATCATTTGGCTCTGAGGCAGGTCCAGGCATGGGGTGTGGAAGAAGCCAGAGCATTATGAATTTTTCTTCCAGCCAAGGCCAATTCCTGTCCCACCAGGAAAACTGACATAAATCGCAAGTCTCTCCCTGCGGGAGGGTGGCTACGCCGCCATCCCGCAGTTGGGACTTGTGTTAAGTTAGCTTGACAATGCACCCAAGTGTGTGGTTGATGGCTGTAAAGTCAATTGCCCAGTTTGTCCGGCACAATTCAACCCAAATCTGGTGCGGTATTTGTAAAAAAAACACCCACCCCAGTGATCAAAGTGTCTATGCAGCTTCAACTGAAGTAATAAAAATCATTTTATTAATCTCCTTTGCAGTTATAACTATTGTCAATATTTGTAACATTTTCCAGATTGTCTGGGCTACACGCATTAACCGAGCTAGAGATTTTAGTGGTGTGCAAGGTTACATAAGGTGGTAGGGGAAATGAGATTGGCAGAGGACAATGAAAATGTCAAAGAAAAATTGAACTTTGTAGCTTAATCAATATTGGAACATAATTGGGTTACATAGTGGCAATTCTTGAGCACTGAGCTGGAGGGAACAAAACAGATTGGAGAGGCTGTTCATAACATCATTGTAGAAAAATTCATAATAGAATATGGAAGGAGCAGATGTCAGTTGTTTAGTAAGTATTACTTGTAACAGAAAACAACATATTAGGATGGTTCACGTTGGGAATTATGACCATCTTTAACCCCAATTTTATGACACTTGTCATAAAATTTTCACTCAAAAATTGGACTTGATCCAAATCTTCCAAATCATCCAGATATGGAGGTGTGAAAAGCTCACAATAGTTTATGCATGAAGGGTGTTAAAAATTGGTTTAAACATTTTTAAACATCCCAACGTGAACTGTCCTATTCAAGTTGATGGGACAAACCACAATTAGTGTCAGGGTATGTAGTACTCTGAGGCTGACAATTAGAAACAGGGTAGACACCATGCCGAGTTGTCTTGATCAAGTTTCTCATGTATGTATGGGGTTTTCTCATGAAAATCCCAAATATCTGGGTCAACATTTATTAGCTGCTCCAAGGCAACAGAAATTTGGGTTGAAAGACAATCAAAGTTGTCCAAGCCATGCAAGATTAGAGAATTGCATTAACCAGTTTGTTGTCTTGGCTTCAATCCAGTTTTTCAAGTCTTAAGACTCAAGAAAATTGAAAAATATGGAATCTTGGGGGTCAGTTTGAGTCTGACTCTGGCAGATTGGGCATTCCACTTGCAACTTTCCTCTTGAAAGTTGAAAGAGCTGTTCTTCACCCGTACTCCACAGAAAGAGATGCAATCTTCATTGATTAAGATGTGGTCTTTATTAAGTTTTAAATAAGAAGACTCTGGTGCAAGGTAGATGGTGAACATCTGGTCAAATCCTGTTTGATTCAAACTTAACAAAGTCCCTCAAGACTTTGGGCCCCGGGGGGGTGAACTTGCAAACCAAGTCTCCGCCTCCTGACAGAGGTCTTGCTTTGCAAGATTCACGCTATGACAAGCCTCCCGTAGACCACAATGAGCTTCTGATTGAAGAGAAAGAGCAACCTCAAGCAGTTGAGCCAGTGGGACTTCCCAATCAAGACTCTCCGAAGATTAAGGAGGAAGAGGAAGATTCCGATCGTGAGGATCCACCAGCGGATACTGAGTCAGACTCCAGCAATGATGAGGTTGAGATAGCTGACTCTTTGATTCCCATGCCTGACTTGTCGGCTCCCACCAGAGTTCTCCGAGATCGCACGTTACACGTCAAACCTGCAAAGTACTCGCATTTTACTCAAGATCCAAAGACATTCAAAAAAGCCGTCACTTCCGAGAATGCCGTCGGGTGGACCAAGGAAATTGATGACGAGCTTGAGAAAATCAAAAGCCATGAGGTATGGGAGGACCAGCCTGTTCCCCCAAAGAGGGTTCTCCACTCCACCTGGGTCTTCAAGACAAAACCTGCCACTGCTTCCAGCCCTGAGAAGCAGAAAGCTCGCTTGTGCATTCAAGGTTTTCTCCAAACCTTTGGGGAGGACTTCTTTGAGACGTTTGCTCCAACGGGGAAATTTCCATCCCTCCTCTCCCTACTGGTCCTTGCCATTGATCTTCAACTACCCATCCGGCAATTTGACGTAAAAAGTGCCTTCTTGTTTGCGCCGCTTGATGAAGAGATCTACATCAAGACCCCGGAAGGCTCTAAGCGCTCTTCCCCCTACCTGAAGCTCAACAAATCATTGTACGGCCTTAAACAAGCTCCAAAAAAATGCTGGCCAACTCCCTCACAAAGGCCGCCCCGCATGCTTTGATTCAAAAACTCCAAGATGTCTGTTTTGAAGGCCTTTCATCATCAAGCAAGGGGGGCTGTTGAATTCTCAGTCAAACACATCAACTCAAAACCCGCGCCCGCAGCTCGCAGTTCTGAAACCTCAACACTCGCGCCATTGATGCGCATTGATGATACTGCGGCATCAACCGCTTAGGGCTACGCCGCCCCATATCATTCTTCCAACTCCTCCTCCATTGCTGCTCCTCAGATCCAGATCAATTTTCCCACATCAACAAGCTTCAAGATCTCGATCTCGCTCGCCAATTCCCCGGACCCAATCTGTAATGTACCCACCTCGCCGTGATCAATCATCACCATAGTGCTCACTCCTCCTTATTCAATCCTCCTTCCCTTCCCTAAAAGTTGATTCGCTCCGGTTCTACAAGATCTCATCTTACCTTTCCCAGCTCTTAAATACACTTTGTGTGATTTCCTGTTTGTTCCTTTTCTATCTCTTTTGTTCTCCTTCTTTCTTATTGTGCTTGTTGTTAAAAGTCCTAACCTCTTAATTCTTCCTCCCTATTGTCTTTTTCTTGTAGAGTGCTCACTTTCTTCTTGCATCCTCCTCTTCTATACGCCCTCACTCCTCAGATCTCTATCAATAGCTTAGAGGTAAATATTTCTTATCTTTTGTTCTTTTTTTCTTTATCCTCCTTTCGTCCAACCTCTGATCTCTTGTTTTTGTTTCAGTCTGGTTTTTCTTTATCAAATCTTTAGTCAAAATTTCTTCATATATGGTTTCCCGTAGGTATGCTTGAGGAGGCCTCTTTCTTCTGCACAAAAGGCCAAACTCCCTTGTCTGAGCTTGATGACATGCTTCATAAGTTTCATTTCTTCTACAGAAAGCCATCCGGGGGGTCCAAAGTTTACTACTTTCAGTCTTTCTTCATTGATTTTCCAGGTAGGGGTGAATTCTGGAGGGAAGGGTGTTTGATACGGATTTTGGGAAAGAGGTGGTCTACATAAAGGTGAGTTGAGATGTTGTGGCATAGGTTCGTTTACTGGCTTGACTTTTTTTGTGGTTGATTTATATTTTGCAGCATTAGATTGCTTCTCTCCTATTTGATGTTTAGGCACCCTCCAATCATCTACTTCTGGAAGGTGCCAGAGGCTAAAAAATGACTTGAAGTTGAGGCTTGGTTGACTGGGAAAGTAGTTTCCCACTTCTGGTTCTTGGGTATAAGGATTGGTACTAAGGAGGACTTGTTGTTGTCCCTAATTGATAAAGATTCTGCTCCTTCCTTATGGAATTTGATTTTTGCTGAGGCTGATACCAAGAATGGTTTTCCTATGATAGGTTGCACATCCCCAGAAGAGATCCAAAAGTGAACTGGTTTAGTGATAGATCCCACTTTAACTGGTATGTTTTCCGCAATCCCTATGATCTCGTTTTTGTGGCCTCCAATCCCTTTGAGGTTCATCTTCTTTTCCGTGATAATAAGTCCTAGACTGCAGGCTAATCCTTTTGACAGAACATTGACCATAGATCCATTGTCCAGTAAGGCTTTTAGTTGCTTTCCACTGATCCCAATATTGATGTAGCCTTATAATGGGCATGCATAGTGAGCTGGGTGAGTACTGTTGTGTTCTTCTTCAAATTCTTCTTCCTCATCTTCAGAGTTAGCTCCAGTGTTAATTGTTTTTGTGCTTTCTATAGGTATCCTCTTGGGGTTTGTCCTTTTCTTAAAGGCATCCACTGCTCCAGGTGATATAGCAAATAATTCTCCATAGGTGAGTTCTATCTTTCCATCCAACAGCATCTTGTTGACCACTTTCTCTTCTGATCCAGGGAATTCCTTAGCCAGGGGTCTTTCTAGGATGGCCTTTTTAGGTGCTTTTTCCTTTGGGGTTTTTGGGGTGACCTCCAGATCTTGAAATTGGACACTCTTGGCTGGTGGTTCTTGAGTAACATACTCTGGTTCTGGGCTGTAAGTGTTTTTCCTAGCTATATCCATAATTCTTTGAGCCTTGTCATCCGTGTCCATGAAAGTCTCCTTTTCTGGTTTGCTCTTCTTGTAGGGTAAAGGTCTTTCTGTGACTTCTTTGCCACTCCTTAATCGTTTGGCAGCATCACTTTCGTAATGGGCGGATTCTTCAAATTTCAATTCCTCTAGTTTCCCAAAAGAAGTCTGGACCTCTGGGACCTTCTCCTCTGGTTTTTGAGTCTGAGTTCCTGGGGGTAGCTGGATGATGCCTTGTTGACTGGTCTTGGAGTGAAATTGGTCCACAGCTGCCTTATAATTAGGTCTGTTCCTATCCCAAGGTATGGTACTCCCATCTGGTAGTTTGAAGTCTCTTCCTTCCTTCTTGACTAATCCTTGAATATCATCAAAGTTGGCCAGGTTGCATCTTCAGGTAGGGTGGCCTCTCATGTAGCAGTATTGGCAGAATTGTTGCTCTGGAGGTTTGAAGTTCTGAGCAGGTTGGTATGGAACATGACTGGATTGATAGAAGGTGGTGGGTTGTTTCTGGACATTCCAACTGGCCAGGCTTTTGGTGAGTTGTTCTACTGATTGCTCCTTGACAGGAGCTGACTGGGTTGGGATTTGGGTGGTCCTCTGGGTGGTCTGATTTTTATCACTAACAGCTTTCTTGAACACATCTTCTTCCATTTCCAAGATTGACATAGTTTTTAGCTCCTTGTGGATGTACTGGATAATAGTTTTGTAGGATGGCAATAAGTAGGAGCCATCAATGGCAACATCCATTTGGTTATCTCGGATAAGCTCCTTGTTGACAGCTAGTCGGATGGTTGGGGTGAGGCAGTTAAGTACTGAATGCCTAATTTCTTCTATGTTGGCCATGTGTCTGCATCTAACTGAGTAATTGACTATGGTATCTACTTTAGTGCTGAAGTCCTGGAACTTTTTAAGGGTCTGGATTCCTCCATTGGTCCTGGCCTTGAAGATTAGGTTGTCCAATTTTTCCCTGGTATATTTCATAAGTGGCATCATCTTGCCCCATTGTTGGACCATCTGGTACTTGAGGAGTTCCCAGTCATTCTTGATCTTGCCTGACATATATTTGATCTCTTTCAGGATGTTTTGATCGGTGACGAAGGAGGAAATCTGGGTGGCAATATCTTCTGCTTGGTCTCCATCCTGCATGGCTGCATTCTCCGACTTTTGAATAAAGTCCAGGATCTCCATGTTGGTGCCATTAAAGTGTAAGTCCTTCTTGGTTGGCTTGATCTTGATGACTCTTCTTCCAAAAGGGGTAGGATTATAGGCTGGTAAAGAAACAACTTGGTCCAAGAAGTGGGTGGAGTCTCCTTCGGGAGGAGGTTGAGTTTGGAAGGTATTGTAATAATTCTGGGTTCCAGAGTTGTGAGGACCAGAATTATGGGGACCGGTGTAAGACTCAAAAGTGTAAGTTAATACCTTTTGCTGAATGGAGAAGGGGAATAAGGAGGTGCAAGCTCTGCCCTTCTATGCTATCAGAGCAACAAGACCACCAAGATCGCTTGGCAGGTTATTTATAGTGATAGGACTCGTCTGGTTCAGATAACTGCAGAATGTAAGGTATGTATATGGTTGATGATGGATGTTGTTGATGATACTAGATGATGTTGACTATGACTGATGATGTTGACTATGTGACACAGGTATGTATCTGAGGTAAGTATGTGATGATGTTGTTACTAGGTGTATACGGGTAATGGATGAGTGTTAATGCAAGTAGGTGATGATGATAAGAGGTGATGATGACAATGGTGGATGTCGAGGGTGTATGTATATGATGGAGATGTGTTAAGATGACAAGGGTTGGGAGCTGACACTACTACCAAGGATGGATGATGATGAAGGTAATGAGTTCTGGGAGCTGACGCTACTAACACTAAAAACATTTGCAACTCTGCCCAGAAAGAAAATGTAAAATTGGGATGGGCAAAACATATACCCAATTTTACAGAAAATGGTCAGAAGTGAAAAATAAGCTTTACTGAGCATGCTCAGCAATTTTTTTTTTTTTTTAGAAACTGAGCAGAAATGATTTTTATTCATTATGGCAACTTTGGGGGATTTTGCTGAGCATGCTCAGTTTTGCTCAATTTTTATTACTGAGCCATTTTGTTGAAAAAAGTTAACATTTTGCTTAACCCAAACAGTAGTTTTTTCTTTAGGTGAAATTACAAATGTTTGTAGTGTAACAAGGATGGATGATGAATGGATGATGATGATGTTGTTGATGGATGATGAAGGTGTGTTATGCTAATGAGGTTTGGGAGCTGACGCTACTACCAGGGATGGATGATGATGATGATGATGATGATGGTTTGTAGTGCAAAATAAGTTTTGGGAGCTGACGCTACTACCAAGGATGGGTGGTGATGGTGATGAGCAAAAGGGCACGTATGGGAGCTAATGCTTCAACCAAGTTGGGTCAAGATGAGTTGTTATGGGTAAATGATGATGTTGTTATTGTTGATGTTGATTCCTTAAAACCTCAATATTGGGGGACTTATAATGAGGAGTGACCAGTAGTATACTATAGGGGATAGTAATACTAATATCTGATGAGTGTAGAAGGTGATGATATATTCTGATGGTAGAATCTGGTAAGGAAGGGGGGGGAAAAACACCTGGAGGAGAGCCTCTTTTATATTGAAATCCTGACAAATGGGGGGTGGTCAACTTGTGGTTGGAACAATTGGTCATGGAACACAGTGGAACAACGAATGATGACTAATGACAGCTGACATGTGGTTGATGGAAACAAATGGAACAATGGAACAAGTGAAATGTGTGTGACTTGTGATTCTGAACCTGATGGAACTTTCCCTGCTACTATGGGCCTAAGTTGGGTAGAATATCCTAGAAAAAGGGGTTACCAGTGCCTAGTGGTTGAGTTTTGGTTGTGGTTTTTGTGTGACTACCCTGTGAAAGTGCCGTGTAACTGTGGGAAACTGGAATAAACTCAGGTCTAGGAACTAATAATGGCCATGACTATTGATCCAAGCATGTAACAGAGATTCCGTGAGTTGTTCCCTAGGATCAATTTGCCGGAAGAATGTTTTCCTGGAACAATCTATGGGGTTTTGAAGGTTTTGTATTTTGATGACTGTAGTAGGGATTAAGGTTTAGGTGACGGAGTATGTTGATTTGTTGATACTTCCTGATCCGGTTGAGTGGTGATAAATCCATGAGTTGTGTTCTATAGTGAATTTTGCCGTAGATTCTGAGTCTTCCATAATATTTGAGGATTTCTGAGTGGATGGAAGAGAAAAAATTAGAAAAGGAAAAGAGATAGAGAAGAAATAAGAGAAATATAAGAGAAAATTGATGAGAAAACTGAGAAGGAAAAAATTAAAAATTTGTGTCATATTTGGAACACCACACCGGAGTTGTGTGGTCCAGAGTTAGGTGAATTAGGTGGGTTTGGCGGTGCATTGTATTCTTCTTGGTTGAATGGTTGGAGTGAAGATGCTGATGAAACTGAGGTTTTTGTATCTCTGTAGCGGTGGTTGTTAAATGGAGGATTTTGACAGTTGGGAAGGAGTTTCTTCTAGCCATTTGGATTGAAGAGTAGAGTTGTTGATTGGTATGTAGTCTAAGTAGGTATGTAGTAAGGTATCTAATGAATATGTTATGGTAGTATGTAGGACTAAAATCTAAAGATCTTCAGGCCACTGTTGGGACACCACTTGTGGAACTAATCTTTTAGGGAGAATAGAGCTTGAGAGGGAATAGGTGCTTTGAAGGAGCTGCCCCTCTGTAATAGCTGGGAGAGTAAGGTAAGACAAGAACAATAGTGTGGACTCTTGCAGAATAAGTGTGGCTAATGAGGATGTTTAGGTATCTTTGGTAAAGGTATGGTATATGTTTAATGACTTTATGATTCTTATGACTATAATTTCTTCCAGGTTGTAATCAGACTGGGGGCTGGGATATATATGGTAACTAATGATTTCTCCAAGTTAATGGGGCTATGATGAATGCTATTGATTTAATTGTGACCAGGGATGAGTACTAACAAGTGATGTGTGTAGACAATCTGATGGGGAACAAATGAGCAGGGGGAAACAGGCCTCTTATATAGGAAATATGGACAAATGGGGGAGTGGCCAAAATGTGGTTGTGTGAGGGGTGAAACATAAAGATGAAACATGGAAAAGAAATGAGAATGGCTGGCTTGTGGGTGATGGAAATAAATGGAAGGATGGAACAAGTGAAAATTCTATATACAAAGGCTGAGTTGTGGTTAAGGGGTTGAAACGTGAAAAGTATGAGTTGTGGAATATTCTATGAGAGTGAGGACTATATACAAGTGAAAATATTCAAAGGAAGGGGTTGGGGTTGCATGTGTTGTGTGAGCCTGGGCCTCTACGGTGGCAACAGGGCACAAGGTATTGGGGGGAATCTCAATATATTTCAAGGGAAGGAAAGACTAGAACAAATATGATGAGGGCTTAGAAAAGGATAATCAAGCTTATAGAGCTGATGATGACAATTATGTTCAAGGTTTGAACCTTGCTTCTCTAACCCAAAGAGGGGAGGAATGATGCTCAATCCAAAGAGGAGAGGAAGTAGCGGAGATAACTCTGACTCCTCCTCTGTTAAGTAACAAGAGGGTGAAGCTGCTCTTCAGCAGTCCTATTTTTTAGGCTAAAAGAAACTAGCCAAGGTTCTTTAAGGGAAAACCTATGTGGGTTTGATAGCTTAAAAGCCCACAGAAAAGCAATGAAAATGGTTATGACTTCTTATGAGAAGTGCCTCTGATGAATGAGTGATGAAGAGAAAGAGGTGTGTGGTCAACTGATCAGAAGACTAGATAGTAGAAGAATGATGAGGATAGTGAAGACTGGTCAACAACAGGTGACCCCAAATGACCACTGAGTAGTGAGGAAATGGGAGGACCTTGAAGTGTTGAGTAGTAATGACTAATCCTGATGGATTCTTCTTCTGATGTAGTGGTTCTGGTTGGATGATCGGGGCTTGATAGCCGCACGCCCTCCGGGCGTGCACACGCCTACTTGCACGCCTAAAGAAAGCGGCGTGCAGCCGCTGCACGCCCCTTTGGAAAGGCGTGCAGGGGCTGCACGCCCCTTTGGAAAGGCGTGCAGGGGCTGCACGCCAATCCCCACACGCTGCACGCCATGTGCACGCCTACAATAGGCGTGCATACGGCGTGCAGGCGTGCAGAGCCTGCACGCCTGTCTGGAGGGCGTGCAAAGCCTGCACGCCCTTTGGACAGGCGTGCAGGCTTTGCACGCCTGTGGGCTCACATAAGCCTCTCGATTTGAGAGGCTTACGTGAGCCGCGCGATCAGAGCTACGGTGTACGTAGTCCCGATCGCGCGGCTCACGTAAGCCTCTCAAATCAAGAGGCTGATGTGAGCCCGGCGATAAGGGTACAAAGTACCCCTATAAGGGTATGCGTACCCTTATAGGGGTACTTCGGTACCCTTATAAGGGTATGCGTACCCTTATAGGGGTACTTAGGTACCCTTATAAGGGTATGCGTACCCTTATAGGGGTACTTTGGTACCCTTATAAGGGTACGTGTACCCTTATAAGGGTACTTTGGTACCCTTATAAGGGTACTTCGGTACCCTTATAAGGGTACCTGTACCCTTATAAGGGTACGTGTACCCTTATAATGGTACGTGTACCCTTATAAGGGTACTTCGGTACCCTTATAAGGGTACCTGTACCCTTATAAGGGTACCTGTACCCTTATAAGGGTACACGTACCCTTATAAGGGTACACGTACCCTTATAAGGGTACATGTACCCTTATAAGGGTACAAGTACCCTTATAAGGGTACGTGTACCCTTATAAGGGTACAGATACCCTTATAAGGGTACAGGTACCCTTATAAGGGTACCTGTACCCTTATAAGGGTACAGATACCCTTATAAGGGTACAGGTACCCTTATAAGGGTACCTGTACCCTTATAAGGGTACACGTACCCTTATAAGGGTACACGTACCCTTATAAGGGTACATGTACCCTTATAAGGGTACAAGTACCCTTATAAGGGTACGTGTACCCTTATAAGGGTACAGGTACCCTTATAAGGGTACCGAAGTACCCTTATAAGGGTACACGTACCATTATAAGGGTACCGAAGTACCCTTATAAGGGTACACGTACCATTATAAGGGTACCGAAGTACCCTTATAAGGGTACACGTACCATTATAAGGGTACCGAAGTACCCTTATAAGGGTACATGTACCCTTATAAGGGTACGCATACCCTTATAGGGGTACCACGGCTCACGTAAGCCTCTCGAATCGAGAGGCTTACGTGAGCCTACAGGCGTGCAAGGCCTGCACGCCTGTCCAAAGGGCGTGCAGGCTTTGCACGCCCTCCAGACAGGCGTGCAGGCTCTGCACGCCTGCTCGCCATGTGCACGCCTATTGTAGGCGTGCACATGGCGTGCAGCGTGCTGGGAATGGCGTGCAGCCCCTGCACGCCTTTCCAAAGGGGCGTGCGGCGGCTGCACGCCGTGTTTATTAGACGTGTGGATGGGCGTGCGCACGCCCTTTGGGCGTGCCGCTATCAAGCCCCTGGATGATCTGAGGTTGTTTGTCAGCTTGCTACTGAGTCAGAGACAACCTGACAAAGCAAAATTAGTAATATAGAAATTAATGAAAATACATCAAAAATAAAAACAACATTATTACCATATGTACAAACCCTGAAAATAGTACATAGGCTAATAATTGATACCAAATAGACATGAAATAACTATAATAATAAGGAATAATCATAAGGTAACCCTAGTAACACATAAAAGTAAGAATAATAACTAGTAACCTTAACAAAGTTCTGGACCCTTAAAAATAAGTTAGAACTAAAATAAATAACCACTTTTTACAGAAAGTGTGAATAACTTCTAAACCTTGAGGATAACTTAGAATATTATGTCATATTCTGAATCCTCATATAAAATAATGTAGGGTCCCTCACTGGAAGTACCCCTAAATTCCTCCTCCTTCACCTTGAACCAATTACCCATAAGAATTGGCCACAAACATATGTCACACAGACATTACACACGTATGTACTTGTTATATATGCATACTATATGTGAAATGACCAATTATGGACTTATAATTGAGGTGTTGTGTATAGTTTGGGAGTTAGGCCCAATTGGGGTTTAAACCTCCAACCCCGCGCGTGGATTAGATAATCCAATTGGAAATTGGCCAAATGCGTGGAAATAGCTAATCCCCTAGTTACCACATATGTACAAGTGTAACTAGGGTAAAAGTAGATTCTACGTGGTTTATTTACAAGGTTTTATTAATAAAAACCTTGAATACATAAGAGTGACATAGCCAGCGTGGCCTTTAATGATTGGCCTTAGCCATTTGTGGCCCATTTGCGTCATTTGTGGCCCATTTCAGATACAATCACACGTCAGTGTTGTTATGTACCTTAGTTACAATGACTAAATAGGTTATTAAGGTCATGGAAAGCACTTGTGACGCTGAATTAATGACCAGCAGTGTCATTGGGATGAGCCTTGTTAGTACCAATCTCCCAAATTGGCCACATTGCGCTGAAAACCAGTTACTACACGCACACAGGCAGAAAGGTCCTCCACTATGAGTGAAATTAGTATATATAGAGCCCTCTTTCCACGCCAAAAGTTGTTCATCATCATCATTATAGTATTACAGTCAATCAGTTACGCCGTGTCCTGTCCTATTTCAGTTACTCTGCTCTGCTTGCCTGTTTTATTCTTGGTGTTCAATCTTAAAATCAACCTTCAAAGTGTCCAGCTCCTGCGCAGAAACCTACCAATCTACCCAGCAGCTCTACTTCACATCCCTATGTGGCTTTTTGGCTTAAAAGAAGCAATAGTGAGTACTTCTTTTATCCTTCTGTCCCCATTCTGGTTCCTTAATTGGAAAAGCACTTTGGTACCACCTTCTGTTACGCAGAAACCCATTGTTTGCTTAATCAGATACCACCCTGCTTAGCAGATCTCTGATTTAGAGGGCACCTACAAACACCCCTGCGCCAGCAGGCCCCTCTATAAAAAAGGATTATATTCCTTTTATTTTCTTTCTTTACTACTTTTCTACGTGAAAATACCCCACTTTACCCTTATTTTGCACTCTTATCACCTTGTGTAGCTAAAAGGTATTAGCCCTTGGCATCACAGAGGCTGACATTGTTCATCCTTCAGCCATGTGGAAGATGAACTCAGAAGATCAAATTGAATATATGCAATGTGCAAAACCATGTGCAAAACCTTGAAGATTAAATGGAATATATTCACAAAGGAAATAACTTAGATGTGATTTAATCTTAAATCATCACTCCTCATTTCTGCGGAATAACACAACACAACTATGGCACATGCAATATATTAAATTGAAGCTAGGATTGCGGAGAATCTGAGTAAGGCACTTTTGAAGCCTTTTGGGCAACAGTTTTGTCTCTAAGGCTGACATGTTGGGAATGTGGTTTGGGGATGTCTGGTGGAAGCCCTGTGAAACTTGTGTGATTGTTGAGTCTTGGCCATGGCTTGTGATCCTTCTGTGATTGCTGAACCTTTTGTTTTGGACTTTCTAGCTTTTTGCTAAGGAAAGATTGGCTTACCACACCAAGTTAGTCAAATGAATCAGAAACGGTATCAAAGAGGTTCTCCTGCCTGAAAAATGCAAAAGTTTTTTTACTCATTGTAAAAAATTCTACTGTTCCTGCCTGGAGATGCAGCCTATCACAGGACCTCTCCTTGCAGGGCCGTAACTATTTTTTTGGTTTTAAATACTTTCTTTCAACCATTGTTTGATCATGTAGCCCCAGCAGATGTATTAGCCCATTATCTCTTTTTCTCTTTTTCCATATCTACATGCTTTTTTATGTGATGCATTTCTCCGTAATAAAAAGCATTTTTTATCACTTTGTTTCATGGTGTGCCAAATTATTTTACGGGGTGGTGTGCCTATTTTGGAGGCATGGCCAGCTGGCTTAATCAGGGGACAAGCCAAGCTTAAGCCTGACCCCTCCCTACTTAAGCACCGGCCAAGCGGGACTTAAGCACCGGCCAAGCGTGCTTAAGCGTTGGCCAAGCGCGCTTAAGCAATTTTGGGGATGGCTTAACCATCGGCCCAGACGAACTTAACACACCATATGTCAGGAATGCGCGACTTTCCAAACCCAGTGGCCTCCAGAAGGAATGTGTGTCGCTTGCGTAACAAGTTTAGTACTGTGTCAACTTGTAGGGGCTTGCTTTTTTTCTGGTATTGTTTGAAAGAGTCATCTTTGATGTGTTTTTTCAGATCCTCATCATCAAGTGCCAAGATTATCTTGGGTACTTTTAATTTGATCATTTTGGGCAAGTTGAATGGAAAACTTCAGGGAAAAAGAATGATTGGAGGTGTTGACTTAGATTTCTGAGATATGAATGCAAAGGTAGGCGGGCACCTCCTGAAACCTCATGTTGCTCAAAACGTGCAAGCATGTATTCAGTGATTTTCAGAAATGTGAAGGTTGTGTCTCCTTTGAAAATACAAAGAGCATACTTCAGAATAGTGGAAAATACATGGAAGATCCGTGGACAATCCTCAACAAATCAGTTTCCCTTAAGAGCTGATTGTGGTGCTCATGTTTGAGTTGAGGACTTCTAAAAATAGTCAAAAATGCATGGCAGTCTACCTGAAAAATCTGTCTCTTCAGATTTTTTTTTGGTATTTTATTTTTCTGGCAATTAACAATTGACTGTTTTTAGGACTGAAAATCCTTCCCTTCCCTGCGAGAAGCCAGACTTATTGTGTAAGTCTCTCCTACGGAGAGCTCTCCGCGCGGGGTCCCCAGACCCTCCATTTGAGAGGCTTATGTTAAGCTAGTACCACATGGGACAAAGTTGTAACTGCTGCTAGCATTTGTTTGGTTGCAAAAGAGTGTTTTCCCTTCACCCATCTTGGATGATGATGATAGAATGCAAGCCGGACAAATTCCGCATCCAATGGGCTGTCTAATTGCCAAAAGGTAACAATAAGGGGATGTAAATGTTTTACTCTGGAAAGAAAAGCGTGCCACATTGGATCACGGAAGAAGGGAGTCACTTCAGGCAATAGTTTGCCAAATGCTTTGGCAAGATCATCTAGCTATTGGTTGACCTTGTCCACTCCAAGTCCAAAAAAACTGAGTTGATGATTAATGATCTGAGGCGTGGAAGGGATGAGCAACACAATTCAACATATTTGATGATTCACTGATTAATTGTGAAACCAAGTTTTGACAGGACCCCAGAAACCCCCTATGGAGGTGGGTAATGAAAATGAATGAATTTTTTGGCAAAAACCCAAAATGATACTCATGAAAAGTGTATGAATGGCCCATTTTTTCATGAGGCTTACTCACCTGGGATGTATGAACTTACAATTACACATGACTTTTACCCAACTTAACAAAAGTCCCTCTGTGCTTCTCTTGCTTGCAACAAAGTTGCCCTGGAGACAAGTGGAGGGACTTATACCCCAAGTCCCTGTTACTGCGTGGGCCGATCTGGTTTTTTGTCTGTACTGAGTTACAGCACAAATAACTCCTTTGTCTCACTTTGCTTGTATGTCTTTCCGGTGAAAAAAATGTTTGCTAGCATCCTCCCTTCAAAGCTATCATCTGTTTTCATGCTGAAACCCTCCTCATCTCTGGCAAAATCCAAAAACATTGTTTCTGGTTTCTTTTTTTTTTTCAAAGATTTGTGTAAATGAAGCTGTTGAATTATTTTAAAGGCATAGTCTACACTTCCACAACCTCTGAATACTCTCAGCTTTTTTTCCATTGACATTGGTGCTTTTGAGGCTCCTGAGCACTGAGAAATTCTGATCTATAGATGTAGGTACACTGTGGCTCCACTTGGCAAAGGAGTTGCACATCCGGCTCGCCTGTCTGTTGGATCCAGGTCAGGCTGCCCTGAGTTGAGGTCACAATTTCCGGCTAGTCAGCTGGACCTGTCTCAACCCCCGTTGGACTGTCCTTCCCAACAGGAAAGGCAGTCTGACTCTGCCAACAACCTGGGCAGCATGGTTGGATCAACATCAGGGCCAGGCCAACCCATCTGCCCACTTGGGTAGCATGGTCCGCCGGCCCTTGACGTCTTCAGTTGGTTGGCATAACCACAAAAAATGATAAAGAATGTATTTTCTGTGATGTCCCCCAAAAAACTTCCTAGGTTTTTTAGGCATGCCACACCAACCATTTTTTCAATTTTTTCTTTTGTAAAAAAAAATGACTTCTCAAAGAAAAGTTGATGAAAGAGTGAAAAAAGAAGAAAAGAAAACAATATATATTGTTTAATAGGCAGCAGAACAAATGCAAGGTGTCCCAGCAGTCATGGGCTCCATCATGTGGCATGAATGAATGACACCACATGCAAACGGCAGGCACTTATGAATAAGCGTCCTCCGGTGACTTTCACCTGCCACATGCGCGCAACCGAGTTTGACTTTGCACGGTGGTTGTTGACCACTCTTGGATGTTGCGCTTGGTTGCAGCCCGCGTGCCAGCTCATGTCACCAGAGGACGCTTTTCAAAAAGCGTCCACCGTTTGCATGTGGTGTGAGCTGCTGGTTGTGGGTTCAAGCCTTGGAGCATGTCCATTTTTGGTGTGCCAACTAAACCCCTTTGGGTTATGCTACCATGAATTCTCTGTGTTGTCAGCCTTCCCCTGGCGCCTACGTCTGGGTAAAAAAGGTTGGGCAGGCCAACGTCAGGGGTGGCCTGCCCAGTTTGCCGCTTTTCCTCCCAATGTATGGCTTACCAAGGCTCTCTGCAGGGGCAGATTGACTCTGGCCAACGTCAGCCCGGACGGCAATTTGTCGTCCAACTGCACCCATGGTGTAGTTTGTACCTTCTTCTTACTTGTCCTTTCCTTTGGATATCAAACAATAGGAAAGAAACAATCTTCTTGTGTCCTTGAGCGCATATCTACCTGGCAAAGTTGCAACATGAAAAAAAAACTTTGTGAAAGGATATGTACTTGGATGTCCGTGCGTGCAACTTTGCTGTCCATGCACAACACTTGGGATTTGGGACTCTCAGCAATGATTTTTCTTTGAAAAATTATCAAAACAAAATTAGAGGGAAAAAAGATACAAGAGCAAGATGTAAAAAAAGCCACAATGCTGGAGATTCTTAACGCTCTTAGCTGGTAACAACAGCATTTGAGGTGTGTTGTGTAGAAAAATAAATACAGAACAGTGCCTTTTTGGCTCAATCGGCTCCACCAGTAAGAGCAAATTGGGGTGCAAGCCCCTCCGCTTCGCTCCGGGGGGACTTTGTCCCAAGCAAGAGAAGCCTGCAGAGGGGCTTTTGTCAAGTTAGGACTTTTGCCCAATTTTTCCACCTTTTAGCCCTATTTTCCGTGAAAAAACCCCTAAGAGCATCTCCACCGCGGGTGTTAAAACGCGCTGCTATATGGAACATAGCACCCCAAACACAACTTAGCAGCTCCAACGGGGCTGCTAAAGCTCCAAAAAATTTGAGATCTTCCCTCTTCGCTTCTATACGGATCTCAAATGTAGGATTGCAATAGCAGCTCACAACACAAGTATCACACAACAAACCTTGTGATTCTCCAGCCCCATATCCCCCGACATCAACACATCATCAAAACATTCATCAATTCTCAATGGCCAATATTGGCTATTGAGGGAGTGATCACTCTCCAGATGGCCAATATCAACCATTGCAAGAGCGTATACGCCCTCCTGATGGTCGATATCGGTCATTGAGGGAGTGATCACTCACTCAATGGCTGATATTGGCCATCGAGGGAGTGATCACTCACTCAATGGCTGATATTGGCCATTGAGGGAGTGATCACTACCTTGATGGCTAATATCGGCCATCAAGGGAGTGATCACTCACTCAATGGCTGATATTGGCCATTGAGGGAGTGATCACTCACTCAATGGCTGATATTGGCCATCAAGAGTGTATACACCCTCCTGATGGCGAATAACAACCATTGAGAGGGTATATACACCCCCTTGATGGCCAATATATTGGCCATCAAGGAGGTGATCACTCCCTCAATGGCTGATATCGGCCATCAAGGGAGTTTGGAATGTACATATACACTCCCGATGGCCAACAACAACCATTGGGTCGGCCATCAAGGAGGTGATCACTCCCTTGATGGCCAATATTGGCCATCAAGGGAGTATGGAGTGTATACACTCCCAATGGCTGGCAGCCACCATTGGGAGGGTATATGTTGTGTGTTGTGTATTTTTTTGCCCACCTTGATTTTGCTGTTCCGGGGAGCGGGGAATGGGATTTCACTACCAAGAGCTCTTATTTTTCCATCTTGCGGTGTGGAATGACCTTCGAATTGGGGTGCTATGCCTGCGCCGCAGTTGAAACTTCCGGGAATTTAGCACCCCAAGTAACATCCGCGGTGGAGATGCTCTAAGTGGGTTTGAGGAGTGGAAAATTTGGACCCCCGTCCCCAAATAACCCACATTTCCCCTACCCCGGAGGCTCCCCCGGGGGAAATGTTACTCATGAAACATGTATGAATGAGTGTGAAAACTGTATGAATTTTTGCAAAAACCCGGATTTTACATTACCCACCTCTATAGGGGGTTTCCGGGGTCCTGTTTTGACTGCCCTTATCGAGGGGATGTAGTTCTTGATATCGAGCATGAACGATGCCCAGGACCCTCCGCTCGCGAGGCTTATGTTCATGAGCTAGGCTTCTGATCAGATAGCCAGTCCCCTATCTGCTTTGGCTTACTCCAGGCTCATAATTCAGACCGTTTAACTTTTATCAGCTCCAGAAGGAACAACACACAGCGCTGCGCTTGTATGCCAGCTCTTTTGTAGCTTTTCTATCTTTTCACTGATTCACTGATCACGAATCCACGATCTACCTCGAGCTTAACAATACCTCTCGAGTGAGGGCTCCGCAGGGTCTCTGTTCGAGCCTTCATTAGGGATTGATCAAAGCTTGGTTGCTCCAGCATCGTCCTCTGCACAGCTCGAGGTCAGCGAGTGCTCCAAACCCAATATTGGTGAGTGAAAGTCATTTATTACATACTGCCTTGAAATATACAGCCTACATTCTGAGCCAAGAGTTATTGTATGTGGTTCAAAGGATGAACTGCGTGGAAGCGTGACCCATCCAATATTCTAGCTTTCTATTCCAACTTATCGTGACTTCGGCTGGTCATGAGTGGCGAGTTTAGACTAACACTTGATGAATGGGCTGATTCTAAATCAGCCACACTAGAGCCTAATCCGCTGTGATAATATCCATCCGCTGGTGCGGTTAAGGCCATCCGAAGTTGGGGCCGTAAGATCGTTACCGATGATGCTATTGTTTGTTCGCGCTTTCCTTGGAGATCATTATCTTGCTGTTTACCGTAGCTGATCAACCCTGCGGTGGCTCAAATGAATAGAAGAATCAACAACATGATGACAAGGACTTAGATTTACACCGGATAATACGGACCTTTTGAATAGCCATGTGTAGGGATCCTTCCGAGGACAATCGAGGAATTTTCATTACCATTGCTTGATATCATTTTCATTTGGTTTTCGGTTTGCATCACTTTCACAATTAATTCATTCATGAGTAGTTCCTTTAAACGAACAAGAGGGCTTCAAATAAGCTAAAGCAGTCGTCTTATTGTAGATGCTTAAGATTTCCTAAGTCTCACAGTTTTTAGCTTGACGAATCCTGAAAGAGAATTGAGCGATTCGTAGGGCAAACTAGACAATGGATTAATGTACCTATGCATCAGAATAAAGATGTTTTTTGCCAATGAATAATGGGACTTTAACGCACCTGCCGTGCATAAACCTGTATATATAGTTTTGGGGTAAGGAGAATGTCAAATACGCACTTCGTCATGATATCAAAAGAATCCATCCTGACATTAAGCTAACAATTCCTAGGTCCTGTTAGAAATTAGAAAGCTTATGTGGAATCAGGTGCTGTTACGTGGTATAAATGAAGAGCAGAAAAGCGTGCCATCACGTACAAGTGCGATGGAAAAAACTATCACTAGAACATTAAACTTCACCAATTCATTGCTACGTCATAACATGAAGAAAACAAATCAGTCATCGTGACATGCAGGAAAAAAATGGAATTGTGAGGAGAGCTGAGGAATGAAGGACCCACTATTTCGTTAAGCCATTTGATATCAATGTCTTCCTGACATAAAAAATGAAAACAGCATTGAGGAGAATATCTGTCAACAAGCAGAGGACTTTCCTTTTTTTGTTTTTGAAAGGAAAATGAACCATTCAGCTGAGGAGCTTGCGCAATATCGACTGAGGCTCAATTAAACAAACTCAGAGGGTTCCCAAATAGCGGTAAACTTGGTGTAAGCGTCTGTGATTTTGAGTCGAGCGGGGATCTAGTTTTTTTGGATGAGGAATTGATCAATCGTCTTAGCGTCGGTGCAATCCAGCGAAAAATGGGTGAAAGACCACTTGCAGAGATCACGTTGATTAGTGCAACCCAGCTGAAGATTCCCCATCGCAGCCACCGAATGTGGTCTGGATTCGACCATATCAACACGATACGACTCACCTGTAAAGAGGCGGAATGGAATATGAGACATCGGCCTTTCAAGCTCTTGCAAGTAAAAAAAAAACTCACAATAATTTGTAAAACGCATTGCGACTTTTGAGAGGAATGAGAAACATCAGCGTCATCAGATTTTTTTCTTGTATTCGAGGATAAGCAAACCTGAATAGCCCCTACAAAAAGAGATTTGAGTGAGCTAAGTAAAGAAGGCAACTACTTGAAAAGAAATATCCAGGCTTAACAAGAGACGAACATAGAATTGATAACACGATATAGTATGTCAAAGGGCGGTGCACCACATTTTCCAAATTGAAGAACACCATTGCGGCAGATACGGATGTGACGAGGATCTAGTAGAAGGATGGGAGTCGAAGTTTTCAGTCAGCCTAAGCTGGATGCATCAGGCCCCAGGTTAATTTAAAACAGTTGTATTATAAGACAATTCCGCTCAACAAGTTATCATTATAATCCTACTCACTGTCAGCCATGTCATAATTGTGAAGGCGCATATCTTCCTCGTTCGCTGGACCGCATGGCAAATCACAAAAAAGCCAAACCCTAGAGTAGATCCGAATATAACACCTGCCAAGTCATGATCTGAAGAGTTCTGTAGATGCGGGTTAATCGTAGAAAGTGACATTTCTCGTCTAGGTCCGGCTTGATGAGTGGACATCTCTGCTTGTACAAGAAAAAACAACTTGAAAATCCATGTTTGAATATAAGTCAGGGCATTCCGGTCACTGAGGAAGGACTGACAATTTTTTGTAGAGGCACGATGTCGTAATCTCAGGAGCCGATAAGTTCGTGTTGGCCTGAGGATACTGGCTGGACAGTGTCGCGAAAGCTCGGGAGAGATGCCCGAAATAGTCGTTTGTAGCAAGTTGGAGAAGTCCCATTATGACTCGCCAAGAGTTCTAAGAGAGAAAGCTGGAGGCGGCCCAGTACCCCTTGGACAGTGTCCTGAGTGCATTGTTAGTTTGATCGACTAAAGATCTTGATACAGTCATGCAGAGGGGGATTGAATGCGTTGCTTCTTACTCTAGGTCTCCAGTTACATACAAAGTGTCTCGTCCAAGAAAAGGCACAAGCGTTAACATGTTTAATCTTTCACTCATCTGGGAAAATTATCTACTCCAGAGAGTCGAAATTTATATCTCAAAGTGGACTAAAACTCGACTACAGCTTCGAATGATCACAGCTTTGAAAGATCCGGTAGGATTTATGGCATTACTGGAGCTAGCAAAACTTGGCGTATGATCTATGAAACCTCGTAATGCCAAACCCGAATCAGGCTGCACACACCTAGCATAATTTTGTTTTGGAAAACTCTGCAGCTCTCTTTCAAGATTGCTGAAATAGAGAACCCTCTGAAATGTGGTCATAATGCAGCACATGAAAAAATAGCTTCGGAAAAAGGGTGCGTAAAATAGCCATACGATACATGAATGAACAGCGCCTCGTGGGGGGATGGTGGAGAGAGGCATGGTTGATCATACACAAAAAAAGTAGAAACAAATTGTCACAAGTTTTTTAGATAGCCAAATTCTGATCAACTTCACAAACGGATAGGTATGGACTCGCAATTCCTGTGCAGAATTGCCAAAAAGACACTCAGTCAAGCTGGTCATCTTGAAAGTCATCGTCCATCAGCAAAAACATAAAGAGAGAGAGAAAAGTATTACCAGTCATGAAGAGCTTTGAATCCCATACAGCCACACCAGTAGTACAACTGACTTGATTACCATCATCAGCGAAAACCTAGGATGAATCAATTTGCACAAATTTTTTCAAAAAATAAAGACAATGCTTTTAATCATGAAAATATGGCTGATGAACGGTTCACATACCCTTTCCAATGAGAACCGATTGCTTGGCGAAGAGGTCGTACCAGTCGTGAGGTTGGAGAATTTCCACACTTCAGAGGGTGAAACCAAGGCAGATTTCTCCTTGTGTGACTCTCCCAACATGCTTTGAAATTTCAAAACAGAGGGAATGGCTGCAATAAACACTGAACCAGATTTGGTTACGTAGAGATTGTCTATAATCCTGGGTACCTGGATCGAACATTTTGTTGATTGGAAAATAATAATAAATAAGTATTTCAACATCCATTCTAATGGTGTTGATCAGAAAATAAGCCTTACTTTGATGTCCTCTTTTATTACGAGTGTATGGTCTGGCTGAATTTCGAGCAATCTCAAACGAGCATCCAACGTGTTTGCCATGTATATGGTATTTCCCGGCCCCTGTTTCCAAAAAAAAAAAAAAAACCTCCTACCTCATTCGGATTATTAAAGAAGAAAGATACACAAAGAATATACTAACCTTAGCTATTCCATTAGGGAAGTGGTGACGGCCATGTAGTGCAGGAATACATTGCATCATCGATTGGTCAAATGAGCAATATATAACACTGTTCAACTAGAATCATCCATGGGCAATTAATCTGAGTGATCGATCCGGGAGAACACAAATGGGGAAGAAAAGGCTTACTGCCGAGTCTAAGAAGAACGTCTAGTTTCCATGCTGTTAATATTATCTTGCCTTCCTACATATCGGGTGATATCATGTGATGAGTAATGAAAAAGATAAAATTCTTACGTCTAAATTTCTCGTCTGCAGTAGTACCGAGAAGTCACCCGGGAAGGGGAAAAAAGGGGTAGAGATATACACGCTGGGATCAAAACACAATCAACTGGGAAGGGGGAAAATGGTTACACACCCAATGTTTTTTCCTGCGGTGATCGTTTGTGACATAAAATGAATCCTGATTCAATGCCACCAGATTATTTGGAGTGACTATCAAATCGTGTTGGATCGTTCTTCGATGCGTGGCTTGGTCACTTCCGATGGTCGTATCAAACACTTCGATGACACTGTCTGCGGTGCCTGAGGATTGATCATCGTCAGGAAAGCGATGGTTGATGAGGTAGAGACTTGCATGGCGCGGCTGGCTTTGTTTGGATTCCGTTTCAGCTGATTGGGTCTCCACATCTGAATCTGATGGCTCTGGATGGATGAACAGATCCAGTCCGTGTGTATGGATGCCGTTCTGAAGGAGTCGGTCAGGCAAGTTTTCGAAGCGCAACTTGCGATGTTCGGATGTTTTCAAATCGAGTATGGCAACATAATCAGCCGATAGACCCTGGACCTTTTGGTAACTGTATGCATGAGATGACCCATCAGTAAAGTAAATATGATACGAAAGTCTCGACAACAGTAAGATCGCTCAACTTGAGTAGATTCATGGCTGGGATCCAGTGAGCCCGTTGCTTTCGGCTACTGCAAGCAAGGTATGCTATACCTGTGGGCTGGTCCACAAAGATATCCTCACAGGCCTCTAAGCCGTCGATACGCGAACATTGCTGGTTGTTCACATTGGCAATGGTTCTAAAGATACCTAATATTAATAACCACTCGGAGAGTTTTTATTTTTGAAGAACATGCACACAATGGAATCAGTTGGAAAAGCTTCAAAGACACTGAGTGGGCATTTTTCGCTTGAATAGAGCTTACCGATGACTTGGATTTTTGGCTTGAGGATTGCTCCCAACAGAACCAGGATAGATATGGAAAGACCGTAGACGAAGAGATTCATGATATGCTGACTGGAAGTTGGCACGCACGATGCTAGCCAATCGTCTCTGGGGATCGGATTGGGGATTTAATCACTGAGAGCCCCTTAAAGGAAGCCAGCCAATATCAGCATCAACAGGAGGTGTCTGGTTTAGGTATATGTATACTCGTTGGCGGTGATGCAACTGATTATAGTCTTCAGTCAGCACACCACGCATGACACAGCATCTGAGCTGTGTGGGAACCAGAGTCTCGACCCCCTCGCCTGCGCAAGTAAATATGTATAATTTGCAGAATGAACGTCGATAGACAAAGTCTAATGTTATGCGAGGTTCCTTTAATAGTTGAAGATATACAATCTGCAATTCCCAAATTGTGCGTTAAGTGAGAAGTGAGCCGGGGGCGTTTCATGGGAAGAGAAAAGAAGGAAAAAGGTTTACATAGATGGGGCATCGCAGAAAGTGAGTGTCCACTTAGGAGGATCAGATAAAACAACACCACTAGGGAAGCAAGAAACATTTTTGAAAAATCACCTCAAACTCTTGTTCAAAACTAATAAAATGTAAGTATTTAAATAAGTTTGAGGATTCTGTCAAGTGCCCCACGCAGGCAAAGTTTCATTTTAGCTGTGGCATGCAATTCTGATTGCAGGCTGGTTTTGGGAGTGGAGAAGCCATGCCAAAGACATGGTTGGAAAGTTCCCGGAGGGGCGCAGCGGAGAGGGGACCGAGGTCCAGCAGCGAGACCCGCGGAGGCCGTAGACAAACTAATTTTTTGTACCCACCCACCAACCATCCCGAGTGTCTTCCACCCAGGGCGCCACCCCCATTTCGGTGTTTTAGATAGAGCAGGTTTGTGCTCCGGGCTCCTCACCAACCCAAGACCCGGCAGGGCCAGGGCCAGGGAGAGAGCCCCTCGCCTATACAAGGAAGACTTGAGGCCCGTTAGACTCAGAGGAAGCTTCAAGCGGGCCCTGGGTCTAACTAGATAGAGCTGATGGTAAGCGCAGAAGGAAAGCCCGACCCCTCGGCCCCCTCATGAGCATACATAATCCTTCCCAATGCTAGAGGAGTGGATTTAGGGCAAGACTCTGGACACCCAATCTTGGCAGGTCAGCAAGATAGTGGTTGGTGGTTTTTTACCAAACACAGCCCAGCCTCCCTCCACCTCTGAGTCCTGACATGGCTGAATCATGCCTGGATCCCAATTTCATTGACATGATAGATTGTCAATACATACATACAGCAGTCCTTTCATTGCTCTTGCCTCAAAATGCAGTCAATCAATGGCATCTTGACTGCTCCCTCTTGTGTAGAATGTTTTGATTTTTGTTTATAAAATCAATAGAGACCCACAGCCATTATCAGCCCACTTCACGTTGGGCCTTTTTATGAATATTGAGCAATCTCACAATGCTCGTGAGACAATAGAATCACATGATAGACTTATGTGAAATAACCTCTATGCAGAGCTGATCTCCCAATTTGGAATCAGCTCCTAAATCGGTCGGCGGCAGGAAAACACGGCGAGAGTGCGGCCTCACTGGATGTGGCTAGTGAGGAGATTTTGAGGAAATCGTGTCTACGTAATGTGAAAGGTTTTGTTTCTTGCTCTTTCTTTGGTCCCCGCTGTGTTACGATTCTGGTTTGCAGCATCGCTCAAAACGCTAGTACACCAGGATGGTTTCAAGAAAAAGAAAACATCTACAAAATCAAGCAGGTCCTTTTTGACCAGGGTACCAATATCGTTTTCTCCGTTTTTCGTAATTGAAAGCGGAAGTGCAGTACCATCGGAAGAGGGAAATGAGATTCTCTTGGATTATCTCCTATTTACATAGTTGCCATTAAATTGTAATGTAAATCAATACACACGAGAAGAGAAACTAAAATGATAAATAAGCTGACGTCGATTCTATTATCTTACACATATCCTTGACGAGGCGGCGCCCAATCTATCAAGGGACAGCAAGCGGTACAAAGTGAAAGCAAGTTAGATCAGATTTGCGGAGGGTGAGCCAGAGAAAAACGATAAAGGCCGAGAAAGTGTGACGCAACCTGTTGATTGGTTCGGTGGAGCAGGGGGAGGTGGATTCATATACTTCGAGTATCCTTGGGATGGTGGTACTGGAACCCCAGGGGGAGGATATATTGGAGTGGCAGCATTCCAACCTAAACAATTACTTCCGTTTTAGTGCAATGAAACTCATTTCAGAAGATGACGCGAAGAACTTCACCTTGAGGAGGTGGCTGTGGAGGCGGGACAGGATAACCGGGTTGCCCCGGCTGTTGATACGCTTGTGCGGTACCAGGCAGAGGGGGATATTGCGGTGTAGAGCCTTGGTATCGAGGCGTGACCAATGGAGTACGACTACCAACAAGAGGGGTGCGGTTGACGAGCATTGGAGTCCGACCGCCGTGAATCGGGGTGCGTCCGTTAGGAGCAAGTGAGGGCGTTTGACGGCCATAGTGTTCAGACCTGCCTCCATGCCCAGCTGCCGTAGCAGCCGCAGCTCGCGCGGTGTATTGAGTCTATGTGGATGTGGGCCAATGCCGGAAGTGTAAATGATAAGGTCATGTGATTGTATGAAAAGTTGGTACACAAACCTTGAAGGCGTTACACAGAGACAGCATGTCTCCAGCCTGAGTACCATGGAGTTCATAGGCGCCAGGTGATACTTTTACATCCTGAGAGGAAATAGCACGTAAAAATTAGCTAAAAAGCTGTACGATATGATTGGGCGAGACAAGATTAAAACCCAATTACTCACCCATGTCTGCATCGGCGAATTCTTGTTGGCTTTGAATCCAATCAAGAAATTCCCAGCCACCTCTTTGTCAATGCAAAATGCATAAGTGGAGCGATCGGGATTAGCCATCAAGTAAGTTTTCAGAAAATTTGCTGTTTTACAATGCAAGCCGTAACGGCAAGAGCTGGTCAACATCTATTTCAGGGGTATGCAACTTCTAAACAAAATATTGGTTGGCAATGAAAATACTTACACATTTCATCGTAGCTTCCTTTATATTTCTCGTGTTGTATCATTTCTTCCACTTTCCGTGCCATCGCCCTGACATGAGAAACGATCAACTCGTCAAGATCTGAATACGAGTATCGACCCCCAATTTTTAAAATCCTCCCGAGCGAGTTTTCATTCGGTTTGTCAAGTTCCAGTACATCTGAGATTGTTCAAGGAACAAGGATCAGTTTTGAAACTGGACCACTAAGTACGAGAGTTCTAATGTCTGACCAATGTGTTGGTAAATACCCGTGTCCACTTTCCACGTAACAGCCAAGTGATCAGTACCCCTAGAGCTGGGCCGGATCACACAATCTCCCCTCTGCAAGTTGGCGAGGTGCTGCTCAGCCTGACCGGCATTGAAGTTATGGAAATTTGGATGCTTGATAATTCTCTGAGTGCGCCGACTGCCGGTATTTTTTTTCAACTCCACTTTATCTTTATCGATTTCCATCTGAGCCATGTCGAAATATTTATCTGTCTCGACAGCCTTTCGACGTGCTGAGTTGGTCGCCACGTATGTAGGCTGAGAATTCAATTCCACCGCGAAACGGTCCTTGTGAATTTCAATGACCACGGCCTGTGTTGTCGATCCAACTGGAAATTTGCTCATATCTGGCGTGCCTTCGTCCACCATGTAGTTCTGATCGATAAAGCCTTCGATTCCGGAATCCAGTCGGACGGCCAAGCCCCGATCACGAACCCTTATGATTTTAACCGGTATCATTACTCCCTGAGATAGTGTCGCTTCATTTTCGCCTGTCCACAGATCGAACATCTGCTCTGGTGTCAAGGGTTCAAACTTCTCACGCTTCTCGTGGTAGGGATGTTGTAGCTCAGTTCGGATTTGATAGAGCGTCAATCTTTTCTTTCGACTCATCAGGCGCTGAAGCTCGTCAGCGAAGTCGTCTAAATTCAAATCGTCTAGTTTCGATGCGCCATTGTCACCAGCCAACAAGTCACTGACTACTTGCGACGGCGTCTGCCCGGTAAGATCTTCTTCATCCAGCTCCTGAGCATCAGCAGCCATTTTACGGGCAACGTCATAATCTTCAGGATGTATTCTTGTATCATCTAAAATGTCCGGAGTTTCCTCAGTTGCGGGCAGCTCATTCTGCTTGATTCGTAAGAATCCGGCGCAGTTGTAAAAAATGTTTTTGGTGACCAAGTTCTCTGTAATCAATTGATGCCGCGAAGTAAGTGTACCTTCCTGTTGCAATCAAAACACAGTTTAAAGCAATCAATGACATTTCCATTATATCCAGATGGGGCGAAATGACTTACTATTTTTGGGTTGGTGTTAATTGACTTGATGAGCTTTTGAGCTTTTCGCGGGCCGAGTCCACAGACATACTGCAGGAGGCACTGGTAGTAATGGTCGTTCACAGCTCTGTTAATATCGACACCGACGACGTTGACTATGTTGACTAGAGCGCGTTCCAAGTAAGTTTGAAGAGTCTCCTTTGGAAGAAACTGTTGGTCAGGGTGAAATGGTATTGCAGTCAAATCCGATGCTGCTGCAGCATATTCATTTAACGGGCTCTGGACATATCGGGCCAAAGCAACGCAATATCTTCCAAGAGCCGGTAGCTCTCCAAATTCATCTTCAGCTCGTTTGCCCTGCTGATTCAATCTTGCGGTGTCGTCCCTAGCCACGATAACAGGGAAATTGAGCTTACTGGCGGCCTCGGCCGTCAATTCACCTTGCTTTTGGATTTCGGATTTCATGCACTCAGATAATTCACCCGAAACAGTCTTGACGTCTCCCAATAGTCGGTAGGTGGATGCACTGAAACCGCCAACAACGATTACGTCTGGTGAACGTTTTTGCAAAAAATCTGATAGAGCTTGCCGTGGAGCCGGATCGCGCAGATTGTCGAGCTTCATGTGATCCCGAAATCGCCCTTGTCGGTCCATAGAGATGACAAAAACAGAATCCCGCTTTGGATCACCCGCGCCGTTTGAAACAGCAACTACTGAAGGAACTTCGCCTTCCAATAGATGATTTGGACAAAAAGGAGCTATGTATGCCCGCTGTTGAAACATTTAATGAGTAAGTAAAACTCATAAGCCAAACGAACCATCGCACAAGAAATTGACTCACAAATTCTAATTCGTCAGCACATTTTTGGGCCACAAACTCCTCGGCTGCATCCTTCAAATAATTTTTGGCCCAGCGAGCTGCATCTGGCAACAGCATATGCTCAATCGCATACATTAGAATCTCTTCTCGAAGCTCATTCCATTTCGCTGAATCGTCGGAAGAGTTGTCCGACTTGAACATGCTAATTAGCTCGGTTTTGAAGTTGTGATCGGTTTGTGGATTCAGGTGAACTTGCACATCGACTAGTAACTCCTGCTCGGCAGCTATGATCTGAAGATATTGAGCGGATTGCTTGAGAGCCGAAAAGGGCTTCTGACTTAAATACTTAAAGGCCTAGAATAACAGAAAGAACATTTTGCTCTGTGAGGAAATATCACGCTAATGATTATGAAGGAAGGTCTTACGAAATAGGGATGAAGTTCATTGATCTTGTGTATTCCCGTGTCAGTTGGGGTTACAGTGACTACTCCGTGGTTTTGGAACAGCTGTCTGACATGCTTTTTAAGCAGTGGGTCACGCCCAATGTCGGTACTGAGAACAAACTTAGCCGCTGATGAAAGTGAAATAGGTTGACGCAGCACCAACGTGGTCAAAACAAGCTTACAAAATACATCGGAAGGACAAAAAAACGCTCACTTTCAATCACTTTCTTGGGTTCTTCAAACTCTGTGTCTGGATCACAGAACGTTTCAGCGTACGCAAGAGGGTCTAGGGGAGGGTCTTCCTTTTGGTACCTCTTATCGTGGCTCAGAAAGTTGATGGTTAGTTCCCGAGCAGAGATGCTGATATTGTTAGAAAGGTGGTTGATATTTGTGCTTTTGGCGCGTTCGTATCGACTTTCACGTAACGCTTTCTTATATCTGACAGCTTTCTTGGCATCACTGGTAGCCCTGTTGAGACCATCTGCATCAAGTTCGGCCAAGGCATCAGCATCTTCGCGAACGTCCGCTTGTGCTTCACGCAATCGATGACCATATGTCAGGGTAAGCCACTGCATCAGGTCAGCGACTTCTTCAACAGATTGGATGCCCGAAAAGCACTCCTGGAAGTAATCATCTTCAGTGACTAATTTGTCGAACAGTCGCTTGAGACCCTTCTTGCGCTGAAGTAGAGCAACATATTTCAAGGCGAGTGCATGTACTTTCCAAAGTTCCTCGAGGGTTAGGAACTGAATATCTCGGCTTTGAGCATCATGACCTTTGGGATCATGGTAAGTGATATAATCTTGCCGATGCATAAATACGAAGGGAGGTTCGAAGTATCTGCTGAGGTAAAAATCCAAGACGTCCTTTACTGCCATGATGAAAATCGGGTTCAGTAGGGGTGGATATCCGTCTCGGTCGGGTTGTATGAAGGCTTCAGTACATCTTTGCGAAATTCTCGGTGCGACCCATTGGGCAGCGCGGTCCAATTCTTCTGGATCAAGAACTGGCTCTGTAGAATTGATGTTCGTTAATCCAGCAGAAGCGAGTTGAGTGCGTTCAGGTATATCGAGGAGCCTAATTGCTTCATCGGCTTCGGTGAGCATACGTTCCTTGATTTCACTCGGTTCAAAAATATCCTTCAGTTGAACGGTTGTGCCCTTGGCTTGAGCATCCTCGCCATCGAGATCTGGATCACCACCATCTACATTCAACTCTGCATTCTCGTCGACTTCTAATGCCCAAGCGTAATCATCGCCGTGACCGAAAACTTCAATGACTTCATCCCAGGATTCTTTGGTGATATCGGAGACATCGGGGGCCAGAGCACCCATCAGGCGACCGGCCTGCTTCTGGCGCCCCACATTTCCTTGCGAGGAGCGCCCAGTCTTATCTTTCCTTTTACTAGCTTTTAAGGGTAAGTTTGAGGGCTCGTCTTCTGGAAATTCGTCCTCTTCAATAAAGTCATCAAGATCATCTCCACCGAGCGTGTCCCGAGGACGAGCGGAAGTTTCGAGCCCGTCATCTTCGTCATCGAATATCCGATGCAAATCATCGTCAACATCCTGGTCGATGTTATCAGAAGCGACCGATCCCGCGCGTCTTAATCGTCGCTGTTTTTTTTTTTTTGTTATCATCGTGATCATGGTTACAAAGTCAGACATGACCTTAATCTATACAGACACAAGGTAAATTTTACCTTAGCCTTCCTATGTGTAGGAATTCCGGTGTTCTCAGCCAACAATTCTAGGTCATCCTCGTCCAAGTCATTGTCTTCATCATCATCGTTGGCAACTGAAGGTAATATCATTCAAGCGGACAGCTCAGCATATTGCTTGCGTCCAAAGATGCAGTCAAAAAAAAGTTGTGTGTGGGCATACCGGAGCGATGTTTCTTGCGTTCTGAATGCTTGTGTCTATGACGATGTTTACGCTTTCGCTTTCGAGATGAGCGTTCGTCATCTGACTCAGCGTCCTCCTCCTCGTCTTCGTCAGCAATGAAACCTGGCAAGGGTGGAAGTCAGTTGGCCTTCATTCGATCATACGAATGGATGATTCATGATACTTGCCTTCACGCACTGCTCTCTCCTCCTCACTTCCCTCTTCTTCTTCTTCGCTGCTATCTTCCAGAGCGTTCTGCGCGCCATCATCTTCCTCCATGCCTTCGTTTCGCTCATCATTCTGATTGGGATCGTTTTCATTCGTAGCTTCCATCGCCTCCGTTGGAATAGACTACTCGGCGGAAGGGAGAGTGAGCGATCGCAGTTGTTGGTTGTGGGAGTTGGTTGTGAGATAGATAACTCCCAGGGTGGCTTAAGATATTTATATAGATGGTCTGGTGTCACACTTTGTGCTAGTCACAGAGCTGTGAAAGATCCTCTGGCCGCCCCCGCGCATAAGCTGCGGCACAGCTGTGACATTCCGCCGTACACCGCCGGAGGGTTCGGCGTCCCCAGCACGCAAATTTTGCCGTCCGCCCAACATTATTAGGGGGGTTCACGATAAGATTTATCGCTTCTCGCGCGCTTCAATTTTTTTTCTCGCGCGAGAATTCTCGCTTAAATTTATGATAAAATTTTAACACCACGAGCAGCCCCCACGGGTGTCTCGCTTGCTCAACTCAACTGAAAAAAACTTAATTATATGTGCGCAGCACATCTAAAAATTTCTCGCGCCGCTTAAAAAAAAAACTCGCGGATCCTTATTGTGAACCCCCCTATTGACCCTTGCGCCCGATGACGACATAAATCAGTATGGGGCGCATGTACAGTGCCCTACCAGATGTTTATGGCCGACTTCATTTGATCCCCAATACTCAAAACATAAGTTTGGAGTCATGATGGGTTGGCAAAATCATAGAGTATGCTTTTGAAAGAATGATTATCACAAAATAAAAATTATTTGCATCAACAAAAAATTTACATGTTTTTTCATATCAATTGACAGTGTTTCAAAATCTTTAATAATCTTCCAAAAAAATAAATAAAAATCACAATGGGTAGTATGGCATGTGAAAGAAATGAAAATAAATGGAAAAAATGAACACCAAAAACTTTCCAATCTTGAGTGTGTGGCCAAAACCATCAGAAATGGATATTTTTGTTGCTTCCAGTGCAAATCAGGACTGGTTAATACCCAATCAAAGCTGATCTAAAAAGGCCTGAAAGTCATTTTTTCTTCATCTTTCATTCATCATCATTTTTCTCACATGTCATTCTACTCATTCTGATTTTTTTGATTTTTTTGGAAAACTCTTAAAACTTCATCAAAATGGGAGATTACTGGAAAAAATAGTATAAATTTGAAGGTGATGAAGACAGATTTGATTTTTTTATATTCATTCTTTTGAAACCATTCTCTATAAATTTGCCAACCCTCTATGACTTCAACCTTGTGCGTTGAGCTTTGGGAATCAAATGAAGTGGGCCGTAAACATCTGGGAGGGCACTGTACATACATACAGTGACCGGAAGCAAAAAATTGTGCCATGCTGTGACATGTGATCTCCCAGTTTGGCCTGCGCGCAGGCTAGGGTTGACAGCGCCACAATTGGGACAGGTGCGCGCCCAGGGGCGCCTTCCCGTTAGACAGAGCATGGCGCCCTTGGCAGGCGGCGCCCTGGCGCGCCAGGCGCCCCCAAAAACTCCTGTGGGGGGTTATTTTCTGTTGTTTTTGTGGCTTTTTACTTTTTTCCAAGGGTTGATTCATTTATTTTACTAAATTTGCCCCCCTGAATGAAGTTTCAGCCCATTCCTCGGGTTTTTGACATGCAAATTGTTCCACTCCAAACCCGAAAGACGGGGGGATACCCGGGGGAAGAGTCCAGGGGGAAATTTAATGGACCCTCCGAGAGTCTCCCAGCATCAGTTGGCCCCTCAAAAAAAATTGGGTAGAAAGGCGCGCCACCACCCTTTTTCCCAAACAAGGGGCGCCAGGGGCGCCCCGGCGCCTTGCGCGCACTTTGGGGCGCCGCCTGTGTGCGCGCCGTCAACCTGAGCGCAGGCAAAACAGGGAGATCACATGTCACAGCATGGCACAATTTTTTGCTTCCGGCCACTGTACAGTTGCGCACGGCAAATCACTGTCTATCACTGTCCGTGGTTGCCCGCAAAAGTTGAGTTGGTTGCGCGGGCCAACACCACACCCCCCCACAAATAAATTCAATGACCATGGTCTTGGACTCCCTGGGGTGAGGGCTCTTCAGAACTATCTCGGCTAAGCAATTGGGCCAGCCAATTTTTTTTTTTGGCTCAACCATCCGGACATGTGGCTCCAGGCCAAGAGCTATGGGCTTATACTGCGCTATAAACCCATATTGATGGGCTTATACCGCGCTATAAACCCATAGTTAAGGGTTTATAAGGCAGTATAAGCTCATAGGTATGGACTTATACCTAGTTCGTGAGCAAATCGTGCCTCCCCCATTTCTTGAAAATTTTTGGCACCCAACCATCCGGACATCACCAAAACCGTACAGCGACTTGCCGCGCGCACCTTTATTGCGTCCAAAGGGCAGGTTCTTGACCGCAGACCCACCCGGCTCAAACTTCACACAAGTCCCTTGCCTGCTAAAGGCAAAATTAACACAATCCCCTTGCCTGCCGGAGACAGGGGCACAAAGCGCCTCACGCGCAGCACGACCTCCAATCAGGGAGGGACTTGCGCGCAAAAAACTGTATCTGGCCTGAGCACCCGAGTACAGAAAGCTCATTTTTCCAGGTTTTATACTTACAGCCCCTAAAATAACATCCTATCAAATAGTGCTCACTTCTCCCTTTACACCATTGAAACCGCCAGCATCACCTCTTCATTTTGGTTATGTTGACAAACAAACTAAAGGTTGTATTGAATCAATAAATGAGGAAATACAATCATGAGAGTCAAAACAAAAAGAAAGGGATTTTTACCTAAAGGCAAGGAACGGAACGCAAGAGATAGAAAACAATAACAAGCAAGGACCAAGAGCCAAAAGGAAAAAACACAACTAAGAGAATCTAAATGTCAATACTAGATTCTACTGAGCTCTATTCTCAACAAGAATCAGATGATACCTACTCAAGTGATGAGTGACCAAAACCAAGCTTCAGAGAGCAGTTGTTGGCGGAGAGTTGGAAGGAAGGGAACCACTGGTACTTGTTGGTGGAGAATCAAGGGAAGGGAATGTGCTATGAGAAGTAATTGCAAAGAGGAGCAATGTCAACTATGGAGATGTCAAAGTGGAGGAACATAGTTATGATGATATAGATAAATATGTATAACTAAAAGGCTGATGATTGATGATTCAATCAGCTGAGTTCCCTGAGGAGAGAAACTATGGATGGAAGTGGCAAGGGTTTATATGAACGTGTGAGTCAAACCATGCAAGTGGAAAAAGGCAAGAGTGATTGTGATGACATCATGGGTCAATGCACTCATGATGTCATTGATTTTGGATGGAAGGAAAAGACAATTAAATTAAGGGACCAATTGATAGCGGGTGGGACCTACACATTGACAGGTGCTAGCCACACCCACCCTTTCTCAGTTTTGCAGCCTGCACAGCCATTCAAAATCAACCTTTTCTTGAAACAGCAAAGCACTGATTTCATTTGAATTCTCTTTGTTGGAGTAGTCATCTTCCATCTTTCCAATATTTCTGCATAAATGCTACTGTAACACCATGTAATACATATTTGTTCAAAACAATAATACACATGTCTTGTTCATTGAATCTTCCAAATGTAATACATATTTGTTCAAAAAAATAATATGCATGTCTTTTTCATTGAGTCTTTCAATTCAGACGGACAGATGGAGCCTTATATGCAACACTGCAAGGCCAGGCTTGCATCAGAAAAACGGCAATGCCAAGCAGGTATTGCAACACAAAGAGCGGGAGGTAACTGTCAAGAAGGAACTTTTAAAAAGGAAAAATGTGAAAATTTCAGAAATACAGCCTGTTCTTCCTCAGGTGCTCAGGCCAGATACAGGTTTTTGCATGCAAGTCCATCCATGACGGGAGTTTGAGCCTTCCCGCCACTGCCTCTGGCAGGTGAGGGACTTGATTTAAGTTCATGCCGGAGGCGGGGGAGCAAAGCACCTTGCGTGCAGCGCAACCTCCTGTCAGGGAGGGACTTGCATCCAAGAATCTGTATCTGGCCTGAGCACCTGAGGAGGATCAGGCTGTATTCCTCTTGTTTTCACATTTTTCTCTTTTGTAATTTTCTTTCCACAACTTTTTTCCCACCCTTGGGCCTGAACAATACTCTGGGCCATTTTGCTTCTTCTGACACAAGACTGGTCACCATGAAAAAACAATTGTCACTTGATATCAAGTGACGTTACTCAACTTTGGTTGCAGCTTCAAAGCTACTCCATTCCTACTCTCAATTCAATTTTGGTTTTCTTGATTTTAATTTTGAAAAAATTCAGCAAAAAAATGAGCATCAGCTCAGTGCTTACTGCAGTAAATCTCAGCCTGCTCCGCAGTTCAGCTCATAGTCAACTTTGGTGCAACTCAGGGCTCAGGTTGGCCAGGAGCTCAGCATTTACTGTGGCATTGCTCAGCTCCCATTGTACAAAAGCTCAGGGATACACATGAAATAGCTCAGTTCTCATTGATACTGAGCAAAATTCATTGTACATAGTTTTAGGAAAAGAAAAGTTCTGGATAGATTGTGGATAGCTGGCTGCAGTTGGCCAGATGTCACTTGATATCAAGTGACAATTGTTTTTACATGGTGGGTCTTGTAGCACCAGGTATAAGGGTCCATCCCGTGTTCTGAAGTTTCCAAACAATGACTTTGTCCAAAGATCAAGTAAGAAAAATAGAACCTGTATGATTGGAAGTCCATACTTCAAACACATACTATACACTTTTTTATACCAATTTATACAAGAATGCGGAAATTTAGAACATCAAATATTTTATATATATGGTGTACAACTCAAAAGTGTTGTAAAAACCTTTTGCTGAATGAAGAAGGGGAAAAATGGAGATGTAAAACTCTGCCCTTCTATACTATCAGAAAAACAAGACGACCAAGCTTGCTTGGCGATTATTTATTGTGACAGGATTGGTTGGTACAAGATGCCTGCGGATGATGATAAGTTGAGTAATGATTTATGGTTTTGTTGATGTTTTTGATATTGTTCAGCTGTTGTTTAATTAAGGACCCATTTGTCAGCGTCAGGAATATTAGTGTAATAATGTGCAATTAATTCAATACAACCTAAACCACTCAACATTATGTGACAAAATGTTTATTAGGTAAAGTTGAGCGACTCCTTTCAGTATTTCCATGAAAAAGTTGAGGTTTTAGGCAATCTTGTTCACCATAATACAAACATTACGCTTGGAACCCTTATAAAGCAATATATTGCAATTTTTAGGCTGAAGATCACCAAAACTGTCAGTTTTCTTCATCATATTATTGAGAGGAGTAGTTCTCCTTCCCAGAATAAAAATTTGGTTGAATTTTTTTCAAGATTGTAGTTTTTATTAAATAAAAAGTCCAATATTACGCTGTTATTTATGACGCTGACAATCAGGGCCTAGTGTTTGTGTTGTTGATGAAACCTCAGTGTTGAATTCAATAGTGCTGAAGAGGAGTGACCAGTATACTAGTTGGTGAGCTAGTGCTAGTATTACTTGTACAATGTGATGCTACAAGATCTGATGAGGAAGGGAAAAACAACTGGAGGAGAGCCTCTTATATAGACAAATATGAGGGACTTTAGCTCCAAGGGAAGTATAAATGAGGCATTTTTGCTGGTGGTGACAGTGGGGGCATGTCAACTTTGAGACAATCCAGAAGGAAAGAAAATCCAAAAATCCAAATCCAACATTCTTTTTTCTTTCCTTTTCTTTTCATATTTGATAGTACATAGTATGGAAATTTTGTTGAATAGTTTATATACATAGTACTCTCTCCCTGACGCGCACAGGCCAACACAACCACAATACTTTCACACTTGTACACAACGCGTAGACCTTCTTACACGTGCACCTTGTCTATAAATACTCAGTCCCGTTTTTTCCCTTTGTTCCCCTTATGGGATTTATTTTGTATGCATTTGCATTCTACTAGAAATTCATTTCTGTCTTTTTATCCTCTTTTACCTTGCCACGTACCCAAGCTCAGTTGCCGGATACGGATCTCTGTATTCCTTACAGGGCAGTGCAGTCAGTTGACTGTGGCTGTGCATACATGTGATGAGGCTGTGCACTCAGGTGACCTGTATTGATGAAAAAAAGAACAATATGGAAAAAAGAACCATGTGACCCAACATGTGTCCTTCCATGTGACCAGGCTGTGCTGAGTGGTGTCATGCGGCTGTGTGGTGGTGTCATGATGGGTTACTGGTGGGGTTGTGTAACTGATGCAAAACCGGGTGTTGGAACTTGTATTGGCTATACCTCTAAATCCGTACATGTAATGGGAATTCCGTGTGTAGTTTCCTGGAATGATTTTCCCCGTAGAATGTGTTTCTGAAGTCATGTATTGAAATTTGAGGGTTGTGTAGTTTTGTGTATGTAGCATGTGAGTATGTTGTTTTATCCATAACTTCTGATCCCCTCAAGTGATGATGGTGTTGTAGATTGTTAGTGGGGGTAATTTTAGCTGTGGATTCTGAATCTGGAATAATATCAGCTTATTTGTGAGTATTTTTATGAGAAAAATTGAGAAGTAGAAAAAAGAAAGAAAGAAATATAAGAGAAATAGAGAAATATGAGATGTGAAAAAGACTGAAAATTTGTGACATATTTTGACTACCACAATGGTGCATCAAGCGCAGTGGGGCACCTGCCAAAATTATTTGAGCCTGCTTGACCGCGGGGGAGCTGTGCCAAGCAGGACTTGGGCAAGTGCCCAGACCAACTTGATACACCATACAGCAAAACTGGCTGACTTCCCAATTTTTGTCTCTCCAAAAGACCTCAACTTTGAGCAGCCATGAAGGCTGTAAAACCAGGTAAGATTGGATGTGGCTAGCACCAAAACACATTCCAGATGCTAGCTGTTCAATGGTCAAAGGGAGGAGCGGGAGATAATTGATAAGTTGGGGTTCCAGGGTCTGCAAGTTTGGGACCTGCAAACACAATGTTTCTGAATCTGTACTCAGGTCCTCGGGCCAGATACAGCTTTTTGCTCCCAAGTCCCTCCCTGATGGGAGGTTGCCATGCATGCAAGGCACTTTGAACCCCTGCCTCTGTGTTGAAATTTTCTCTCTGTCCTCAATTCCTAATTCCCTTTTCTTGAATCCTTCCAACCCGGACTGAACTCTGATCATTTGTAGCTTTTTTTCTGTTGATTTGCTTTTATCAACAACTCATGTCTAAAAAATGATTTCTTTCTTTCTCCAGCTTGTTGTCTGATTCTTAAAAGCTTATTACTCTGAATTAACACCTCATAGTATCTGTGATTCAAAATACTTTATTTTGACTGACTCATCTAGCCTAACTAAAAGAGAATGAGATGTTTTGTCCAAGTTTGTCTTTTCCAAGAACTTATTTTGTCTTCTCTCAGTTTTTATTCAAAAATGTCTTTTATTCATTTCTGCTTGAACCACATTTTGATCACCTGTCCTTAGTCTATATAAGCTAGCCTGACTTCAGGGAATAAAAATCATTGGTTCTTTCATTCTTTTTCCGTGAACCTTTCCCAAAAAAGTGCCCCAACCTTTTTTGCGCAAACCCTTTTTTCTCTTTAATCTCTTGCCTTGAGTCCAAAAGCTCAACACTCTGGCAGGAAAGTGACTTGTGTTTGTTGAAGTGTCAATCTTGGCAATGCTTGATACACATCGTTTAACACATCCATGTTAGACTTCCAAACAGAATTGAAGGCAATACATCACACTGCCAGAAAAGTTGGATCGGATGGCTGCATCCAAGTTTATATTGGATGGGACCATCCAATTCAAACTTGGGCCCGCGCCACTGAGTGAATTGTTGACTGATTCAAACTCAGCTGCCCGGGCGTTTGGCCACCGAGTTTGAATTGGTCATCAATTCACTCGGTGGCGCGTGCCTGAGTTTGAATCAGATGGCAGCATCCAATATAAACTTGGATGCAGCCATCCAAGCCAGATTTTCTGGCAGTGTCATCCACTAGCACACATCAACACATGTGTTTAACTGCAACATAGCTCAATGGTCAGAGCATCACTCATGAACGCTGAGGTTGTGGGTTTGAGTCCCACAGTACACCACCTTTCTTTTCAATTGTTCAAGAGTGTTAAGTTTGCAGTGCAACCGGCTGCTAACTGCTCCAAGGTGGGTGAGTTTGCGTTGGGAGGACACCCTGGTAGGCATCCTTGTGACAACAAGTGTTGTACCAAATTGGTCAGAGACACAGGTGGGCAGGGCCCTAGCTTAACAAAGCATCTCAAACAGAGGTTCCAGGGACCTTCCCAGAGGGCTCTCCGTAGGACTTGGAGAGGCTTATGACTTGAGGTATCTTGAAATTCCTGCGTGAGTGATTTCAGATTTGGTGGCTTGTAAGCATCAATTTTGATTTGTGGGATTATACCAGGGAAAACACTTTCTGTATGTTTAATTAGTGAGGGGAGGTGATAGACTATCATCCTCTCTTCAAAATGGTGTATTTCCCTACTTTACAGACCTCATTAATCAGATTTGAAAAGGGATCTGAGAAAGAGCCTTGTCCTTGACATGATATTTAGTACCCGTACCATTCATTCTGGGGGATTCTCAAAGTGGGTTCTCTGCATTCCAAAAAAGAGCAATTTCAGGAACACAGTTTTGATTTGCACATGCAACAGAATCAGTTACCAGATAAGTATGATGGGCATGTGTGTTTGTGTGAACATAAGGTGGGCAAGAAAAGATTTTTGAGTTTTCCTCCTTCTTGCCTACTCTTTCCTAAAATCCCCTTTCATACTCCCCTTTCTTCTTTCTTGAATCTTCTTAGTCTGGACTGAATTATAGTCAATTTTAACATGTTTTCTGTCTGATTCAACCAAACTTTTATTGTCTAATTAGAACTCTGTGTAGTGCTCTGATCCGCAACTCATGTTTAATCTTTTGCTTCTTCCTTTTTCTGGCTCATTATTTGATTCTCTCTAAAAAGCTGATTATTAAGAATTAACACCTCTTGATATTTGTGACTCAGAATATTTTGTCTTCTCCAACTCATCTTCCTTGGCTAAAAGATACTGAGATGGCATGGCTAGTTTGTTGTGTGCGGAACTTATTTTGTTTTCTCTAAGATTTTTTATTCATATTCATTTTGATTCTCAACCACATTCTGAACAGTTGTAATTAGTCTACTTAAACTAGCCTGCTTGCAGTGAATAAAACATTGGTTCTTTCCTCCTTCTTCTGCAATCCAGTCCCAAAAAAAGTCCCTCACTTCTTTTGGCCCTTCTTCTCTCAGCGTCTTCACTTCAGAATTGCAACAGAGATCCTCAAAAAAGGATCATACCTATTTCTAGCAGCACTTGTTTTCATGGAGAATTGCTCTGGGAATTTTCTCATAAATTGGTGCCTATGGTACGTGTTTCTGGGGAAGATCAATTCTTGAAAAAAAAATCAAAAATGTTCCCTAGGAACAATTCTGAGGGTCCTATCATCTATGGCACACACCCTTAGTTTCATGTTTTATTCTTTTGTGTTCTACCTCACATGTCTCCTAGATTTCACCTTTTTCTCATTAGTGGTGTTCAAATATGCATAACATAAAAGTCCACATAAAAACTTAACGCCATAAATGACAAAATTTGGCAGGGAGCTGTCAAACAAGATTTATGCAAGTTGACACTGACAGCTCCCTGCCCAATTTTGATGTTGAAGTTTTTATGTTTTTATGTTATGCAGCATTTTATTCATAATTGAACACCCTAATCACCATGAAAAATCAATTGTCTCTTGTATACAAGTGACATCAAAAAGTACAAAAGCCCCTTTGTACTCTGCTATGTCACTTGTATACAAGAGACAATTGATTTTTCATGGTGAATACTGTGACATTTTTTCTTCTCAATACCTGGAACATGATCTGTGGAAAGATCACTCTTCTCATTCTTCCACAACCTCTTCTCTGCTACCACGTTGTGCGGCTTGTTCCAGGTATGGTTTTCTTAGCTTGTTTTTCATCTCTTTGTTCTTCTTTTCCTCTTCTCTCTTGATGGTAACTAATCCTACCACATTGTGTGGATTGTTACAGCTCAGTTACCATCAACATGATCCTCTTGTTGATTGGATCTGCCCCTTATACACAGCATAAGTAGTTTGAAATGATTTACCACTGTTTGATCAACTAGTGGATTCCAGTGGCCACAGAGGTTGTTTTATTTTCAGGAACTTCAAGCTGATAGATTTCAGAGAAGTGAAGAAAAACAAAGAAGGTTGGAGAATGTCAGCTTGCTACTATGACAGAGCCAACCTGACAAAAGTAACATAAAAAGAGACATTATTACTACAGTATTAAGACCCACTTATATGACTAATAATGCACAAAAAACTCAGTTTACTTATTTTTATCCAATAAAGCTTAGCAAAGTCCTGGCACCATAAAAATAAGTAATAAATTAAAATAACAACTACTTTCTACAAAAATACTAAATAACTTCTAAACCTTGAGAATAACTTAGAATATTATGTCATATTCTGAATCCTCATGCAAATTAATGTAGGGTCCCTCACTGGAAGTACCCCTAAATTCCTACTCCTTCACCTTGACACAATCACCCGTAAGAAATGGCCACAAACATATGTCACACAGACATTACACACGTATGTACTTGTTATATATGCATACTATATGTGAAATGACCAATTATGGACTTATAATTGAGGTGTTGTGTATAGTTTGGGAGTTAGGCCCAATTGGGGTTTAAACCTCCAACCCCGCGCGTGGATTATATAATCCAATTGGAAATTGGCCAAATGCGTGGAAATAGCTAATCCCCTAGTTACCACATGTGTACGTTACGCCGTGTCCTGTCCTTATTTCAGTTACTCTGCCCTGTTTTGCCTGTTTTATCCGTGGTGTGCTCTTTAAATCAACCATCCTACGTGTCCAGCTCCTGCGCAGAAACCCTTCAGTCTACCCAGCAGCTCTACTTCACCCCCCTACGTGGCTTTTTGGCTTGAAAGAAGCAATAGTGAGTACTTCTTTCATCCTTCTGTCCCCATCCTGGTTCCTTAATTGGAAAAGCACTTTGGTACCACCTTCTGTTACGCAGAAACCCATTGTTTGCTTAATCAGATACCACCCTGCTTAGCAGATCTCTGATTTAGAGGGCATCTACAAACACCCCTGCGCCAGCAGGCCCCTCTATAAAAAGAATTATATTCTTTTTATCTCTTCTTTACTAATTTTCTACGTGAAATTACCCCACTTTACCCTTATTTTGCACTCTTATCACCTTGTGTAGCTAAAAGGTATTAGCCCTTGGCATCACAGAGGCTGACAGAGAAAAAGGAGAGAGATATCTACCTTAAAGGAAAAAAAAAAAGAAAATGGAGGACAAAAATGGGAAAGAGTGGAAAGAAAACAGGAGCAACTGAGGAGGAAACAAGGGACACAAACAAGAATGATAAGAAAGAGAAGTTCAATGATCTAGTCCACTCAACAGGAAGCTGGGTGGAGATACATATTTCCAGATGAGACTTGATTGGCCAAGATACTGATTGGGTTCAATTTCTTGGAGATTAGGTCAACTTCTTGAAGAAGGTGAAAGGAGTTGAATCAGGTGGTGAGGTGATTGAAGAACAAGTGTTGCAAATTGGAATGGTATTGACAGGGGAGATGATGAACAAACTAAAGGTTCATTTCTGTGAGCGTCATGAACGTACAAAGAGAAGAAACAGGAACAAAGAAATGAAGAAGGAGATAATCACCTAAAGGCAGAAGAGATGTAACAATAAGGAAAACAACAGGAGCTACAATAACAAGAGAACAAAGAAGATAAAACTACAAGGGATTGGTTAGTCAATGGGATCCGGATTGGAGATGATGCAAAGAGATCCGGATACCTACATCTTCTTGTTTGACCTGAGTGGTGAAATAAGGAGGGTGGCGGAGTGTTGAAAGGAAGTGGAGCACAGGTTGTCGGTGGTGATGTTGAAGGAAGGGAATGTGCTTTTTAGGAGATGATGATAACGATGAATTTGTGAGACAAGTTTATCTTCAGTGGAGGAACAAGTCGAGCAAAGAAGAAAGATATTCACGACTAGAGCTAGAAGATAAAGCTGAGGTTCCCCAAGGAAAGGAGAAGGGATGAAAGGGGGAAAATGATGGGCGCTTAAGTATGGGAGTAACAGAGTCAAAGCAGAAGAACAAAGCAAGGGAATTCCGAGAGGATGATAGTGATGACATCATGAGTCAAAGCACTCATGATGTCATCAATCGGAGTTTTGATATAGAGGGAAACAAAGGATGGTCAAGCGTCGTGATCACGCTTAGACCTCAACAAGGGGTTGGACTTGGATTAACAATTAGCAGTGTGAAAAGAAAGAGATGAAGCTAATAAGTGATGAGTGAAGAGATATCACCAAGGGAAGGGAAATAGTCATGATGCGGAAGAGTATTTAAGGGCAACTCCTGAGGTGAAGGAAAGAGTGAGGGGGCTGTGTGTCAGGCATTTGGTAGGACTCCTATTAGATACATGGGCTTCTGAGCCAGAGATCCGGATTGATACAAGGGATCAAGGCTATTGGCTCTGAAAGAGAAAGTTTAGGGGGATTGAGAGGCTTACTAGAGGAACCAGAGTTTAAGATTCTCACAGAGGTGACTTGAGTGGGTGTGGACATAAACCAATGATCTGTTAGCTGGCAATTTTCTGTTCTTTCATCTTGTTCTTCTTGTCAATATAGAAAGAGTTCTGGAACAGGAGTGCACACAACAAGTAGTGAGTGAGTATGGATCAGGGAAGGATAGTAATGTTTTAAATACTATATAAGGAATAGATAGGAATGAAAGACATAAAATAGGAACCGGAACTATACCTGGAACAGGAGCGCACACAACAAGCAAGTTATTATGGATTGTGGAAGGTTGAGGAATTCATCATACCACAAACTCTGTTCCAGATAAAGTGAGAACAAGATGTCACAAACAAGAGAGCTCTAACATCCAGGTGAAATAGGAAAGATAACACATGACTATGTATTAATGAATGTCAACTGGTACCCAGTGTGGTAAGCCAACCCTTTCAAAGATGGTAATGTGGAGTGTGGAAAAAGGTGATATGTGCAAGAGGAATCACAGGAAAGGAAGTTAAAATCACAGGGGAGTCACCAGACATGTTGTAGGCAGGCAGGATCCCTACTCAAATTTCCAATCACAGCACTTTCACTCAACAATCCCACACAATTGAGCAACCACAAGTCCACCACTATGAATGTTAACCACCTTTAATAATTTTCTCATCTAATTCAACACCCTTTGTCTCTTAGAATGTTCCATTGGCTTCTTTCCCACAAGTCAGCCCTCATGTTTCTTCTGTCTCTTTTCAACATCTTTCCAAAATTTTCCACCAACCACAACTCAGACAGAGCTTGTTAACTTAGTTGTTTCATAACCTTCCATCCTCATTGTTCCAACCACATGTTGGCCACCCTCTCATTTCCTCTGATTTGTCTATATAAAGGCCTGTCTTCCTGCTCTCATTTCCCTTCCTTATCAGATTGTCTACCCTCATAAAGATCCCTGGTCCTGTAGTCATCAGTTGAGTAAATCTGGTTACATAGTATATCTCTATTCTGAGTACAGTATAGAGGAATCAATATTATCTTGCCCCAGTTTGAATACATTCTGGAGAATTACAAGTCATATAAATCAGTCTGAATACATTCTGATCACTATCATAAAACACCAAACCCTTACAAATAAATACTAAGCATCATCAGCCACATGATTCTTTAAGATCACATACTCTTATTCTCATCAACATAACTCTCCCAGCTATTAAGAGAGGCAGCCCTTCAAGCAAAATTCTCTCTCAAGCTCTATTCTCCCAAGAGTAGTTCCACACCAGCACCCATGGGCGGGTACCGCCCGCAACCACCTTACACCCGCCAGGTGGTGCTGGATGCGGTGTAAGGATTGCCAAGTGGACCCGGGTACCCGTGTTTTTTTTTTTCCAAATTCAGAAACCCGTACCTGTACACGGTGATGGCACCCGTGGGCGGGTACTGGCGGTACTTTTTGCGGGTACCACAGGTACTTGAATGTTTTTTTAGGTCCGTAGCCAGCCTGCTTGCAGTGATCAGGTCCTTGGCCTTCTCGCAGTGAGCAGGTCAATGACCTGCTTTCAAAGAGAAGGCCAAGGACCTGCTTGCAAGCTCTCAAAGAGCAGGCCAAAGACCTGCTTGCCACTTCACAAAGAGCAGATCATGGACCTTCTTGCAAGGAGCAGGTCATTGACCTGCTCGCAAAGAGCAGGTCATTGACCTGCTCGCAAAGAGCAGGTCATTGACCTGCTCGCAAAGAGCAGGTCATTGACCTGCTCGCAAAGAGCAGGTCATTGACCTGCTCGCAAAGAGCAGGTCATTGACCTGCTCGCAAAGAGCAGGTCATTGACCTGCTCGCAAAGAGCAGGTCATTGACCTTCTCGCAAAGAGCAGGTCATTGACCTGCTCGCAAAGAGCAGGTCATTGACCTGCTCGCAAAGAGCAGGTCATTGACCTGCTTGCAAAGAGCAGGTCATTGACCTGCTTGCAAAGAGCAGGTCATTGACCTGCTCGCAAAGAGCAGGTCATTGACCTGCTCGCAAAGAGCAGGTCATTGACCTGCTCGCAAAGAGCAGGTCATTGACCTGCTCGCAAAGAGCAGGTCATTGACCTGCTCGCAAAGAGCAGGTCATTGACCTGCTCGCAAAGAGCAGGTCATTGACCTGCTCGCAAAGAGCAGGTCATTGACCTGCTCGCAAAGAGCAGGTCATTGACCTGCTCGCAAAGAGCAGGTCATTGACCTGCTCGCAAAGAGCAGGTCATTGACCTGCTCGCAAAGAGCAGGTCATTGACCTGCTCGCAAAGAGCAGGTCATTGACCTGCTCGCAAAGAGCAGGTCATTGACCTGCTCGCAAAGAGCAGGTCATTGACCTGCTCGCAAAGAGCAGGTCATTGACCTGCTTGCAAAGAGCAGGTCATTGACCTGCTTGCAAAGAGCAGGTCATTGACCTGCTTGCAAAGAGCAGGTCATTGACCTGCTTGCAAAGAGCAGGTCATTGACCTGCTTGCAAAGAGCAGGTCATTGACCTGCTTGCAAAGAGAAGGTCATTGACCTGCTTGGATGTTTACAAGCCACCAAATCTGGAACTCCTCACGCAGGAATTTCAAGATAACTCACAAGCCTCTGCTACGGAGAGCCCTTGGGCCCGGACCCTCCATTTGAGAGGCTTTGCTAAGCTAGGATGAGGTGGGGGTCCGAACAGCAAATTCAGGACCTTGAGGAGGGGTGGGCGAAGTTTAGTGGTTGTGTTATACGATTGGGCTACCGGGTGAAGTGCATTTGTCTTGTACCAAGGAGCTCATTCCTTTGCGAGCCGTGCTCCCTCTGTGATCAGAAATTGCAGGCTGAGATGGAGATAAGTAGCAACTGTTCATCAATAAAATTTCCAGTTTCATGTGCAATTTTCAAAGAGGTCTTGCATACATACATACACACATACACACCCGATGACATTAAGACAATTCCCCAGAGTTATCAATAAGAGAAAAGAAGATATAATCACACTGAGATGGACTCACCAGAATTGCAGGCCTTTGTACCCTGCACATGGCCATTTTTTGTTGTGACTTGAGCGCCAACAAGCTCTGGTATTTATCACCCCCCCCCCCAGTGCAAGCTTGTGGCAATGTCTGTAGTCAAAGAAGAATGATAAGAGAAGAAGAAAAACAATATACGGATTTGCGCACGGGGGCAAACTCTTTGCACCAACACGGACGGTGTTGACTGGTCCTGTGGGTCAAGAGTGAGCGGGCGCACCCTCAGTGAGCAAAACATAAGGTTCAGAGTGGTACCAGTTGAGTTGAAGAAATAGGTGGGTAGAGGTCAGCCGCCAGTTGGCCTCGCAAATGTTTCATCATTTTCTCAGGCAAATGATGAGAGGGGGATGTTGATTTGTGGCGCTGCTCTTGAGCAACAAGTGCGCTACATACTTCTGACCCCACCCTTCATACATACCATGGCAATTGGGATGGTCAACGGTATCATCTGCAATACCTCTGATTAAGGCCATTTGGAATTTCCAATATTCACTTTTGTCTGGATCCAGAATCCTGCAGTTTTCTCCATGGTTAACGGGTTGCATACCGATGGTGTATGTGTTTGTGCAAGTCATTGGGCTATCCCAATGCCGTAATCCCACACCGATGCAAGGAGAGGGTGAGATTAGCCTACATAATCCCGTCTCATCCAGAGCAACTTGTGCTCTGATGCGGATGCTCTTAACGGATGCTCTTAACATATGTATATAACTAGAGTCCACGGGCAGCTTCGCCTCCCCTCTAGTTGAGGGCAATCTATTTACATAGAAAGGAGGAGCAAAAGAATAGGGTGCACCATGACAACAGCTAAATTGGAGGAAACAGTGGAATAGGGAGCTGATTACTTGTCTGGTGGTCTTGACAAAGAATAAGTTGGAAGAAATTGATTTTAAAATCATGAGATGATTTGATCCTTGGAGAAGACTGCATTAGGGGAGAACCTGGCAATCAAGTCAACCAGCAATGTTTTGGTTTCAGAGACTGCTTTTGTTTGTTTGAGATGTGTTCTGGAAATGATTGGAACAGGATATTGCAGAAGAATCAGTGAACAAAGAATGTAGAGGTGAACTGGAAGATGCCTATAAAGGTGGGGCTTGAGGCTGCATGAAAATAATTCAGCTCTGTCAAACTTCCACGGCCCATGATGTGTAGCTTGAGAATCCCATTCCGCTATGCATCTTGAATTTCAAGCATCCAGGGCCCATGGTGCGTAGGTGGAGAACCCCATTCCTCTATGCATCTTGGTTTCACATTGGAAAATTCTAAAGCCAAGATTTTTTGTTGTCAGATGGGTAAAGCCATAACCAACATTGCAACTCCACGGAGTAAAGCATGGAAATGGACCAGTCTGATGTCAAAAGATTTTGGCCGCAGGAGTTGGTCCAATTGGGTTAAGAGAGAATTCTCCAATATAGGAGCTTTCAGTGGTGACTTTTGAGAGTTTGGAAGCACTGAGTACAAATCCTAAATCCATAATGAGGCATGTGCTGGCTACCTTGTTGAGCATTGAGCACACCAGGGTGTGAAATTGCTTGGGCTTATCAGCTTGGATAATCTAAGAAATTGCTGTGCGACCAATCAAGTCCTCTCTGATCCAGCACAATTGCTGAGTTGGGTTTTGCTCAGCAACCATATTTCCTCCACAGGGCATCAGTGCGGGAGGTCTGGCTACCTGGGCAAGCACTTCTTCAACTACTGTGTTTGAATATTGATATTCCAGTTTCAGACAGATATCATGGAAGTTGATCCCCAGTTAAAACTAAATGTAGCACTATTGAGTGTTCCAGGATAGGTTCAATGAGCACACCAGAAAATGTGATGTGCACACAATGAAATAATCTTTCATAGAAGGATTTGCACACAGACATCAACTCTTGGGAGGGCACTACTGTTCATGAGAAATGTAAATGTTGATACCCATGTGGCACAACTTTATTTTTCAGGTGCAAGAGCACAATGTTGTGTATTGTACACATGTTAAGAATGGGCAAAAGGGGGAAAGCAACAAAAAGGTTATTGCCTGACAGCACAAGGGACTAGTGTAAGCCCAAGGCCATCGTCTCAGTCAGTCCAGCAAGCTGGGGGCTGACTGAGGGCATTGCAAAGATAAGAGTAATTAATTGATTGGTTCGATGAACCAATACCAGTAATTACACTGATAAGAACAGATACTACACGGATGAGGGGAGTGGCTGTTTTACCTGTAGACAATGGCCTGTGTCTTGCAGGTTCTTCTGAGCGAGTATGTAGAAGACATTGGAGCTGAGCTGGTAGAGATGCGGGGGCAAGTTGGCGGGTGGGTTGAGTGAGTGCGCCTTCCTGGTGTGCACTCGCGTGAGGAGTGGTTGCTGGTGTCCTCATGGGTGGGCTTTAGGGGGTTGATGTGTGTGGAGCAGGATGCAGGAGTGGCCGATGACGATCTTGTGCAGTTCTGCGCGGTGGCGGGAGTTCAGGAGGGAGAGCAGCTGGTCGTCGGAGCGCACCGGCACAGCGGTAGAATAAATGCCAGTTGATCCCTCCGGCGGTATTTATGTAGACGAACGCAGCATAGCATAATCCGCGATCCGAGGATTCGAGACGCGGATCGCTATCAACCAAGGGTCAAGCGGAGCACAGCCAGAGCCGTGTGACCTAGGTCAACGCAAGAGCAGCATGACCCTCCCCAGTAAGGATACGATCCGGACCCTGCGTACCCGGGAGTACCCGGTCGGATACCGGGTCGGGTCGGATGTCGGACTGGGTCTGTGGACATCCGGCATCCGGCCGGATAATTGGCATTGTAGGGAGGGGGCTGAGAGCCGTGCATGATCACTAGTTCTTCATTTTTTTGCAGTAGCAATCATCGTTGTTATTGTTTGTAAGGGGAAAAAAAGCAACCGGAGTGTAGGAATCAGAAAAAACGAGTGACAAGATAAAGTAAAACGAGTGACAGAGCTTTAGAGAAAAAAAAAGCAACAGGCGAAAGAAGAAATGAGCGACTTGAGAGCAATGGTGGGAAAGCCTATATGCGAACATCATCGACGTCAATAATGTCATGCTTAACCCAGTCCTTCAAACAGATAAGTGACTCAAGGGTGTTGAGCGACATCCGATTGCGAGTGTAAGTTTGAATGTGTCGGCCAACTGAGAAGGCTCGTTCGCACGGAGCACTCGAGGCAGGCACTGCTAAGAACGTTCGGGCCATATTTGCGAGTGATGGAAAGCGCTCGGCGTTTACTTTCCAATAGAGAAGGGTGTCGCATGATTCGATTTCGCATTTCCCGCTCAAGTAGGCCTCAATCTCCTCATCCAGGGAAGCAATCTTTCTCTTCTTTTGCTTGTAGATAACTCTGCTAGAACGAGTTTTGGATTGTATTTCTTCATGTTGTTCGGAGGCTTCGCAAGTGTTGGTAACAAAGAACTTGCTAGCTTCGTCGGTAAATCTAGCCAAAACTTCATCGAGGGTGAGACCAACTAGAGCAAGAACATCCAAAGTAAGCTGCGAAGTCTTCAATCGAGGATCGAGTAAAGTCGAGCAAAGATACACCGGTTTCTTGATGGCTGCGTGAAAGTACTCTTTCAATTTTGCCATCATGACTTCAGCTGGTGGAATGAGCTCTTGTGCTTCATATCTGGAACGAGTCTGACAAAAAAGTAAAACAACCTGATTCAGCATATGTACCCTTGCATTGAAGAAGGCGGCCAAAACTTACTGAGACTAAATCTTCAATTAACCAGATGTAAACTGGTGCGGCAAGAGACAATGTGACTTGTTTGCTGGGAGAGATCGTATTGGTCGCCTCCTCGAGTGGTTGCAAGAAATCACAGAGTTGCTGAATTTTCTCCCATTCATCAGGTTGCAGATTGTATTTTGCGGTTAGATCGTTCTTTTCGCAGAATAGCTTGATGCACTCTTTAAGCTTGAGTGCTCTTTGAAGCATGAAAAATGTTGAGTTCCATCGCGTGCTAACATCAGCAATCATATTGAGTTTACTTCCAAGTATCACTTTGGTGATATCTTGAAAGGCAGCAGCTTTTTGGGGTGAGCGCTTTAGGAAGGTCTGAAGACCACTAATACGGGAAATAGCAGTGGAGATGTCAATTGCCGCTGGAGGATCATTCAAGATGGAAGAAAGGCCCTGCGGCGGCGAGATATCGATCGGATTAGAGAAGGCTTTGATACTGTTTTGAGCAGCTAGATTGATGACATGTGCCATGCAGCCAAGTCGGCAATTATTGTTGTCGAAGGGAATCAAAGTTGCTAGATGGGAAGCCATAGTATTGTTGTTGGATGCGTTATCGGCTGTGATACAAAATATACTATTTTTTAAGGAATAGTATTCAAGAACTTCGGCTAGGTGATTGGCTAGTGTTACTCCAGAGTGATTTCCTTCAACAAGCTTGGCGGCCAGGACCATTGACTTGAGCGCATAGTCTTTGCTGATCCAGTGTGCCGTAACTCCGAGAACTGAGACGTTATTTGGGGATGTCCACACATCACAGGTTAAGCTGAGCTTGGAATCAAATGTTTCAAATTGCTTCCGAAGAGCATGTTGTCCTTGCTGAAAAGCAGTCCGAATGAAAGATGCTAGGGTATCTTTGCCGCAGAGAAGAGACTTAGTTATGGGATTGCAGAGTCGAAGAAGCTCGGTAAAGTCGTCATGATCAACAACCTGGTATGGAATGTTGCTACTGATGAAAAATCTAGCAACAGCAGAAGTCAAACTGTCGCGGGTGAGCTTCTTAGATGCTTTGCCAGTTTTCATAAAAGCTGTGATGGCTCCGATGTTGTTAGACTGAGCGTTGCTTTGTATTCCATGGCAGCTGTTCAAGTGATTGCTCATGCTTTTTGTTGAGCTTTTTTTGTCGACTGCAAGTTTCTTGAGGCATAATACTGAGCCTCCTGGGACACGACTTGCCTGGCAAATATTGTAGGACTTATCGCCAACAGTCTCAGTCTTGAAATACTGCCATACCCAACTGATCTTTTTTGAGTCTTGAGGTTGAGAGTTGGCAGCATCTGATTCCGGTATTACTTCTGCAATGTCGGAGTCAGATGAAGCTTCAATAGTTCTTTTTTTGGAATTTGGAGCCATATTAAAATAAAAGCTTCAAGAATATTTAATATTGATCCAAAAAAGGAATAGATTTTTGGTTGAGCAAATAACACGGAGCGGAATCAGATACCAGAGTCCATGCCACCATTGTCCAGAGGTTAAAACTTGAACTGATGTGCCTCTGGAGTCTGGAGTCTGGTCACAGTGACCACGTGAACGTTGCAAACCTCACATGGCATGGTCTATCTGCCGATGCAGCCAGCTAGTGCGTTACTGCGACCCTTGAGGTTTGATAAATCAGCACAATTAAGGAGCTGAAGGTCTGGAAATCATGTTGCTACCTTGTGGTTGGCAACACACATTGCAGAAACCATGTTTTTGACATAAGAACTTCGCAGTAGGAATTTCTAGACTCCAGTGCCCAAGACCGCAAAAAACCCGCCGGATACCCGGCGTCGGAGCCGGATGTGCCGGATCCGGATGTCGGATGAGCTCTATCCGACCCCGACCCGCCGGATCTTATCCTTACTCCCCAGTTTACATGCAGAACCCCTGGCAACCCAGGTTGTCGCCTTTTGGTCTACACATGGTTGACACTAGACCAAAAGGCGAACAGACCAGGGGGCGTGTGCAATGAAGCGGGAGGGTCCATCTCGACTTTAGAGCCCCATCCCTCGGATCGCGGATTGTAGCTCAACCGCTGCAACGCTGGGTGGATCACGCCACGCGTGGATAAAGGTTGAGGGATCGAGCCGCAGTCAAATCGTTTCAAACGTCAAGCGACGCAAAAAGACTGCCCCGGGGCTGATGGCGGCGAGCTTTCCCAAGCATCTCCTTTGGAGGTGCTTCGCGCTCCCTCGGAGAAGCTGACACACATCCGAAGTCCCTCGCTCGGCCTAAGAGAAATGAAGATAATTCAAAAAAACCTTTTTTTTTTTTTTCTTCATCAATTTTTTAAAAAAACCCTGTACACCAATGGACAAAAAAAGTTGACAGATTTGTAGCCTAGCATCTCAGCTTCCATCTCGATCTTGTTGGTAAATTTTACTCCAAGAATGGCACATCTGCCTCCTTGTCTTCCCCTTTGCCATTTATCTAAATAAGGGCAAATCTGAAATCCCAGCCAATATGTGGTCGAGCCGCGATTGAATTGTCCCATTTGTTACCCGGAGCGCAGAAGCACTGACTACCCCGCGGGGTGCACGCGGTGGGGAGAGTCAGGACAAGAATAAACCTTAACTTTCAAAGCTTTCAAGAAGGCGCTGTGGGGATCCGCGCAGAGCACATCTGAAAGAGAGCCAAGAGTGACAAGTCAAGCGACCCCAGAGCAGCGAGACAACAGAGAGCCAAGAGCAGCCGATAAAGCAATAAAATAGAAAGGTGGTGCTATGCTCCTGGTTTGAGTAACAAAATGTCGTCCGGATAAGGCAACGTAGAGAACACTTCACAACTTTGCGTGGTGTGGCCCTGAGGTGCATTTTGGAATTGATACCACACAGGATAACTTCCGCAATAAGCCTATGACTAAATGCAGAAAACATGGGGAGAGATAGCTGCTCATTCCCTGGGCAAGAACAAAGTTATTCAACACATTCCCGGCCGGAGGTGAGATTTTTGTCTCCTATACTCGGTAAACAAAAAAAAAAAATTACAACAGCGGGGGGCGGTTAATGGGTCAGTCTGAAGTGAAATATAGTGGGGAAGTTTCCGCTCATGTTTCCCCATTGCCTCTCTCCTGCTTCGACGCCAATTGCCTAAGGAGTCAAGGGGTTCAGGGGAAACCTCGTTACACTTTTTTTTTCTATGGTTCCTGTTGGTTTGCTTAATGTTAAACCATTGATAATCCTAGTTTTCCTGATGCGAAATCTGCTGTATAATGTTGTAATCCTAAAACAAACAAAAAAACAAGGACAAGTGAAAAAAAAAGGAAATGCAGATTAGATGTCGGAAAAAAAGTGACGAAAGAGATAGAACAAAAGTCCTCAAAAATAATATGTACAATGAGAAATCCATCATGACAAGAACAAAAAGGATGCAAATGCAAAAATAAATAAAAATATCACCAACAAACCAAAATGAGAAAATTCCCTGCATGCATTTATCTCATTTCCAATGATGAATAGACATACAACACTTGATCCAAAGAAAATAAATTCCAGAAAAGAAACCAAGGAAAAAGAGAGAGAAATAGTTGAAAAAGAGAAACGTAGTTAAGCAAACAAATAAAGCGTCGGGAAACGAAATCGAGATTACTGTTCATCCCAGAAGGCTGATTTAGGATAGTCAGTCAACGAAGCGGCAGCGGTATCAGTAAACCAGACGACGGGTTTCAGGTTAGAAGATTTGACGAGGGCCGCGGGGTTGACGCGATCCTCTTCCATGGGCACGTCGGACTGGATGGAGCGATCGAGGCCATCAGCAACGATTTCGGCAACCTCCTGGCCAACGGCGAGGAACGCGAACTGGTGGGCCGCGTTGAGGACAGGCAGGGTGAGCGTGATGCGGTGCGAGGGCGGCTCCCAGGCGTCCCCGAGCCACGCCACAAACCAGTTCGCCTCGCCCAGCATCGGGTGCGAGGGGTACAGGCTCCCCACTTGTCCCTCCTCACCAATCGAGATCAGGATCAGGTCGAACTCCGGCGGCTGCCCCGTCTCGTGACTCGCGTCCGGGAACAGTTCAATCAACCGGTTCTCGTACTCATCCGCCAGACTGTCCGCTAAGCTGTCCAGTCCTTCTGGGATCGCTTGCGTTTCCTGGATGTCCGCCTGCGTTAACTCGGCTATCGAGTGCACCTGGTTCCTCGGAATCGGAACGTGTTGAAGGATCGACTCAGTAATAGCACTGAGAACTGATTCGGGCGATCCCATTGGCGCAATTGCTTCTTCCACCAGGAAAATTTCCCAACTTTCCCACCGGATCCGGTCGTCCCCTACTAGTCCTTCGCCTAGAATTTGCGGTAAAATCGATCCACCGAGTGCAAGTCGGAACTTGCCATGTCTTTGAATCGCCACTTCTTGTGCTTCAAACACAAATTGGCCGAGGGCCTCGCTAATCTCAGTCAAATCTTCAAACGGCAGCAGAATCGGCGAGGGAGGTGGAGGGATATTGTCGTCGATGGTAACGGATTCCAGCGACACTTCAAGATCATTGTTCGTGGGGGTGGGGGGACGTTTGGTGATCGAGGGTAGGGATTCCGCAAGGTTCAATTCAATTCCAGTGTCCATCTCGGGACTATCAGCTGTCACCGGCGTTTCCCGGGTCATCTCGTGGGATCCATCAAGACTCAGCCCGTTCGAGGGTTGTTCGAACGATCGTTCATCTGAAGGACTCTGCTGTGATCGTGAACAAAGGGCAAGGCGTTAATTTACATTCACATGTCTGAAAAACTCTGAAAATGATGTATTACCTGCACACTCCTTGGCGTATCATTATCTGTGCCCGAGCGAGCTAACGAACCGGAAAGTATATAAATCGTGAGCTAAGACGCTCAGTGCTGGAAGGGACGGAAGAGAAGAGCGTAGATACAAACCTGTGGTTGCCGCCGAGAGTGGGTCAGACAGATCTACATTCAGACTAAGTGGCGGTAATATCGGTGAGTTGAAATGACTCGAGTACGACCCAACGAGTTCAGAACTAGGAAGGCCCTGTTCAACTCGTATAGCCGAGTTCACAGTAATAGCATGAACCAGTGAAGAGTGGGTCTGACTGAGTGGTGAGTCTGATCGGGGTTGCTCTACCGGTTCTTGGGTAATGCTAAGCTGCTCATCAGGTGGGATGACCTGGGTAGGGGTTGGCGCTTCTACTGAGCTTGTTGGCCGCGATTGGCCAGGTTGCCCACCTGTAAATTCATGGGCACACGTTGGAGTAATGGAGAGCGACGAAGGCCGCGATGGCGAGGCTATACTAGCTTGAGATAGCGAGACTTGAGGGAAATTCCAATCCGCTTCTATTTGAGGAGGAGACAGGAAGCTTGGCTCATCATTAGCGGTGAGTGCGGCTTGATAAGTAGGGAATTGTTTTGGAAAGGTGGGTGAAGCGCAAGGCGTTAGGACGAGACGCTCCATCAGAGTAGGTGAGGCCAGACGAGGTGGCGAAATCTCTGAACCCATATCGTCTACATCCCTTTCGCCAAGCAAATGGAGCGGGTTGATTTGGCATTCAGACGAACCTGATGATTGCATCAATCCCTCGCCAGCCGACAATTCCACAGTACTCAACTGGCGCTGGTTCGCATTAACGCTACATGATCTAGACATCCGCTGATTCGATGGTATGGCATGTCCATCCAGTTTGGACTCGATCTCACCTAACTCAAGTCCCAACCCGTTTGTCGAAGTGGGCGGCGAGCTATCAAGCTGAGCGTGAGAGTCAGAGATAAGTAATGTACTACAGTCTGATGAATTCTCGTCTAGGTTTTCTGGGGATGTGGATAGAACATAGGATGGTTCCAATTGAGCCTCAGCGCTAGCCCTGGGAGTGGACCCTGCATGGAACTCTGAAGGGTCTTCTGGGTGAAAGCCGGATTGGTCTGAGATATCGGCAGCTGGCCGATCGTGAAACTGTTCAACACTTGGGGTAACTAGACTAGCCTCTGCCATGGATGTCATATGGACATCTTGGTCGGACTCAATCAATGAGCTTGATGACTGATCACCAACAGGAGCCGCGCATGATTTGAAGTCGGGAAACTGTGGCTTAATCATATTCACGTTACTGGACCCATTGGCATGATGAGCCGCCATAGGAGTTGTTGCCAATCTGCTCATCAGATCAGGTGACGGTAAGCGGTCGGGTGAAGGTGGAGTAGGGGGCCAATCATCATCGGTTAATTGACGTAAAGTCGTCTGACTGTGCATTGACGAGTTATTCATGGAGAGATGCGAGTAGGATCCGTCAGACTGTTGGTCCGTCTCCGCTGCTTGGTGACGATTTTCTTCTTCGCGCTTTGGCAGGTCCTGGATGTGGGCAAAAAAAAAAAAAAGTTAAGATATCATATATCATGGAATAAGTGTTATCTGATCAAGTTTCAGTAACATACCTCAACAATATTCTGGTCTACATTTTCAGCAGTGCTCTCTGCTGTGGAGGAAGCCTTACCAGCACTACCGAAAAACCCGCTGCTAAGGGCAGAGGAGGGTGCCTTCAATGCAGCTGCTGGAATGGCAGGAGTGGGCCCTTCTTTAGCTGAAACAGAATGAGTAAATGGTAAGGAGGGTGAGATGATTCGTCGTGCTGGACTATACTGGTGAGGATCTGCAGGATAAAACGAATCAGGAAGATTGGATGGGATAATGGCAACCGGACTGCTTAGCCCCTTCAATCTAATTTCACTGTTCTCGGGCTGTGGGGGGAAATTTCGAAGTCATGATTAAACCAGGTCAGCCGAACAATTTTACATGTGAAAGGATGATGAGACAAATCTTATCCCCTGCGGGACTTGCGGGAACAAACCTCTGAATCTGATGCGTGAGCCCCGGCGTGATACTGCTGTGGTAAAGTAGTGGGTAGCGCGCGCAAAGCCAATGGAGAGCCAGCAGGCGTCAGGCTATCCTTTGGTTGAGACTCGAGTTGAGTATACTGTAGGGAGGGTGTAAAAATCCTTGGGCTCGTTGGAAGGTACGATGCTTTCGAAGGCGAATAAAAAGCTGGGGAGAGTGTGGACCGCATGGCCGCCACCGGACTCTTAGGATCGACAATTGATCCAGTAGTCTTGTCGGTTGTCAGACTGATCGGGCCCGCTTCAAGCCCAGGTGAGACCTGATATGCAATTCCGTGGGATCGATTGACTTCAGCCGAGAAAGGAGGGAATGGTGCTGGGGTACGTTTGGCTTGCCGGGTGGGTTGGACCTAATGAAAAAGCAACGATAATAAGTATTGAGATTAGCACGTCGAGTGAGATGGATCTCGGGATGCCTACCGCTTCAGACGCTTCGTCACATGCTGGAAAACTTGGGGGAAGTTGTGAATACACGAAATCCTGCACATGGGGATAAATAGCTGGGTAGATGATCAAGTTGTAAGGATAGCCAATTGGACCTCCAGCATCAACGTCGCTAGTGGGAGCTTGTTCGGGCTCGGGTACCTGCAAAAAGTAGAATGTTGCAAAAGAGTAAGCGATATAGGAGAATAGTTTTGTAATCAACAAAGCAAAATGCACCTCTATCACTCGAGCATCGGCCAATTTCTGTACAACATCGGGTGAGAGAGAATCAGGGGTCGGAAGGGAGAGTTTTACGACCGGAGCGGGTTCATTTGAATGGTTCAAAGACAGAGGAGCCTGGAACATGTCCTGCAAGTGGGGGTAAACTGGCGGATAGACGCTCAGATTACAAGGATATCCCTGATCGGCTCTCGACGCCGAAATTGTTGGCGGAACAGTTGATTGTGGTCCTTCACAATCATCGCCTTCATCTAGAACAAGTGTTGGGTCTAAATCATGGGGTGGTTGCTGAGGCAGTTCAATCCGGGGGTCAACTAGAGGTGTTGGCTGGAGTGTTTTCACGGGGCCTAAATCACTTGTTTCATCTAAATCTCGAACTTTCTCCGATTCCACTTCCTTCTCATGGCATGTGACTTGATGCTGTGGTTGGACAAGCGTATCCTCCTCATCCACCTCGTCGAAGACCTCCTGTGTGGTAGAGGGCTAAGAAAGAACTCGGATGAGTTTCTAGAACAACTACGAGCAATGATGAAGATGATACTGGACGAATTCAGATAACTTACTGATAGAGTCAGGTGAGACTCTTTGGGAAGTAAGTCGGACTCCATGACGGGTAGGGCGGGACAGTTGAGCAATTCGTCGATGTGAGGGTACACGGGCGGGTAGACTCGCAAGTTGTAAGGATAACCGAGCCTCATCACATCCACTATTCTCCCTCCAAGCTTGCTAGGCTCCAGTGACGACTGACTAACTTGTTCCTGTGGAATTCTACGCTGAAGATAACAAATGAGATGATCGATGAGGAATTGGAAAGCAAACCAGAAGATAAGGATGGGGCATATCAGGGACAGGGGTGAAACTATTTACTAACCACCGATTGAGCCGGATTAGATGCTTCTAAAGGAGCCGCTGCCAGCGGGGGAGGTTCAATAATCTAGTTTGGCCGAAGGGAAAGGCAACACAATGGGGACGTAGGATGAAAGATATAAAAGCAAAATGATATGTCAGCGCCGAGGTATCAAGAGTAAAAAATGCATAAATGGATGCTTTCACGAACCGGTTGGTCGTCTCCAATCCCGCGATGCTTCGCGGGCGACAATTCGTTGTTGGCAACTGAGGCGTTGGAGTCTAAATGTACGCCTTCCAATTGAAGCCCATCGAGACTAGCGCGCTCAGATGAGTTTTTGGGGGTTGAAAGCTCGCTTGGAGCGTCAGAATGGTCGCTTTGGGCAGCAGGAAGATCGCTTTGGGCGGCAGGAAGGTCGCCTTGGGGGGCAGGAAGATCACTTTGGGGGGCAGAATATTCATTTGAGGCTTCAGGAGTATCGCTGGATAGGGTTGAGCGACGAGTGGTGCGAGGATACTGCGTCTTTGCCGCGGCGGCTTGGTCGACGAACCAGACGACAGACTTGTGGCCGAGCTTGACCAGACTGGCGGGCCGAGTCGGCGAAGGATCCTGGTCAAGAACAGCGGCCAGCGTGTCCTCTATACTCGAGCCAGCACATACGAACGCCAGCTCGTGAGCTGCATTGAGGACCGACAAGGTCATCGTGATGCGGTGAGTGGGGGGATGGGGCGCGTCGTTACACCAGCTGATGATAGCCTGGTCATCCAGCAACTTATGCGAGGGGAACAGCGAGCAGGTGTGCCCGTCTTCGCCCATTCCTAGCAGGATCAAATCAAACCGCGGTAGCTGGTCCCCGTCTGCAGACCAATCCAATTCCTCCAGAATTTGAGCCATGTAGATCGACGACACCACAGGCGCCATCTCGTCCAAGTCGATGTCATCCGGCGGGAGGCCCATGATACTCACCAATTGACTACGATCAATGGGCACCTTTCCAAACAAGGCCGCCATTGAATTAGCAAAATTGGAATCCTCATGATCCAAAGGTACTATCCTTTCATCGGTGAAAAACACCTTCCTACAAAAGTTAACCATTTCACAGCTACAAGCATCAGTAGAAGAGCGTTGGGCAAGAAGAAAAAAGTGGTTGTTGCTTACCAGGTGTCCCACTTGACCTTGGGATTGTCGATTAGTCCAGAAGCGATCAGCGTGGGTAAGCTGCTCCCTGAGATGGCCACAATAAACTTTCGATGTCGCTCGATGGCTTGGTCTTGGGCAGAGATGATGTAGTCACCCAAATCGTCCGACATGCCAGCGGGGTTAGTGTAGCAATTCAAAACGGGGGCAAGTGGGTCAATGACGGCCGGCTCAGGTTCCACGGCAGCGCTGGTGGTTTGGCTTCGGAAAATGCTTGATAGCAAATTGTTTCCAATTGAAAGACGGGGCTTGAATAGTGACGATGAGCGCGAGGCGGGCGATGAGGTGGATGACACAGGTGTCGATTTGGAGTTGGTACCGGCCGGTGAAGGCATCGTAGTTGCTTCTGTGGAGCGCTGACCATTGAGTGGGAGTGTAGGGTGGGAGGTGGAAGCACCCTGAATGACAGGTGGGTGGGCAAGAAACTCAAGAGCGGGTTCAGCTGTTGAGGGGGGAAGCGATACGGGAGGGATGCTAGGGGAGCTGTCCAGTGTATGGGCGCTGTCTTTAGGGGAAGGAATGCTGGCTTGAGAAGACTTGGCGGAGGTGGGGGGACTTGGATCGGAAGAACCAAATGTCTTGGCCAGCTGAATTACTTTAGATCGGGTGGGGGGAGGGGGTGGAACCTTCTGAGTTTCCTTGACTGGGGATGGGACGGCACGATCGTCGTCACCCCGGACGCTTCTGAGAGATGGATTTGAGAGAATCATGGCCTCCTTAGCCATTGCCTTTTCATTGACGATTCTGTTCATCTCATCAATTAACTTCTGTGTCTCTTCGTCCCCCTGGGCGGTCTTCAGGCGACGTTTGATTAATTCTTGCTCGCCTGAGAATCGATTAACAGAGCGCCCAAGAGTAGGTGAAAAGGTTGAACCTCCTGCTTCCGAAGGTTTACGTTCACGAGCGGGCTCTGAGAGATGTTTGGACATGATATTGGGTTTAAACAACTCATTGGTGTTCGACGACGAGTCGCCGGCTCCGCTTGAAGATTTAGCCCATGGTGGATTGGTGGTTGTAGGACCGGAAACAGTAACAACGTCAGGCAATGTGTTACGGTCGTGTCGTTTCTCGCTTGATTCAATCTCTACAGGGTCGGTTGATGCGCACCGAGCGATAAGGGTTTCTGCCTTGATGGACTCGGATGTAGTAATGAACCTTCTCGGACTATTCAAGTTTTGCCCATTCATCTTGGTTTTCGGTGTGGATTGATCCACGATAACTTGCATCGGGCCATCCAAGTCTCCCTTCACCATCCTAGTTCCACTTGCGGATATTTCGTGAGTCGCCGTGACTTCCGTTGGCGCAAACGAGTCGCCCCTAGCCAGCGTGGTATCAGCTTTGATTAAATCGAATGAAAATATGGCCACCTCCACTGGGTTCTCAGACTGGTTACTGACGGTAGCCGGCGATTCATGTGACTTCCGCTGGGGAACCGGGGTAGTATCCAACGATTTCATTTCTCTTACTGGTTTATTATTGACGGGTGTGATAGACCTGGCACGGTCATCAGTATAAGAGTACGATTTGGGCTCGTCAACGTTGGGTGGATCGATCGGCTCCTTCAACTCCGCCGTCGGGTTTTCTTTTGTAAGCCTGGATGAGTGGGTCGACTCCTGGTCAGATTCTTCAATACCAGCCAAGGGAGCGAGCGACTTGGAAGATGACCCTTCTGATGGGCCAGACAGGTCTTCCGCATACTGCTCCTGAGCTTGAAATGACATTCGCTGCTCCTCACGAATCCTGCGCTCATCTTCGAGCTGATCGGCCAGCTCGATCTGCTCGCGCTCCATGGTAGCTTGACGGAGCATAGTCTCTTGCTGGAGATGCCAATTATCCTCTTCGGTAGCAGAAAGCTCTTCCGACTCAATTAATCGTTCCAGATGTTGCCGATGATAGGTTTCAGCTGACGTGATGGTGATCGGAGAGGTCATCCGAGATTCATGATTGGCTGAAACGTATCGGGATGGCGAAGCTTGCGCTGACTTGATGGATGTGGGAGATCTCGATTGGTATTCACCGTTGTCCAGCTGACCGTTTGGGGGATGCCTAGGGTGATCACGGGAGCCATCATCTGTTTCTATCGACTTGGAGCTGTTTCTTCGAGTAGAGATGATGAGGGTTCGGACTCCTGGTGCGGAAGATGACGATAAAAGTTGTTCCGAACCCCGAGCGAGCCCGGGTGGAAGGCTGGCGGAGGTAAGCTTGAGGGATTGTTGAGCTTGACTGCTTGCACGGTTGGATGGTTGACTAGCAGCTGCCCAGGCGTCAAACCAGCGCGCTTTCTTCAAATCGATATCAAATTCCAAACGACCGGCAATGGCTATGAAGAGTACACAAGAAGATTCAATAAGCTTGTTTGAGTAAATTGAAGCGGGACACACTCACGTAAACCAGTGGATGCTTGAAGACCCGAGCATGCGGGAGGATTGTCTTCAAAGGCCCAACCAAACAGAACGTTCCAGCTTTCATCGGTAACCCTAGGGCCGGGGATGGGAGGTTGGTCGATGGAGGAGATGGAGAGATGTAGACTTAAGCCACCTGTTGAAGGCAATGAAAATTCTCGTGCAATTGCAGCTAGTTGGAGGGTTAACTATGTAGAGGAGATATTTATGTACGTAAGCATTTGCTGAAAGAGAGGGGAACAGGTCAGGAAACCAAGAAGAAGAAAAAAAAAAAAAAGAACTCAACGGTTGGTTGAAGGGGTAATAACAAGCCAGCAGAATAGCGGCCAGAGGCACCGTAGCCATGTGCGAAGCCAGAGACATGTGGTGGAGGGGGAGAATGGGGGAGGAGAGCAGGAGGGATGATGATGACGGTCCAGCGGGTGCTCGGTCGTTTGGAAGGCGTTGCGAGTGCAGGATGGGCGAGTGATCGGGGAGCGGAGCTGAAGGAGGCGTTGCGGGAATGGGCATCCGGGTAGAGTGGGGAGGGAGAGGCTGAAGTCTGAGGGAGGATGGAATGGTTGTTGTAGGAGAGCATGCTGAATGGCCTCGCGCGTCGCCGGTTGAGCATGGAGGGTGATTCGTCCAGGGATTGAGGCGGGGTCATGACGCCCTGGAGCGAGTTGAGCTCACGCACCTGATCGAGCGGCTTGGGGTCCACTTGCTCTCGCTCGTCCATCGGTGCTAGTGTTTGAGATGGTGTGGCTGCAGAAGACGGAAACAGAATAGATCCAGACGGAATAGCGAGGAGGCCAATTGAGATATTGATTTGAGTTGGGTAGGAGTCTATAATAGAGAGAACACTGAGCGGGCACTGCTTAAAATTAATGAAAAGGATGTGTGTGAATTTATCTATTAAAAATGTATTTATGTAGTGTTGCGGGTGGGTTGTCAAGTTGAGCAAGCTTCTTTTTATATGTACCTTAATGGGAACGGAACCTCTCCCGCTCAGCGACAGCGACCGAGTGCTGCTATGTACTACGGTGATTGTCAGTCAGGTTGAGCTAGTTGGGTGACGATGGAGAGGATGGCAGTTTAATTTTATTTTAAGTTGGTCTGGTTGATAATCGGTTTCCTTGCTTGGAGTGGACAGTGGCACAGTCTGGTCAACAAGGCAGGGGGAAACCCATGTTGATGTGGCAAGAGGCAGCAGGGATTCTGAGGGAAGCAGGGGGAGATGCTCTGTAGCAAGTAACCAAGCGACTCCAGACAAGCAGAAGAGTCATGCAACCCCTGAGGGGTTGAGCCGGTTCATCATCATGACTTAAATAAAGTGTTGTCTCAAAACAACAACACAAGGCTGCAGAGTTGGAAATTTGAGAATCAGAGGTATACATGGATGGGGATAACACGGTCTTCAGTTCATACTATGAATCTAGTTTTGGGCGTGAAGAAGAGGACCGGAGGATGTTAGGACTGAGAGTAGTATTAGGTGTGGGTGCAAGGGATTCATCAAAGGGAGAGAACCAGGTGAAGTAGATGACGCCGGAGAGAGACCAGATGAAGACGGAGAATGAAATGATCTTCTGGGATCGTTTGTCCAGCTCTTTGCAGATTGATCCATCCACCAGCGAGTGTTGACCGTTCAGTGAGGAAGAAGAGTCAGTTCTTGTTCAACTATACCATTGTGAGAGAACTGGGACTGACCCAAGTATGACTGCAGTAAAGACTTCTTCTTGCCAGCGTTAGCGCCGTCTTTAATTCCCTTGTGAACCGCTTCATCCACACTCGGAGCAGACTCATTCATGCGTTCATTTGAGGCAATAGCTGCAGCAACCGGCTGGGCCGGCACTGGAGGAAGTGGGGTTGCCGCACGGGTCCTGAGACGCGAGAACCGGCTGGGATCAGCACCGCCGAGTCCAATCCTCCATGCTTCGACAATACTCTCGGGAAGAGGTTCCTTGGAGAGTTCCTGATCAGACACCGAACGAGAATCTATTACTCCTTTAAGGCCGGCACCAATACCATCATTCGATCGATTATTCACTTCAATCTTCTTCTTCGTCGGCCGAATTCGTTCGTAGATCCTCCTCCACGGACTCACGTATCGGTCTCGTAACGCCTCCACCAGTCCAATCGGTTCTTCAAGGTGTCGCGCCCTTCCTTCATCTGCCGGCTTAGAGCTACCACTACTTCCGTCGTTCGTCAAGTATCTCCGGCTATTCCACTGCCGTTGGATAAATTGACGCGCTGGGATTGAATTCCACCGACAGGCCGAGAAGAGACATGCATCCACAGATCGTGGATGGGGGTGATCAAGGCTTATCAAAAGTCTTCGGGCCATACCTTGAATACGAGCTTATTGAAAACTTCTCATCTGTGGTAAACTCAAAAATATGTACGACCTCGAAAGATTTCTTGCTTCTTTTTTAAGCCTCCTTCTTTTTTAAGCCTCGAGTCAAACGAGCGAAAACCCGAACTGCCCCTGTGATTGTCAGATGACATTTCCAAAATCCTCAAACGTCAAAGTTCTGCTCACTTTCCCTTATTCTTTGCTCGAGAGGCTGCTACATACGCAAGGCCCCTCACACAGCCTGAGATCTACCCAGCTAAAAGCTAGGCGTCCATGTCCCACCAACCCTCTCCATCCCGGTTATGTATGATGCCCCATTGGGCACTGGTATAATATCAGGTGTAATAATTGTCAATTGACAAATCTATACAAAACAAAACCACCCAGAAATACACAACAAGGTTTTTATCAAGCAAATGAGAGAGAGATACTAGGGGGGTTCACACTGCTGTACCAAGTTGTGAAATTAGATTTGAGGAATTGGATCACCTTCATCATTGTGATATCAATATTGCACTTCAGATAGGGAAATGGTGTAATAATGATATTCTAGCTCTAATAATGGCCTATGTAGTTGTTGACTTGATGTCAATTTGGTTGGGTTGCATATTTTTAAGTGGCTTGTTTTTATAGATTTGATTGTCCAATATTACACCTCAAATTATACTGGTGCCAAACAGGGCCTCATTGTCAAAACAAAAGAAGGGACTTGGAAAAACTCCTCAGTGGACACATTGTTGGCCCAACTGAGATGAAAATCTGGAATGAACATGTGAATGTATTCTTCTTTGAATATAGATATATATAGAAAACTTTCAAGTGGGCTTGTAACATGATTATTCCATTTTTTTTTTATTGTTTGATGATGATTTTAAGGCCTACAGTTCTTTTTGCAAAGTAGAAAAGCCAACCAATTTTTTAAAACCTAGGCAAGTCACTGCATGACTTCCTGTTGGGCTTACAGGATTCTAAATGCTTACTTTAGAGCTGTTGATCTAATTGTTTTATCTCAATACCTCTTAAAGCATCCCAGTGAGGAGTATCAAGTCTAAAACACCTTTTTTTTTCTTGGAAAAGTGATCAAATGAATTTGGAATGGCATCTACAGCCCTGTAAGTGGCAATGGGAGGTCATCCACTGGCCCTGAATCTTTAGCTCCCTTGTTTACATTGGCATGAGTGCTTCAATCTACGAAGTCGTGATCAGTCTTAATCCAACTCAGCAAGACACTCCGACCCCACTGTGCAGGCTGGTCTAAGTACAACTGGTAGATCTAGTGGACGCTGGATTGCTTGACTGATTCCTCGGTCCCGAGCATTTCCTGAAGGACACACACCTGTATTCTCGCAGTCCACAGACATGAGCCACCTGTCTGCCTAGCAAGAACAGATTGAGTGGATCACTGAGATGGACTGGATACTCTATGGCGAGATTTTGCTCGGCTCCGCTTCTGCGTGGAACATATGTTGTAGTTGGCGAAAGTCATAGCATAATGTTCAAAAAAGGGTCCCAGCAATGTAAAATTACTAATGGAAGGGAGCAAGTCCCCTGTGAAGTTTGCTCCTGTAAGAGTGGAAGACATGTCGAGAGATAAGTCCAATGGGAGTCAAGTTTGTGAGAGAGCTGAATTGCTCAAGGCCTGGTATTCACTACATAAGGTGGCGATGTCTCCTCAGGAGGCTAGATATGCACTCAATTTTGGTGATGAATATAGATATGAGAAACAACGCATCTGGGAAGGGGAAATAATGGGAGAGGATGTGGACAGAAGCAAAGCTTGTTAGAGATAGAAATGCGCATGTATATTACGTGGTAACACAGAGATCGAGTGGTAACATGGTTAACGCCAAGGATGGGTCTTGTGCTGCGTCAAGCCAATACTTTCCCTCTTAAATTTCGAGATATTCAAGTCGATTGGTGACGACGGCTGTGCATAGTGGATGAATGAAGGACACAAGTTGCCAGACAAATTTTGTCTACTGTTTGTTTTTTCTTGGGATGGAGGGGTTACTTCTTCTTGACTTCCTTCCTCTTGATGATTTCGTTATTCAAATAGATGCCCTTGCCATCTGTTATTCAAGAAAAAGAAAAGAAAAGAGAGGTCAGAAACAAAGAACATGTACGGTGATGAATTTTACGAAAAGGAAAGCGCACTGTATGGCTCTGGTGGTCTCCATTTTCGAATTCCAGCACCCAACAAACCAAGTTCTTGCTTATCGATTCCTTTCAGTAAGATTTTGTTAGGTGAGGGCACTTCGCAAGAGAGGAATGTATCTGAGTCGGGCAAGTTGATGAGAACCGGATGAGAGTATCCCACACGTAGATTGAGTCGTTGTCTTTTGAGTTGACTGTCCGTAGGGTCATTTGGGTTGGGAGGGATGTCTTCGAGAGAAGCTCGATAACCGACGCCGACGAGTTCGAGTGATGACGTAAAAGCCTCGGTGACACCCTGGACGGCGTTGGCCATGAGTGCCCTAGTAAGCCCCCAGATTCCACGCTGCCTTTTGGCCGTTGCATCCTGGACGGTGACCTTTAATAGACCAGGACCGGAGACATTATCTTGAGGTACTGGTGGAGGGACTTGCGCGACAAAGTTGCCGGGTGAAGTGAGTGGTGTGGGTTCGAGATCGGCTCCAAGGACTCGACTAGATGTTGCATCTTCGAAGGTGAAGGTGACGAACGGAAGCACATCGACATCCAGTTTGCCGAGTTTCCCCTTGACGCTCAGCTGCGGATAACCATAAGGGATAGCCGATGTGGATGTCCGAGGCCGCACGGGATATGAGAAGGAAAGGGTAACTTCTGGTGGAATGTCGATAGGCTTTGAGCCGATGTGAGATGCGCGACTGGCCGTAACGCTGAACTGACGAAGGCCGAAGAGGGCCGACCGGGTCGAGGCTGTGGTGGGGATGAGGCTGCTACTGGCCCTTGCGGTGACGGTGAACAAGTTGCACGACAACATGGTCCTATCGCTGCCGAGATGGGCAGAGGTGGACTTTTTAAACAGAGAGGCTAGTGAATATTCATTATGAAGTCGTGGCGAAGCCACAAAGGGGGCTACACAGCTGCCCTCCGGAAAAATTGAGGGCATCGTGATGATATGTAATGCAGATACTGATTCCGATCGCGTCCCTGACTGATGCTCCCGCTCATGCTCAAGCCGGTCTGCTTCCTTGAGCCTGGTACATAACATAGCTGGCAACTCGTCCGGGAAATGGACCTCGAAAATCTGACTCAGTCAAGGATAGACTTGGATGCTGCTGCCTCATCGCGAGTTCATGGGGGACATCCTGAGGGAGCCGGCGGCCTGTTCTTGCGGCTATTCTATCGAATGCACGCTTGCATATATCAAGCAGTCTGGAAGAAACGCCAAGCAGCGCCGCCAATCTGACTGAGCGGAGACAAAGTGGACTCATCCCGTTTGTAAAGCTCCAAATAACATCCTTAACAAATGTAAAAGAAAAGGCTGTAATATTATTTGATTCTATTTATATGCATATCACACTCAGCCAGCTGGGCTCACAACTGCTGGAACGAAGCCATTTCACTTGCAAAGAAAAAAATAGAGCAATCCTCATCTTCTGAAGACGCGACACTTCCAGGCCTCTCATCATCAAACTAAATTCAAGAAAGACACTTCTTTTGTCTGACGCCAGCGTTTAGGAAGGGAAGGAAAGACCATGGTGGTGGGGATTCTCAGCAACAAAATCTTCTCATCCTTCGGCCAATATCCGTTGACGAAGCAATTCACCAACCAGAAAATCACCCCGATTCGTGAGTTTAATCCGCTTGTCCAGCTGACTTATCTACCAGATCGCGTTTCCTGATGGCTGTGTATCTTGCTCTCGGTTCACTCTTGGAACATTCATCACACCATTCAAGTCATGTTGAGCTGCGTGAGCTTCTAATTTGATTACAATAGGAATGTAACCAAGAATCGTAACTAAGGCAATTGTTTTTTCTCCCTAGGGATTTGTTTATGCCGCTTTGCTCGCATTCAATATTTTGACCCAGTAAGTCAGGCATAACCAAATTTCCATATCATTCACGTTTTTTGACCGATCGGTCTATTGTAAGCGCAACAACTAACTAATTTCCCGCCGACTCATCGATCTGATTTTTCTCCAGAGGTCATGAAATAACGTCAGAGTGGGTCAACGTTTCTGCCGTCGAACCTAAATATGTGACGCGTCCTACTTAAGAGTCTGACTTGCAAGCTCAAACGTTTTTGAATGTTTAAAAAACGACAGGTCTGTACTTCTATCATACGCAGAAAACAAAGTCGACCAGAATGGAGTTGGAACGAGCTGCGGGCCGGCCTCCTTGAAACTGGGTGACGATGTCTACACAGTGGAGTCGGGGAGCGGAGAGAACGATCCAGAGGGACTAGGGGTTGCCGAATCGCCCGGTTCATTCCAGTGGACCATTGGCGACATTTCGCGTTCGGGTGGAGCCTGGGGGAAAGTCTATACCGGCTTCTTGTACGATGGTGATCCCATGTCATGCAATGTTGGTCGCTCGCATTCTCCGCGCCCTCCCCTCCAAAATTGACTTGATCTGATGTTCTGTGCGTTGCTTGTTGACAACAGGTCACCTCGGCATCTTTCTCCTATCAATTGCAGGATACTAATTACAAGTACAGGTGAGCCTCGAATAAATCTGGCATTCGTGCCATCGGCTAAGAGCTCTCGTGTTGTTGGACCTTTAGTATCTGCGGAATTTGTTTCATACCAACCTACGGATTTCGGATCAAGTTGTGCACTACTCTAGACCTATCGACAACTAAGTAAGCCCGATTTGACGAGAACTTGAGCTGCTGTTTGAGAGGGACCAAAGAAATTCTAACAAATGTCCAAGCGACTCATTTCGAATTTGAATTAGTTTACCCAATTTTGCTAAGGACCTTCAGGAAAGCTTGCAAAGCCGCTTGGGGTAAGTCCAACCTTTGATGGTTGTTAGAGATTGAGTTTAACAAGGGCGGCACTGCGTTTTTTTCTAACTAGAAATATAGACTCAGCCTACGGTAACATGACATTTGAACCTCATACGCTACCGGTATCCGCATTCCCACCTTCCTATACTTCAGATCAACCAGACCTCCACGGAAATAAAAGATTTACAAGCAGCGATTTGACTCAGCTTACGATTTGGATTGGAGATATGAATTTTGTCCCTTCACCACACGCCAAGCGCCTTTCCAAAAAGAACCGCTTTGAAGAGACGCCCCAGGGAGATATTTTTGTCCATAGAGATGATTCGCCTTCAGATTTTTTTGGTGCATTCAAGAGTACTGTGGACTCCGACGCTTCGGGATTTCAGTTTTCGGTCTTGGGCGTCGGTGGCGTACGACCCCTCGGAAATCGCCATGATTTGACTACTCTTCCAACTGCTCTTGCCGATCTGTTTCAAGAATCTCTAGCCACGCTCGGGTGGATGATGAATGCAGCATCGGAAGATCTCAACATGCGCTCGATTGGCGCGACGTATCTGTGTACGAGGACACGAAAAAAATGGAAGCCTTTCATCACCCTTATTTCTATTGCCATTGGGAGTTCTTCCGGGGTGTTTGGAGCATGTCTCGCGGCTATGCTCTTTGTCAGTCTCATATCAAATCAGTTTCTGATCTCGTGACCCTTACTGACACTGCGATAATTTATGTAGTTGGCGCGCAAGTGGGACGAGAGAAGTCTGGGAGATTTAGAGGCTGGACAGGAAACTGAAGGATCGGAGGGAGGTGGCAGAGTCGTGAGCATGGCAAAAGAGCGTTTGATTGTACCTTGAGTGTCATGAGACAGTCAGGCTAGGACTAAATTTCTCTCAGTCCGTCCTACTTGGCTCACCAAGCCTGGTGCCGTGAGCAATCATAAGCCAGAAGCATGATATTTCAAATGTAAAAATGCAATCAATCTGTAACTGTAGAATCAAAATTCGAGTTTGAACATTTCTTCGTTTTTATACTTTGTCTAGGTTTCTAAAGGAAATGATTGTTAAAAATTCCCCTGAAAATTTTGCTTGTGAGGCTGGGAGTGGTGCTAGATGAGTTTCCCCTTAACTCTTTTTCAGCTTTGGTTTGGATTACCTTATCAACAACTACCAGCCAAGGCTTCGTCTGATTTCTTCAGTTTCTTATAATTTGCTACGAAAGATAAAAATACGACAGTAGTACTACAGCTTATTTAAATCAAAGTTTTTCCAAGCTGTAGCATCTTGCAGCTTGACTGATCGGAGAGACTTGGAATTTTTGATAAATGATTCAATACCTATTCAGCGTAAATATACTTTTCTTCATGTTATTTGAAAAAGGATGAACTCTGAATTGATTATTTGCCCCGAAATTTAGCAAAAGTATCAGCTATCTTGTGACCTGCGTTGAGTGCTTCTAGACATTGCTGATCGATTAGGGTGCTTTGAGCGCAAAGTTTTATTACTTGATCAACCTCCTGATGTGGGATGGCCACCACTCCATCTTCGTCTCCTAGAATGATGTCGTGTGGGTTGACGACGGTTGGCGGGAAGCTGACGGCTTGCATGCCTGTATCCGGACATTCGAACCTATCACAAACTGGAAATATAGTAATAGGTACTTGGATTCTTGATGGACGGGTGAAGGTCGATTGTCCTAAAATTGAGTGACCCCTAGCAAAAATCTGTGATTGGATTAAGATCAGACGGACAATCTTCTTCTTCTCATTCGCTCGAGTGACGAGAGAAGATAATACACTCGTACCATGAACTCAGCTGCTCGGTGTTCCACCAAATCGCGACAGCGACCGTCGATAACCACGCCTTTGATGCCCTTTGCCTTTGCCCTTGCAGTCATTAAACCTCCCCAGACGGCACTTTTCGAATCTTGATTTTCGAAAGACGGATAGCGCTTTTAGTGGTTTCTTCCGTCTGGATTGCTTGATGGATAGAGAACGACAATTACACACTTGGGGGACTAGATATTACCATCACTGTATCTTGTTCCCCGGCGTCAACCTTACGTTCATGAGGGGTTTCCTCTCAGTTATGCAACTATCCATCAAACATTGGAATCACTTACATAATGTTGTGTGAGACGAGGAGACTCAGTATCCGCAGCTGGAACCATCTGAATCCCCCTCGAAAAAAGAGTTGAAGGAGAAATCGGAGTCACCCGCGTATGAGCATCGACTTGAACCATTGCGAACTTCTAAAAGGGCAGCTCAAATATGTGAACAGGAGTCGCACCTGGACCGTGAAAGCTTCACCACATATCTTGATATCACTTGGACTATAAGCGCTCTGTGTTTGCAAGTTGATATCCGGTAAATAGCCGCCATTGGGATGGTTCAATTTGATCAAAGCATCTGCAACCTGTCCTCAGGAAGACCGCGACAAACAGTAACCAGATCAAGTGAGTGTGTCATCTGGGGTGGATGGTTTCGCCGTTTGAGGTGAAAACATACTCACATCGCAAGATGAGAACCTGCTTATCTGCCTGATTGTCTCAATCGAGACTCTCAATGCACTGGCCATCGAATTGCAGTCCGCCGTCTTGCGTTGCTAGTGGACAGCTGGTTGGGGATAGTTAGGGATTCCGTTCATCCACTCAAACTGGATTGTCATTGAGGTGGTTCGTATATGTATTCAAGCTTTCGTGACGACGACGTCGAATCACAAATTATTATTATCAGAAAATATCAAAAACAAGCTCATCGAGAAGAAAAGAACAAGTGCCCAGACTTTGCTGATTACTTCTTCAGATCTCCCCAAATTTCTCCTCCTCCTAGATTGTTTAAAGAGATAGCACATGGTGTACTGCGTCCTTTTCCCTTTCACATTTTAAGTTTGAGGCCTTTATATGTGCCCGTGTCCGACATGACGGTTGTACTGGTCCGCTTTTGACGCCAGGGAAAACCAGGCTTCAAGCTCAAACTTGTAATCACCCGGTGCTCCATGGTCCTTCCCGACTCCCCATACAGACGGTTCTGCTTTTATAAACCAATCCCAACCTTGGGACTCGATTATCCCTGCAAATGTGAACTCTTTGCATCACGGGTATTATCATTCTACAATTGTTCATTACTTTCGTGTGGATGCACGGAAGTGCTTCGCTTCAAGCCCAGTGTGCATTGATGTTGTTGCGGCAAGCACTTCTTGTGCGGCTGAAACAGCTGCTGAAAACTTTACTCTTACACACAGTAGAATGGTGAATGTCATCAAAGTTGCTTAATGAGGGACCAGCAAGAGCATCAAGTTTTCGGATCCCGTTGAGACAGGTTGACTGACACCTTTAGCAACTACCTTTCATATAAAAAACCACCATATGTTGAGCTGTTCATACGGTCTGGACTCTGGATGCTGCACTGATGGTGCAACACTTTCCACATGTCAGACCGGGTCATCAGGGTTCCATGACTCATGAGCCAGAACTTCTGCGCAGACGACGACTCTGTATGCAATCTATCACGCGTTGGAGTGAGTTGTAAAGATTGCATCTATTAATTATCTGCACCAGGGGCCGTTAACACAGGCTCCTTTCCAACATCCAACAGCATCCGCATGTCCAAAATTTTTAATCCGACCTATTATCCAACGATGATTTTGAATCTACATTCTCTTGCTCGATTTGCTTGGGGGGTAGCTCTGGCTCATGCGGGGCCTCCCGAGGAAGAGCAAGATGGTAGCCTGTACCTTGATGCAAGTCTAGCACTAAACCCTGGTGGAGTCAACCAAAAACGACCGGCAGAGAATCAGGTTGACTTCCCTAAGGATTACCTAGGTGCTGAAGCGCATTACGCACCTCTTGATTTGCGTAAGTTTGACCCGGCAACATACGTAGTGCTCAGTCTCAACTTATTTTTATTCTCTTTTTCGAAGCTCTGATGTTTACTTCCACAAATCCTGTAGATCCCAAGTTTCCAGGTGACAGCAAAAGGCAAAAGAAGGGACAATGTGAATATGGTGGAAGTAGTTCGAATTCCCATCTGGGGCATGATTTCTTGTCTCTGGGAATTTTTCCCGATAAACGCTACTGGCCAATGCTCTTTCCCGATAAACGCTACTGGCCAATGCTACCAGGTACATCACAAGGTAAGAACAAAATTGATCCAGAAAGAAAACAAATTGATGGGACCATTTGGTTATGACAAGTTACTGATCTTCTGCATCTTCTTGGTGAATAATTAAAACAGTAGAACAAAGCCGCCAGGTAAGATAGCACTATTCCATACCCATATCCCGAATTGTCGGCAGCAATAGATTGACTTTGTTTGATTGAATTATCATTGTAATCCAAAAGAGATTGGCATTATTTTTGATGATTTATGCATTCCACACAACACAAGACAACAAGATGATTTACAGAATGAAGGACATCACCAGGATGGAAGTATGGGCTGCAGTGTCCTTATCTGTACACCTTGTTGATTTTCTGACACAATTGAAAAATTGATTCCAATGTGCTTCCTTTTCTTCAGAATTGACTTTCATAGATATTTTCAAACAAAGATCTCCACAGAATCCAAAAACATCCTTTTATGCAACAAATGAGCCTGAAGGTCAAATGTTAAACAAAGGCAAGTCCAAAAAAGGAAATTTGTTTTTGTGATTTCAAAGGGTTGTGTCAATTTGCACTAAAATCAAATTGATTTTGGCTCAGAGCCAACCAAAGTATCTAATCAAGGGGGTAAAGAAAAAGAATATATTGTTGAAAAAAGAAAAATTGAATTGGAAACAAAGAAGAATAAAGGAAAAGAGAATGCTGTTACAGAGGAAGAAAGAAAAATAATGGAAATCAATCAAAATCCAACTGGAATTATTATGCCTAGAAATGGGCCCAGGAGAAATCCCTATCTCATTTTACACACCTGCCTTCTGGAAAAATAGATGATGCTTACATAGCAGATTATACCAAGAAGTTTCAACAGGAGCTAAATAAAAGAATGTCTGCATATTCTGTTGAATACTCCTCAATAAAAAAATTCAAAAAGTGTAACAATCACGGAATAAATTTACCTGCAAATATAGCTTTAGGGATGAAAAGAGGTTCCTTTGAAACTAGAATTTGCTATGATAGAAGTGGGTACTGCATGGAAAATAGGCACATATTCCAAAAGATTGAAAAATTGATATCATGGCTTATCTTTATCAATGAATCAGTTTTGACCCATTTTGAAGAAGTATCAAAGCTTCAAACAGATCATTCTTTGTTTCACCGTAGAATTTTGGATTGGGTTTTTGATATGATATTCCATCCAAAAACAAACCATTGGCCTCTTATTGGAGAAGTTCAATATATTAATCAGGCACAACCATTTGAACAAATCCAATTAGATTTGCTGAAATACATATCTAGTAATGGTATAAATGATGATGCCTTTGATGAATCTCTGCTGATGTCAAGTAATTTCTATGATTCATTTGAACATGATATTACATCTGTTGTTTCTAATATCAATTTGAATCTAACATTTAAAGATAATTTGAATATGTTAACATACAAGTCATTTGAATTAGATTTGAAAATATCCAAAGGTGCAAAGGTTTTTGGGAATAGTTTAATTGAATTTAGAAAGTTAAGAGAATTCAAATGGGAAAATCTGTATTCAAAAAAGCTAAACAAGAGATCAAAGATATTTGCAAAGAGCCTCAACTTGAACAATCATCCAGAAGGAATTTTTTTGCTGGAACATTTTGATAAACTCTTGTCCAACAGAAAATCCCAAGGGTTAAGAATAATTCCTCAAATTAAAAAGGCATCAGAGAATCTGCCAATTGAAATTTCAAAATTGTGTACAGGGGAAGAGGGTAAAATTTCAGGAGCTTTATGGGTTGTTGGGATAAGGAGAAACAAGGAGGATGGACCCAGAATTTGCCAAAAAATGATTTTATTGATAATTCATTTGAAGGTTTTTCATGTTTAACTTATGAAAAATAAAAAGTTTGATGAATTGAGATCAAAAGAAACCCTGAGTATAAAATGCCTTTTTACATGGCTTTATGATGTCTTGATGAAACAAACAGAAGGAAAAAAATTCCCACTTTTTGGAGACTTTGAGATCAAAGGCAGAGAGAAGTTTGACTTGAAACCTCTTGATTGTTCAGAATTCTCTGAACCTCATGGATCATTTCAGTAATTCAAATTCAGGTCCACGTATGGCTCAACTGGCTGTTTATTTACTTGGATGTTGGTACAAAACTCAAAAAGAAAGCACTTTCATACAGATTTTCACCGATGACCACGCTTTCTGGATTAATTCGTACACAATTCCTAGAAGTAAAACCTAGTTTTTGAACCCTCCCGGCCCTTTTTTTGACCGTTTTTGCTTACTTTTGTGTATCTTTCCCGTCTTCTGTTCTAAAAAGACTCCGCTCAAGCAATTGAGGCTCCCATCAATCAATATTCTTCTCCCAGTTTTCATTGCCGCTCATGAACTCCTTTCTGATCTTTTCTCTCAGGTTCACGTCGTGGGCGGTACTAGTACTATAGAGATAGTTTGAGGAAGGACGGACGTCCGCATGAAGAGCTTACAGCTGCACACAGCTCATAGGGAGTAAGAGCCTGGGCTAGCCGCGCGTCACTGAGAGGGGCGGGTGGGGATCTATGCCTACGAGGTAGCCGAAGAGGATGGAAGAAATAGGAAGTGACTGGGGCAGCTTGCCTGGAGGATCCGGGGAGCCGCGCCCGAAGGGATGCTGTTGGCAGCAGAGATAGAGCGCGAGAGGAAGGCCGGGGTAAAGTCAATGTTGGGAGATGCTGGAAGGTGGAGAAAGGAAAGTTAAAAGGGAACTAAGGATGTAAAGCTCCCATCACAGCTAGCGATGGAATACACATAGCAGTAATATTGTCGAGCTTGGCATCTCAGTTCTGGGGAACTATACCCTCTCGGAGGGAGGTCCTAGCAGTGCACTTAAAGCAGAGCTCTGCAAGCTTGGTTTACGTGTCTCAAGGCTAGACCGTTCCCGGATTTTTGCCGGGGCCCAGCACGGTCGCCCTCCTCACTCCTGTCAGTACTCGGATCCGGACTGGTAGGGCAATGAAAACTCCCGAGTTGATCTGTTTCTCATAAAAGGAGAGAAATTCTGTTAAATGGTTTTCTCTGCGTGTCTCTAAAGTGAAGTTGGACATGGCACAATGCTGAATGTCAGATGAGCTTCTTTATCACGTCAAGATAATCTCAACAATTTGGGTTAATTCCTTGGGACTGCAGCTTATAATTAGGGAAATAAAAACCAGTTATCACTCAATATTGGGTGACATTTTATTGCAGTTTCATAGCAACTCCAATTCTACTTTGCAAGTCCGCAGTGCTCGATCGGTCTATTGTGACCGTCCCAATTAGTTTCTTGCCAGATCATCAAAGTAAAGTCATAGTCACTATGAGATATCAATGATCACTTGATATCAATTTTCGGATGAAGAAAAAAAAACGGCCTCTTTTTACAACGTCTATCATACACTGAAAACATTGGTCCATTACGTTCATGTGAGTGCACTGAGTGCTTCTCCTGAAGTCCGGCGTGCTTTCTTGTTTGCGGCAAGCACTATGATTGTGGGGCGTGCAGATGAAACAGATGCTAAAACTTGGCTCTTACATTGGCTCTTACACAACATAAAGGATGGTATAAGATGTCATCAAAGTTGCAAAATGCGGGACTAGCAAGATCATCAAGTTTTCCGATTCCGTCGAGACAGGTTGACACCTTTTGACCCAACTGCCTTTTCATATCAAAAACCTGGATGTGTTGAGCTCTTCATACGGTCGAGATTCTGTACTCACAAGACTTCCCACATGTAAGACCGGGTCACCAATGCCCCATGAGCCAGGACTTATACGTAGCATGGCCACAATGACGCTGTACAACCGTCTATTACGCGTTGGACCGAATTGAAAAGATTGAATTTATGGATATGCATAAGCAGGTGCCATTAACACAGGCTCCTTCCTCGCAAATATCCGACTGTCCAAAAGTTTCAAGCCTTCTAACCTATTATCCAACAATGATTCTGATTTTGCATTCTCTTGCTCGATTGGTTTGGGGAGTGGCCCTGGCTCACGCGGGGCCTCCCGAGGAAAGACAAGTTGGTAGGCTGTATCATGACGCCAGCCTAGCAATAAACCCTGGCGTAGCCAACCAAAAACGACCGGCAGGTAATCAGGTTGACATCCATGACAGTGAGGATTACCTAGATCCTGAAGCGCATGTCACACCTTTTCATTGGCGCACATTTGGTCCGGCAAGATTCTGCTGGTCTCAGCTTATTTTTCTTTTTTGTTTCGAGGCTCTGACATTTGACCGCACGATTTCTAAAGATCCCGAGTCGCTAAGGGATAGCAAAAGGCACAAGAGGGGACAATTTGAAGCTGCAAGTGGGAGATGTTCGAAGTCGCATCTGCGGCATGATTTCTTGTCTCTGGGGATTGCCCCCAGTACAAGCTCCTTGCGGATGCCACCAGGAACGTCACAAGGTAAGAAGAACATTGATCCGGCAAGAGAAAAAAAAACGATAGTCTCCTTTGGTTGTGGCAAGTTACTGATCTGCTGCATCTATTGATGTGTAAATACCTGAAACAGCATCACAAAGAAACCAGGTAAACCAGCAATTAAACACATATCCTAAGCTTCCAAAGACCATATGTTGACTTCATTTGATTGCATTCTCATTTTAACCAAACATAGATTGACTTTATTTTTGAAGATTTAAGCATTAAACTTGATCCCAGACCGCAAGATGCTTCACAGAATGAACTTCATCATATCAAAAGAAGTATGGGCATCTGTATTTGAATTAATGGATCTGATTTTAAAGAAATTGAATTCTGATGTGTTTCCTTGTCTTCAGAATCAACTTTCATAGATTTTTTTGAACAAAGTATTCAAGAGAATTCACAGTCACATTTTGATGCAAGAACTGATGGTCAAAAAGTAAACAAACGTAAGCTTGACAAAATGATGTTTCACAACATTACTAATGAGGTTTTGTCAATTTAAACTAAAATCAATTTTCTGCATTTATCTCAGAGCAAACCAAAGAATTGAATCAAGGGGAAATTGGAAAAGAGGATATTTTGGAAAGAAAAAAAACCAAAGTGGAAAAGACCAATAAAGGAAAAGAAAAAATTAGTCCAGAGGAAGAAAGAAACATAGTGGAAATCAATCAAAATGAGAATGAGATTTCCAGACCTGAATGGAAGAAATGGGAGCGTAACATATCTCTATCTCGTTTTACACACCTGCCTTCTGGAATTATAGATGACGGTTTCATAGCAGAGTATACCAAGAGGTTTTATAAGGAGCTACATAAAAAGGTGTCTTCATATTATGGCAAAGCCTCCAAAATAGACAAATTCTACAAGTTCAACAATGAGAAAAGAAATTTACCTGGAAATATAACTTTGAGAAGAACAAAAGGCTCCTATGCAACTAGAATTTGTCATGATGATGAAAATAGGTCCCACATAGGAAATGAGCACATCTTCAACAAGATTACAAAATTGATATCATGGCTTATATTTATCAATGAATCAGTTTTAAAAAATTTTGAAGAAGCATCAAAGTTTCAAACAGATCATTCTTTATCTTATAACAAAATTTTAGATTGGGTTTTTGATATGCTTTTCCATCCAAAAACAAACAATTGGCCTCTTCTTGGAAATATTCAAAATATTGATCAGGAGTTACCATTTGATAAAATTCAACTGGATCTGTTGAAATATTTATCTAGTAGTGCTCAAAAAGATGGTGCCTTGTATGAATCTCTCTTCATATCAAGCCACTTTTATGATCTATTTGAACCTGGGATCAAATCCTTTATTTCCAATATCAATTTGAATCAAGAATTTGTAGATAATTTGACTATGCTAACATACAAGTCGTTTGCATCAGGAATGAAAATATCCAAAGATATCAAGGACTGCGGGAATGATTTAATTGAATCTAGGAAGTTAACGGTGTTCAAATGGGAAAATCTTAATTCAACAGATTTTAACAAGATATCAAAGCTCTTGTTAAAAAAAGTCAACATGGAAGATTATCAAGAAGGAAATTTTTTGCTAGAATATTTTGATGCACTTGTGTCCAACAGAAAATTCCAAGGGTCCAAAATAATACCTCAAAGTGAAAATGAATCAGAGAATCTACCACTTGAAATATCCAAATTATGCACTGGTCAAGATGGTTCAATTTCAGGAGCTTTATGGGTTGTGGGGAAAAGAGGAATCAAGGAGTTACCATTCAGACTTCGCAAGCAATTCAGGTCATTGATAATTCACCTGAAAGTTTTCCACGTTCAACTTATGAAAAATAAAATGTTTGAGGAATTGAAATCAAAGGAAACCCTGAGTATCAAATGCCTTTTTGCATGGCTGTATGATGTCTTGATGACACAAGAAGGACAAAATTACCCCCTTTTTGGAAAATTTGAGATCAAAGGCCGAGAGAAAATTGAATTGAAACCTCTTGACTGTTCAGAATTCTCTGAACCTCAAATAGTTTTGATGGATCACTTGAGCAATTTAAATTCAGGTCCAAGTATGGCTCAACTGGTGGTGTATTTACTTGGATATTCCTATAAAACAAAAGAAGAAGATACTTTCACCAAGATTTTCCCAGATGACCACACCTTCTGGATTACTGCAAAAATAATTCTTGAAAAGGTAATTTAGTTTTTGAAATCTCTCAGGCCCTTGTTAAGTTTCCAAGTATTTGCACATTTTTCCTATCTTTTGTTCCAAAGATTTTTTCCCTTCAATCAAGGCGCCCATGCCTCAATACGTCTTTCCTATCCTTTGTTTTCACTTGTGAAATCCTGATTGGTTTTGAATCCTACAAAAGAGCCAAACTCTGAGAAGTTGTTTTCTCTGTGTCTCTAAAGTGAAAAATTGCAGAATGCAAAAGTTATGTTTGAGCTTGAAAATGCCAGGCCCTGAAATACTTTGGTTCTAAATATTGGAGGAGCTTCATTATCTTGTAAAAGATAAACTTCAACATTTGGTTTACACCCTTTTTTGCCTGTCCTCCCAGTATGTACTGGATGCTCACTGTGAGTCTGACTGTGGTGCAGCTCTGACTCAATGAAGTCCATCCTTTGGAGGGTCCCTGCACCCAAAGGAGGAATTTTGCCTAAAGTCGTAGCTTCTGCCTGAGAAGATTAGGAATTTGAGGCTTTTTCCACAATCGACTCTATCACAACTTTGTTTCTGGTTTTATCCTCAATTTGTTGAAGAGGAAGTTGTGTGCGCACATCTCAGCTTTCTGCTGGTGTCCTCAGATCCAAGCCATCTCCTCAATATCAGTTTTAATCCCATATCAAACATTTGTTGAAATCAAGCTCGGAAAGTTTTTGTATTTTTGTCTGTACAGTATGAAAGAGATCCAGTTTGCATACTGTAGTGGCAAATACAGGCATATATGTACTTTACATACTTTGATGTCTTAACCTGTAATTGACTGTACCCCGATTTTGCAGAGGAAAATTGCAAACTTCACATCACAAGAAGAGCCCTGCTATGAAATAAAGATCCCTATCAGACTCGGGAGGGACGAGGAGAAAAACAGTGAGCTCATTTCTGTTGAGACAGAATGATGAGATTGTGTTTAAAGAAAAAGATACGGCCGTTTTAAACAGGACCCCGAAAACCCCCTATAGAGGTGGGTAATGTAAAATCTGGGTTTTTGCAAAAATTCATACATTTTTCACTCCCATTCATACACGTTTCATGAGTAACATTCCCCCCGGGGGACCCCCCGGATTAGGGAAAATCCGGGTTATTCGGGGACGGGGGTCCAAATTTCTCACTCCTCAAACCCATTATGGGTTTTTTTCACAGAAAATAGGGCTAAAAGATGAAAATTTTTGGTAAAAGTCATGTTTAATTGTAAATTCATACACCCCAGGTGAGTAACCTTCATGAAAAAATGGGTCATTCATACACTTTTCATGAGTATCATTTTGGGTTTTTGCCAAAAAATTCATACATTTTCATTACCCACCTCCATAGGGGGTTTCCGGGGTCCTTTTCAAACCTTTTCTCTACTCAAAAGTTAATGCTCTAGGGCTGTATTTCGACATTGGACAATATATAAGTCCCTCCCTTCGGTCGGTGGGGTGCGATGCTTCCACTCGACCGCACAAGAGGGTAGGGACTTTATTTCACAAGTTTAGGGCGCAGGCTGCAGCTCAGCCCTTTCTTTAACTTTTGACCGCCAGCGGGTCGGGTCCTCTCTGAGCGGGAAAGCCCAGAAGCCCAGACCCGTCCAATGTGTGCCACCATGACCGCTCACCACACTACTGAGCGGACTGAACCGATCACTACCCACCCGAATCTCGCCTTCCCCCTTTGCTGGCCACCGTTTACCACCAACAGCCACCCACTAACGACTGACGCGGACAGATGCTGCAGCCTGGATTCAAGAGTCAGTCTCACCGTCCCCCATACCGCAACGAGGGAACTCACTATTGCCTTCTCTACCGATTCGCTCAACAACCACGAACGCACGCATAATACAAACATCAATCAAGCCATCATCTTCCTATCCATCATCCTTGCCCTCGGCTTTCTCCTCGTTATCCTCAGCTGTGCATTGTGGGGAGAATGGCTACCACTGCTCGTCGGTCAGTCACATCATTCATACGCACACACTAACACCACATCCCCAAGCTTAAACATACTCCTTATTGTAATCAAGTAAAAAAAAAAAAAAAAACACTGACGGATGTTGGTTTTATAATACCCGTATACAGCGTTGACGTTTTTCGTAGCTCCTCTACCAAATATGATTGCTTCGAGCTATTGTGGTGGTGCAGACTACGAACTATCGATTGACTACTCCTCCATACCGAAAGAAACTGCCGACTTCTTTACCAGTCTCTTGTTGACCACCGGCGTGGCCTTGCCACTCGTCCTGGCTCATTCGTACGTCACCTCCGGGCTATCGTACCCCTCCCCAGCTCGACTCTTTTTGTCATGTTTCAATTAACCCCTGGCCTTTTCCCTCATTAATCTGAACATCGCAAAATTCCTCAGGAATCTCATCAACCAATCGGCTTGCTATATGAGTATGGCGGGAGGCGCTTTAGTGTATGGAACAAGTTGAGTGCCAATGACATCGGCTATCTGATTGTCAAGTCAGACTTGATATTCCAGGTAGATTTTAGTAATCAACTCATCACCTTTAACGAGCTTTCTCGCTGTTCTTTTTTTTTTGTATCAAGTCGTCACATACTCGCATTTCTTTGCACCGAAGGATGAATTCTGAAAATCGGGCCTCCCAACATCAATCAACTGTACAATAGAGACATGACACCGGCAAATACCATCACTGTCAACATTTTGGATCACATTTCTTTCAGAACAGAACAGAATCAAACTGGTCACTCAGAACCAAAAAAAAAAAAAAGAAGAGAAAGAGTCTGGTCATCACAGACGAACAGAGAAAGAAGCTGCTTTATTCTATACTCGGATTATTGATTCGTCTTTATATTTCTTGCTCATGTTTTTTTTTTGTCTTTTTTTAACGGTAAACCAAAAATGTACCACAAAAGATGATTTGCATTTTCTCTCTCTCTCTCTTTCTCGCTATGATATGCATACCTCACATGATCCAATAGATCACAGCTCCAATGGTGATCAGCATGGGCCGTTCCCGCAAGTGGTGAAATGAGCCCCTGGGTGACCGACATGACACTGCAGCTGGGGGAATGAAAAGTGAACATTGATATGAGTGCCTGATCATGTGAGTGGAGGTGGCGAGCGGATTGTGATAATGGCATCACAATCAACCTGGCTAACGTTGAAGTTTTTGATGAATTTATACCCAAGTGGGCCTGTGCTGGAACTCACATTCAGCACGTCTCAAGCTAGCCGCAAAGGCGCTCAGATTCATGACTAACCTGAGACTCGCACATGTTACTCCAATCGACATTTATGAAACATTGAGTCTCGTCAATGTACATACTAAAAATGACAGTTTGAAGAACTTCTTTCTTGGTTGTGTGTTGTGATGCGCTTGAATTATGACTTTCTGGCACTCAAAGAGACTCAGGATTCCAGCCGGAGAGGCAATAAGAAGATCGTTGCTTTAAATTACGGCTCATTAGAGAAAGAAAGAGGGAAAAAAGTGGGGTAAAAATGGCGGTCACAGGTGACAGGCCTGCTTCCAAGCCGGTGTGTTTTAAATAGGGAGCGCTTCATCGCTCAACGTTTAAAGGATTGGTAGCAAGGAAATCAAGGAGTGCATACTTGAGGACAAAGTAAGATCAAGCTGAAGCCGGAATGGGGTAAGCTAGGAGAAAGCAAAAAACCAATTCATGCGTTAGAATTCTACATGAAATTTAAAGAGAGAATGAAACTGACTGTATTCGTAAGTGTAAGCAGGGTAATTGTAGTAGTAGTACGAAGGGTAGCCGCCGTAGTAGTAAGGACCAGGGAGGTAGGAACCACGTGGACCGGGATAGGGACCAGGGGGGCCAGGATAAGGACCAGATGGGCCGGGGTAAGGGCGAAGAGCAGGGTAGCTGGAAGGGGGTGGGTAGGCGGCACCAGCCTTACCAGCGCCGTTCACCTCAACACTCCTTATGAAAGGAATGGCAGGAGGGGAGTCACTGAAGGTAGAGACAGCGGAAGGGAGGGCAGATGTGGGGACAAAGGGGGACTCGCTGGAGGTGGGGGCGGCGGAAGGGACGGTGGCAATGGGGACAACAGAGGAGTCGCCGGAAGTAGATGCAACGGAAGAGACGGCGGAAGTGGGCACAACAAAGGTGGAATTGCCGGCCATAAGGGCGGCAAAAGTGGCGTCAGAGATGGGTACGGGGGGAGAGTCGACGAATGCAGGTCCGGTGGAGGAGGCGGTGGTGGTGTCGTTAATGAAAGAGTTGCTGGAGGTAGAACCGCTGATGAGCAGCCAAGGAAGAAGAGGAAATTGTTGGTTCACTCAATTTGCGCCAAGGTGGTACTGGTAGGCCGAGTGCGTAGAGAACTCGTTGGAAGGAATATGATTCCAGACTCACCTAGTTTGAGGGCCAGGAGCTCCAGCAGGCGCTGCAAGCACTCCTGCGAGAATGTGATTTATTTGGGGAGCGTCAGAAAGGTAAGAAAAAGAAACATTAATAATTGAGAAGCCTGTTTATTTATGTTCTTTCATTAAAAGTTGGAAACAGAGCTTGTGGAAGCGGTGTAGAACCTACCAGTGGCAACGGATACGGCGGCAATCAGAACTGTGACCTTCATAGTGATATCTGGATTGGGAGAAGAAGTGGAATGGAATGGAATAAATGAAATGAGAGTGACAAGTGTACAGTCTGTGATTAGAGGGTGGATTAGAGTGACAAAAACAGGTAAGGAAGAAGCGAGCTAGACCCTCAAGATGTTATGGTGAAAGAAAATTATTAGGTAGTAGTGGGTTGGGGAACAGTAGGAGGCTATGAAGAGGGAGAGTTATATGGAGGAGACTCCATTGCTCATGACGGGCAATCAGCCGCCTGCAAGACTGCTCCATGGATGAGCCGTCTGGCCATGGAACCCCGCGCACTTAAGACAGGATGTCCAGCCCAAGCTGATGGCGAACATGGCGGCCCTCACATGCTTCTGGTGAACCCATATCCTCTCTGGATGACTAGTGTCCATTCGCCATCGAGGATTCAAGCGCTCATGAGAAGTGTACCCCTCGTCACTGCTCAGCATGTAGCTTGAACACTTCTTTCCCTCCCCTTTTCGTCATCATGTTTGTCTGGATTCAACCGGATGTGCATATTCTGACCGTAGAAGGGTCGTTCAGACCTACTTGGCATCCCTTTTTTTTTTTTTTTTTTTTTTTCTTGATCTGGAGCAAGAGATGATCGATCCATTCTCTCGAGAATGTCCAAAAAAAAAAAAACGAATCTGACCTCGATTGAGCATCCACGCGGGGCCCCCGAACTGACCGGGCTACAGCGGGGGTGTTACCACCATCAGCATATATAAATACTTAACCCTGTACACTCACTCCACTCTGACTCCAACACATTCACGACACCGGCTGGATGGAGCTCTCACTGAATCCAGGACACTCACTCGGACCCATCGAACTAGGCAAGCAAGAAGATTTCCATCTAATGACAGGCTGAGCTGACTTCTCACTCTATCTGCGCTTAACCAATAGGCTCGTTGTTGTGGAACGTACTGAGCACTCTGCGAGCCGAACAGGTCAGATTCAAACATGTCCAGATATGCTGGGAAGCTGAGGTAAGGTAAAATGCACTCCGGTCATTTTAACCTCTTGGTACTGACCGCAAGATCATACATGTATATACATACACGATCTTTTGACTCAAGAAGAAACCAGCCACGGGATATATCCTATTATCAATCACCTCACCGCCCACTCGCCTCTTATTCGAAGGTGTACATCAGAGATTACTTTTCATCGAAGCTCATCATTCAACATCCCACGAAAGACAACCACCAGGCCACTCTCCCGCCCTCGGTGAATGGATTCATTATCAGAATAAACCTATCGCACATGCCGTTGGACCAAATGAACCGGGAGTCACTCTGAGAGTCATTCATCGTTCGTGAACCTTGTATATTTCTTTTCTCTTCATGTTGTCCAAAACAAAAGGCCATAGAGAAACTCATGTCTCCACATTGGGGGGGGGGGGATTATCTCAATCCCACCAGGTCTATTTGGTCCAACATATCCCCCTGCCCCACATACATCACACCAAAAGGAAATGGTTGTTTCATACCCTGGAGTCGCATTCTCGTTCAGCCACGAAGTTTTATCCCGAGTCATCCTGTCCGTTCAGCCCATAGGAGAAGATTTTAAGGGAGACGAGGGGGAAAAGGTTCAACTGACAGAAGCGTATTTCAGGCCGAGAATGCCACTGTATATGAGCTCCATCGACGGGGACCTCAAGTCTGCTAGAATCAAAGTAGGTCGAAATCTTGATCCTGATTTCCTTGTTACCACCCAAATATCTTATCTCTCCGAAAATTTCAATTCTTGTGGTGACACAGCTAGGTAGATTGGATCTTGAAGAACCGACCTTGATCACTTTCCGCTTCCATTCCTCATCGCCCAATAGGGAAATTGCGGATGTAAAGGTTGTCGTTGGCCGCTCAACCTCGGAGGATATCTTGTGTGAATTTGGCGCACCACTCCGGACATTCTGGAAAGAAGATGTTAGCGATGATTCATTCTCGTTTCCAAGTTACACTTTACATATCGAACTCGTTTTTCACAGTCATCTGAACTGAGATAATCAGATTTTGCATGTAGGACCGCATGAAGATACATACCCATCTGAGGTCGAGTGGGCGTTCAACGGGACAGCCAGAAGACCGTAAATCTTATAATTTGTTGCTCAATCTCACTTCCTTTATTTGCTAGCTGTTTCACATCGCTCATCAAGACTTGGCCTCCAAACAAACAAAAAAAAACCAGCCAATCCATACTTCATGTCGTACTTCAACCTTGGCATCGATTTCTTAATTGATCCGATTACGAATGTCGTCGTGAAAATCGTTTTACATTCTAACATTCCGGGAGAGGTCCTCTTCGCCCGATACTCTCGCTGCCCGTGGTCTCTCTGCTCGATGGATGAAGATGTGGACGTTGCCATCAGCACAGACAAGGTATTTCTTTTCTTTTCTGCTGTTTTTGAAAAAGAAGGGGTTCATTAATATACATTTATGAACCTTCCCCTTTTAGGCCGCTCACATCAATCAGCAGATACGGGCTAGTTTCATACAAGACGAATGGGAAACTGAGGAGAAGCCTGAAGGCCCAATGGATACCGGCAAGCTATGTGAATCTTTCAGCTCGCATGCTGCAGTCGGATCTCCAGACGGGAATGCAAGAAAGGTGTCAGCAACGACTACCACTTTATCAAATATGATCGAGCCTGCCATGCTTTTGGATAGAACGGCGGACGTTGTTGATGACGGATTAGTTTTGACAAGACCAACACGTAAGAAATAACACTTTTCCAACTATGGTATGACTTATTCTCTTGTTACTCACAATTTTTTTTTTCTTTGTGGTTCCCTTTCAGGACTCTACGGGCACCCTGGAATTGTCCTTGAAGTGACTGAAGATGACGATGTAGAGACCGTATGGCTCTTCTAAGTCCGCCCTTTTTTCTCGTCCGTTATCAGTGTCATCAAGTTCCCCCTGGCAACTGCGTATGATGTTTCACTGCTTGCTTCGCAGCTCCCCAATTGTAATATTACATCTTCTATCTTCTTAAAGAAAGTATATGGATCGTGTAATATCATTTCGACATCTGTATAATAAATATGCTCACAAGAAATTCATTGTTGTATGTACTTGGTTCCTTCATATGCATGCAGGCCATCTGTCTCTTGAACTTTTCCCCCCTTTTTTTGCAATGCGGCGTGGATGTCCCAATGCGACCTTTGTTCCCTCCTGGAGCGGCTCGGGCCCGGAGGGACCCTTGGCTAGAGGACTCGAGGATGCGCTCAGCGGGGCTTGTGTTAAGTTCGGAAATAACACCCGTGCTACGTACAAACCATACAGACCTCTTGCGCCTGGGTCAAGAACATTGCTAACATTTGTACATACTTTTTCCCAGTCTTTTTGACTACATGTACATGGCAATATCAGGGTCGTGATTCGCAGACTCGCAGTGGGCAATTTTGACCACTCCGTTCCCAATCATTTACTAGCAGACTTCTCTCACCCGATCGCCGCTGAACGCGTCGGGGCTTTAGCTAATGTATATTACTTTTGGTCCGATGTGAACCGTGCCACCCGGTTCACATTAGTAGATCTCGTCAACGGAAGTTGTTCGGGTTTTCCCAGCTATTTACATAATTCAAACCGAAGTTAAACATCGAGAAGCAAGGAAGGTCGGGACCTGGGTGTAAAGAACTCGCAGAAACAGGGGAGTTTTGTTTGTTTAAGCAAAGAAATAGAATTCAGGTAAATCGAGAAATATAAGGAGAAGTATACAAAATAAATCCCATGAGGGGACAACAAACTGAAATGAGAATAACTATTTATAGACAATTTGTACGCGTACTCCTGTCGACGCGTCTTGAGTTTTTGCCGTGTCAGATAGAGATCATGAGAAAATTTTAAAGAACAAAACAACAATATTTGAAATAGAATCTATCTTGACAACTGATCCGAAACCAACTTTTAAAACTTCAATCTTGATTTTCTTGAGTTTTCTGAACCGTTTCTGTCCATTGTTGACAAAATGACCGACCATGTACCTACAATAAAACCCTCAATGCTTGATCAGGGGGCAAAATAATCTTTTCAGTGCCAAAAGTTTCATGGAAAAGTTCAAGATAAGGATGTAAAGAAGGAGAAAACCATCCGCCACGCTCCCAAGAATCATCTGCCGCGGAACCTCCGCGCCACCTGACCAGATACTCATGAGCAGCTTTGGCCGGTGAACGATAGCCCAAAAACGCCTCAACGTCCGACTCATCCCAGAAATGCGTTTTCAAAGACGCCGGTCCTCGAGGAGCCTTGGAACCTATACGGTTGGGATAAGACTTTGGGTCAACGTAGGGGAGAAGCAGGGAGGTGTGAAAAACGGGGTGGAGGCGAGAGAGATCTTTTGGAAGTATGAGCTTGTACACGTCATTTCCCATGGGAAGATCCACGCGAAAAGGCCCAAGACGCTTGAAATCTAGCTTTGATGAGGGTCGAGTCGTGGATATATTACGTCTCAAGAGCCATACCCAATCACCCGCCCTATACACGGGAACTTCCCTGGTATTAGTGTCGAAGTACTTCTTCTGGATCTCCTTTGCCCTCCGGAGGTTATCCACCAGAATATCCTGAACAACGGTGAGCTTGCTCAGGAACTCTTCTGCGGCAGGAACTTGTGAGCCCCTATTGAACATATTTGTTCGGGGATGGAACGCGTATTGAGAGAAGAAAGGGGAGAACCCCGTGGATGCAGAGACAGAAGAATTGAAGACAAGCTCAGCTAAAGGGAGTAGGTTCGACCAGTCGTCCTGACGATCTGAGACAAAATGACGGAGAAAAGTCTCCACCGTCTGGTTCGTCCGTTCCGTCTGTCCGTCCGTCCTTGGATGCCATGCCGTCGAAGGGGCCGCCTGTACTCGTAGAAGACGCTGCACCTCCTTCCAAAACTTGGAGACAAACAACGAGCCTCTATCCGAAACAATTTTGTCAGGCAGTCCATGTAACCGGATAAAACGATCAAAAAAAACAAAGGCAAATTCTTCCGCCGACCAGGACTCCTTTGCCGAGACCAGGTGGACACCTTTCGTGAAATGATCCACGATGACCAAGACTGAATCAAATCCTGACGAAAGAGGGAGTTTGACGATAAAATCGATTCCAATGCAGCTCCAAGGTCGATCCGGTATCTGTAAAGAATGCAGTTGACCCGGAGGCTTCTGAGTAGAGTGTTTTGCTCTTTGACACGAAAAACACGATTTTGTGTAACTTGCCACGTCTTTACGAATCCCAGGCCACGCCACTGTCCGACTCAACAGGTCCAACGTTTTCATTGACCCCAAGTGTCCTGCCAGGGGGTTGTCGTGGAACTGTTGCAAAACCCGCGGACGCAAGGAGGGAGGGACAAATACCCGCCCCCGTAGCCACCATAGATTACCTATCTTACTGAGCCCCTCAATTTCAGCCGCCGCCGGAGATTCTTTCTCGTAGGCCCTGCGCAGAAGAGTTGTCAACTCCGCAGATGGGGGACAAAAAAAGAAATCAGTATCCAATTGTTCGGAGGGAGGGGGGTCTTCGGAAGTAACAACTTCCCCAATTTCTAACTCCTGACCCGTGTCTAGGGACTGGCCCTCCGCGAGTTGTAGACCCCGGGGGGAGTCTTCGAACATTAAACGCTTTGAGTCAGCCTCTTCGCCCGCAGGGAGAAAGTCGGGTCGCCGAGAACCAGGATCCGCTGGATTGTTCCTGCCCGGGATGTGCTTGATCACAAAGTGAAATGAAGTGAGGTAAGCAGCCCAACGCGCCTGTCTGTCTGACAGGTTTTTACTCTTCATGAAATAACGCAAGTTCGAGTGATCGGACATAACTTCCACAGGTTCCTTCGTGTCGATAAGCCACGCCCTCCATTCAATGAAGGCTTGGACTATCGCCCCGAGTTCCTGATCATGTACCTGCCAAGAAGACTCATTGTCCGTCCACTTCTTAGAGAGAAAAGAGACCGGTCGAATGACTCCCGAATCATCTTTCTGGGATAACACTGCCGACAGTGCATATTTCGAACTATCGACATAGAGAATGCGGAGTTTTCCGAAGTCAAAGTGTTGTAGCAGAGGTGCGTTACGAAAACAATCTTTCAGTGATTCAAAAGATGATCGCGACTCAGCTGAAAGTAAGGCTGATGCCACATCCACATCCAACCTTGTCAGACTCGTAAGGGGGGCCGCTACATCCAAAAACTGCTGTATGAACTTGCGATAAAAGTTGATGAACCCCAGAAATCGATTTAGTTCTTTCAAGTTTGCCGGGTAGGGCCAATCGAGTATGGTGCTCAGCTTGCTACACCGCTAAAATAAACCCATCCGGTGGGCTTGTCCGACACGGCATCGGACACAATTGTCCGATGCTGTGTCGGACAAGCCTGTCCGACAGGTTTGTCCGACAAGGGATCGGACAATTCTGTCTGATGCCGTGTCGGACAAACCTGGTTCGATGGGTTTGTCCGACATGGGATCGGACAATTGTGTCCGATCCCGTGTTGGAGAACCGGGTTCGATGAGTTTGTCCAACATGGGATCGAACAGGTTGTTCGATCCCATGTCGGACGACATCTGTCCGATGAGTTTTTACTCATCCAGATTGTTCGATTCTTTTGAATCTGTCGCCGAGCAGGTCACTGGACCTGCTCGGCGAGCTCTTCTCCCAGCAGGGCAATGGCCTGCTCGTCAAAGAGCTGGGCAGCAGGCCAATAACCTGCTCGCAAAGAGCTGACCGGTGGCCTGCTCGGCGAGATCTTTGCTGAGCAGGCCAATGACCTGCTTGGCGAAAAGCTCGCTGAGCAGGCCAATGACCTGCTTGGCGAAGAGCTCGCTGAGCAGGTCAATGACCTGCTCGCAAATAGCAGGCCGGCCTGCTGTGAGCCGGGTAGGCTAACAGGCCGGCCTGCTCTGTGCTTGCGAGCAGGCCACTAACCTGCTCGCAAAGAGCAGGTCGAACCTGCTCACAAAGAGCAGGTCATCTGACCTGCTCAAATAAAAGCAGGTCAATGACCTGCTCACATAAAGCAGGTCAATGACCTGATCTGAGCTCGCAGAGCAGGCCAATGACATGACCTGCTGGCGAAAAGAGCAGGCCAATGACCTGCTCGCGAAGAGAGCAGGCCAATGACCTGCTCGCGAAGAGAGCAGGCCAATGACCTGCTCGCAAAGAGAGCAGGCCAATGACCTGCTCGCGAAGAGAGCAGGCCACTAACCTACTCGCGAAGAGCAGGTCATTGGCCTGCTCTTCGCCAGCAGGACATTGACCTGCTCGGCGAGCACAGAGCAGGTCATTGGCCTGCTCGGCGAGCACAGAGCAGGTCATTGGCCTGCTCGGCGAGCTCAGAGCAGGCCAGCCTGCTCTTCGCGAGCAGGTCACTGGCTTGCTCGACGAGCTCAGTTCGCGAGCAGGTCACTGGCCTGCTTAACGGGCTCAGTTCGCGAGCAGGTCATTGACCTGCTCGGCGAGCTCAGAGCAGGCCTGCCTGCTCTTTGCGAGCAGGTCATTGGCCTGCTCGGCGAGCTCAGAGCAGCTCAGCCTGCTCTATGTGAGCAGGTCATTGACCTGCTCTTTGTGAGCAGGTCATTGACCTGCTCTTTGTGAGCAGGTCATTGACCTGCTCTTTGTGAGCAGGTCATTGACCTGCTCTTTGTGAGCAGGTCAAATGACCTGCTCTTTGCAAGCAGGTTAGTGGCCTGCTCGGCGAGCTCAGAGCAGGCCGGCCTGTTGGCCTACCCAGCGAGCTCACAGCAGGCCAGCCTGCTATTTGCGAGCAGGCCATTGACCTGCTCAGCGAGCTCTTTGCCAAGCAGGTCATTGGCCTGCTCAGCGAGCTCTTTGCCGAGCAGGTCATTGGCCTGCTCAGCGAGCTCTTCGCTGAGCAGGTCATTGGCCTGCTCAGCGAGTTCTTCGCCGAGCAGGTCATTGGCCTGCTCAGCGAGCTCTTCGCCAAGCAGGTCATTGGCCTGCTCAGCGAGCTCTTTGCCGAGCAGGTCATTGACCTGCTCAGCGAGCTCTTCGCCGAGCAGGTCATTGGTCTGCTCAGCGAGCTTTTTGCCGAGCAGGTCATTGGCCTGCTCAGCAAAGATCTCGCCAAGCAGGCCACCGGTCAGCTCTTTGCGAGCAGGTTATTGGCCTGCTCGCCGAGCTCTTTGACGAGCAGGCCATTGCCCTGCTGGGAGAAGAGCTCGCCGAGCAGGTCCAGTGACCTGCTCGGCGACAGATTCAAAAGAATCGAACAATCTGTCCGATGAGTAAAAACTCATCGGACAGATGTCGTCCGACATGGGATCGAACAACCTGTTCGATCCCATGTTGGACAAACTCATCGAACCCGGTTCTCCAACACGGGATCGGACACAATTGTCCGATCCCATGTCGGACAAACCCATCGAACCAGGTTTGTCCAACACGGCATCAGACAGAATTGTCCGATCCCTTGTCGGACAAACCTGTCGGACAGTCTTGTCCAACACAGCATCGGACAATTGTGTCCGATGCCATGTTGGACAAGCCCACCGGATGGGTTTTTTTTAGCAGTGCTATCCTCCATCTTAATTCCCTCCGCCGATATCGCAAACCCCAATAACGAAACCTTGTCCGAGTAAAAGGAACATTTCTCCGGTGAAGCAAAGAGCGAATGCTCTTGCAACTTCTGGAGGACTCGAGTGACGTGCTCTTGATGTTCCGACCTAGTTTTGGAGAAAATCAGGATGTCGTCTATATAGACAAAGCAGGATATGTTCAGCATTTCCCGTAACACATGTTGTATAAAGCGTTGAAAACACGCTGGAGCGTTGGCCAAGCCAAAAGGCATGACCAAGTATTCATAAAGACCCCACGGTGTCCTGAAAGCCGTTTTCCACTCATGCCCTTTTGCCACACGAAGAAGATTGAATGCTGCCTTCAAATCAATCTTAGTAAAAAACTGACACCCCTGCAGCTGGTTTAACAGCTGTCCCAGGATCGGGATAGGATAACTATTGCAAATGGTCATAGCATTCAACCCGCAATAATCCACGCAGGGGCGAGGTTTCTTACCTGGAACTCTTACAAAGAAAATGGGCGCAGCGGCGCTGGAGGAAGATACTCAAATAAAACCTTTTTTCAAATTTTCATCAACATAACATTTCAACTGATTCTGCTCATCTAGGGACAAATTGTACAGACCCCCGAAGGGGGGGACAGATCCCTCCTTAAGATTAATGGAGATGTCCATGCTTCTATGGGGAGGGAGCGTACAATTCGCCTGTGGAGAGAAGACGTCAGCAAAAGGCAAAAATTCTAAAGGTAGGTTAAAAGGAGGGGAATTGGAGGGGGGGGGCAACACTTTACCTTCAGGTTTCCCTCCCAGCGACGAAGAATCCATCACATATAAAGGAGTCGACCCAAGAGTAAACTGATGCCCTCCCGTTTTACTTCCTGAAGCCACCCAGCCCTGTCGATCCAACCATGGCAGCCCAAAAATTGCATCGATAGAACCTAATCGAGTGACGCCAAACAAACTAGCAAGCGGAACCGGTTTTGCGTCAAGTGAGGAAAGATGAACTACTCCGACCCAATCTTGAGTAACCAAGCCACCGACCCCTTCTCGCCCATCAAAACCAACACAACGGATTGGATTCTTGCGTTGTCGAAGTTGCAGGTCATGTCTACGCACGAATTCCTCACTGACAAAATTTGCCATAGCCCCTGTATCCACCAAAATATTCGCCTTGACCAGCACACCTTCCGGAGCCTTGAACATCGCCGGGACAATGAGACGACCTCCTTTGGTGCAGTCCAACCAAACATGAACCGTATTTACCGGAACATTGACATTGGAGCATGACGGCTCCTCGTAGTCGTCATACTCCTCATCGTAGTTCTGGTAATCGCCCATCACACATTCTGCCCCCGCCGAAGGGTCCATTAATGGGGCATCCTCGGGAATGGGATGGTAAGTGAGAGGGGGGGAGTTGGGAGGTTGGGGTATCGGATGAATGGCCGCCACGGACGCCGCTGGAGTCTGCCTGTTCTTCTTGACAAAGGTTTCTCGTTGTTCTTGCGAAACTGGAACATTGAGACAGTTGAGGCTCCCAGTGTGGTTTGGAGGGACGACCGGCTTCAAACAGCGAAAGCACAGGTTCTTCGACCGGCACAACAAACGTGAGATGTCTAAAATGGTGGGCGGGCGATTCCCGGGACGGAAGGTAGTAGCGTCAATCTCCATCGTGTTAGGGTCACGCGGCGTGGGGTTTGCCTGGTATTGTGGTGGTAGAGGGAGACCCGGCGGCAGCGCCGAGGAAAGAGGGCGGTGTCGACCCGGCTGTGACGCATCTTGTGGTAAGAGCGCCAGCAGATCAAGCTGGGCCGCCGCTTCCGTTGCCAGTGCCATCCGAGCCTCTAGCGTGTCCGCCGCTCGCCATTCTGCGCTCATGGCTTTCCAGATAATCTTTGGATTTAGCCCCAACACATAACGTTCAATCCGGGCCGCTTCAACATCCTCGACAAGATAAACAAGAGAACAGAACTTTGAATTGTACTCCCCAATAGTCAAATCCCTCTGTTTACATGACGCCAAGGCCCGCTTAGCATTCTCCTTCATGAACTTGTCACCGAAAACCGTGATCAAGCCTTCAATGAACGACTCCACCGTCCGGAGCACCGGGATGGTGAACGCAATACCATCCAAATCCGCGTAAGGGTCAAAATTCCCTTGTCGCCTTGCGTTGTCGTTGACTAAGGACGTGGACCAATTCTCCGCCGGGGAAGTTGTCCGACGATGTTCCGAAGGGCGAAACCCAAAATGCCTCGAAATCCAAACAATCCGCCGCGTCTCTGACTGGAACAAGGAAGACCTAGGTTGGAGAAAATCACGAATAGCGCGAAGGAAAGTGAGTAATTGGGACGGTTCACCTGAGAACCATACGTCCGGCAACTTGATTGGCTCCAACCTGGCCAAATGATCGAACTCTGGTGCTCCCGGAGCTCTATAGGTTCCCGTCAGAGGTGGTGGTGGGGGCGGTGGAGGGGGGAGCTGAGGGTGATGTTGATGACCCTGAGGCGGATGATGGAAGTCGGGAGGGGGTTGGTGACCCTGTGGAAGATGGTAGACGTTGTGTGGAAAGTGATTGGGTGGGGGCTGGGGGGAAGGGTTGAATATTGCCGAGTTTCTCATCATGTTCATGATTTTGGCCAAGGTACCTTCAACCCGGGCTATGTCGCCGGCTAGTTGCTCCACACGATCTCCCGACGTACTTGGACCCACTCCTGGTTCGGGGGCATTCGGCCGTTCTTCCTCCGGAGGCATGAGCAAAGGCGGGTGGTGTAGACGCGTAGATTGAGGAAGAAGGGGGGAACTTCCCAACGAACTTGACACTGACACCCGTACTGAACCTTTATCAGAAGGGGAAGCAGGAAGTGGGGGGTAGAACGGGGCGGGAAGCGGTTGGAGTCGGAGATGGGGGGGGAATTCGCCGAGTGGGAAGAGGTGGGAGGAGGGGACGAGAAGGATTAAGGAGATGTGAGGAACGAGGAGGGGGTGGTGGAAGGGGGGGAATGGATGTCGGATTTCGGGTGATGTGCCAGAAGGAGGTACGAGTCAGTGATGAAACAACAGGGTTTTGTTCGATAGGACTCTGGTCTATTGGAACGAAGATGTCAGGCGGAGATTCTGAGTTTTCCGACAGTTTGGCGAATGATCAGGGATAATAAGGTTGAACAGGTATTATCAGGAACAGGAAAACAGGGTTCTGGATTAGCAGAATTAAGTTTGTTGTGGGATTTATAATGTAAAGAACTCGCAGAAACAGGGGAGTTTTGTTTGTTTAAGCAAAGAAATAGAATTCAGGTAAATCGAGAAATATAAGGAGAAGTATACAAAATAAATCCCATGAGGGGACAACAAACTGAAATGAGAATAACTATTTATAGACAATTTGTATGCGTACTCCTGTCGACGCGTCTTGAGTTTTTGCCGTGTCAGATAGAGATCATGAGAAAATTTTAGAGAACAAAACAACAATAATTGAAATAGAATCTATCTTGGCAACTGATCCAAAACCAACTTTTAAAACTTCAATCTTGATTTTCTTGAGTTTTCTGAACCATTTCTGTCCATTGTTGACACTGGGTCTTGCCTCCGCCCCAGTGAGAAATAAAAACCGCAGCGTGAATCTTTCATGTGTTATTTATTCCGTGTTGTAGTATTTTCTCCAACATCCATCAATTTGACAGGAGATTATTGATTAGAACGTTCATCGGCGCGTTGGTTCAAGTTCAACACCATCTTTACCCCAGAAGCAACCCCACCTGCTTATACCGGTCAAAAAATCGGTATGTAAAAAAGGTAATGCTTAGAGCATCTCCAGCGGGGGAGCTAAACCGGGTAGTTATCCCACGTTTGGCTTCCTGGGAGCTCTCTCAGGAGGGAGAGGGTTGCCACAGGACCCAGGAAACCCCCTACAGAGGTGGGTAACGTAAAATCCCAGATTTTGGCGAAATTCATACATCGGGGGGCACCGGGGAATGGCTTTTTTTGGCCAATTCATGCATTTTTGTGCGTATGCTTAAGGCAAAATGCCACCGGGAACCCAAAACCCCCCGTATTACAGCCGGGTTTATAGGGTTTTTATCGGATTTAACTGAATTTCATTGGAAATTCATACATTTTTGCCACATTTGGTGTGTACCCTTTTGGTTTTGTAACCCCATTCATACAAATTTCGTGCGTATCATTTTGCCATTTTTTCCAAAAATTCATACATTTAGAGCGTGTACCGTTGTTTCCATGGATTTTGAAACCATGGAAAATCCCGGGGCAAAATACGATTTGTATTTTCCAAGTTTGTCTGAGGATTTCTTCCCAAGAATGCAGTCAAGTTCCAAAGACTGTACCATACCAACCACATTTTTTTCTCTTAACTCAGCCCAACCACATTTTTTTCTTCTAACTCAGCTTCCTGAACAACCATGATCACCCTCACCATAGAGCAAAAGGCTTTGCTAGCCTTTGTCCATATCTTATTACTCATAGAAATACATGAAGAAGATAACCTGCCATACTACAGCGATGGAGGACAAGCAACCCTAGTGACTTTCCTTCTCAATGAAGCTCGGCCAGATCTCTTCCGTGAAGTCACTTCTTTGGAAAGGACAACCTTTGATTCTCTTGTCACCGAACTCACCTCCAAAGGCCTTCTGGAAGATGGAAGATCAGTCACTTGTGAAGAGCAGGTACTTATTTTCTTAGACATAACAGTACACAATAACTCAATGCGACATACTGCCATGAAATTCCGCCGTGGTTTGTTCACTATCCAGAGGTATGTTGTTCATCTCATTTTCATTCCAGCCATCTTGATTGACTTGTGTCCGACTTTCAGATACTTCCACCAAGTGCTTCACGCATTTGTGGCTTTGTACCCCAAATATGTACAGCTGAAAGAGAACATAGATTGTGAACGACTTCAAGATCCCAAGTATTTTGCCTTCAAGAAGTGTTTAGGTGCACTCGATGGGGTATTGATTCCTATGACCTTACCAATGCACAAGCAAGCAGCTTACCGAAGTCGCAAGTCTATCATCAGCCAGAATGTACTTGCAGTTGTCAACTTTGATCTCGAGTTTCTCTACGTTCTGGCGGGCTGGGAAGGAAGTGCACATGATAGCCGGGTCCTTGCCGATGCCTTCAACAAAGGTTTTTCAGTTCCAAATCGCAAATTCTACCTCGCCGATGCAGGATATGCCCTTCAAAAAGGGTTGATCACGCCTTTCCGAGCAACTCGATACCACTTGAAAGAGCAAGCTGCTGCTGGTTTGCAACCCGAAACTCCAAAAGAGCTATTCAATCTTCGCCATGCATCACTCCGCAATGTTGTTGAACGAATCTTTGGCTGTCTGAAGGCCAAGTTCAAGATCCTCACTACTCCATCGGAGCACTGTGTTCATAGTCAAGTCCAGCTTGTGTATGCTCTCACAATGTTGTGGAATTTCTTACGAAAACACAATCAACACGAAGACCTACCTGAGGCCAACAATGAGGATGAATCCAGAAACGATACCACACCTGATGTTACGCAATCAGTCTATCAACGAACAGCTGCTGAGGATTCTGCCATGGTCTCCAAGAGGAACCGTATGGCAGACAAGATGTGGTCTCAGTATCAGGCTTACCTCCAAGGTTCACGTGCATGAGAAATTGCTTTTGGGTTAACTTCCCACTACCATCTATCTCTATTCACGTCATCCTACTTTTCTATTTCAGGTAGATATTGTTGAGTTCATTTTTTTTCTCACTCGCAATTGAAGCAACAAGTCACATAAAAAAAAGCTGAGCTGAGCTGAGCGCGATGAAGTTTTTGACTGATTGATTGATTGAGAAAGCTAACTAGCTGGCTTACCTTTCTCAATCAATTGATTGTTCAAGGTTGCTTGTTTGATGGATCAATCAAGCAAGATGAATATAGCTAGCGAGATTGATCCAGCAAGCAAGGTAGCCTGCTTGGTTAATTTTGCGAGTTGATCAAGCAAGCAAGATCTTTCTTGATCAATCTCTCCAGCTAGCTAGCTGGCATACTTGAACGATCTCGCTTTCTTGCTTGATCAATCCAGCAGGCTAGCCAGCCAGCCAGTGTAATCGATCCAGCAAGCTAGCTAGCTAGCTAACGAGATTATTCTCGCTAGCTAGCAAGCTTGCTTGCTTGATCGATCACGCTGGCTGGCTAGCTTGCTTGCTGGATTGATCCAGCAAGCTAGGGATCAATCTTGCTCGCTAGCTAGCTAGCTTGCTGGATTGATCTCGCTAGCTAGCTAGAGAGATCAATCCAGCAAGCAAGCTAGCTAGCTAGCGAGATCGATCTCGCTAGCTAGCTTGCAAGACCAATCCCTTGCGAGATCGATCTCGCTAGCGAGCTAGCTAGCTTGCAAGATCAATCCAGCAAGCTAGCTAGCAAGATAAATCAAGCAAGTTTGCTTGCTTGCTTGATTTCTGATGTTTGGTTGAAATAAAAGTTTGGTGTTGTGTGATTAATGACGAATAAAAGAATGTGCTTGATCTATTGCAATTGGGGGAAAAGGGAACAAAGACAAAGATCTTTTGTATTGATTGATGATGAGATAACAGAAAGCATGGAGGAGTTAAGATCGTTTGAAGACATCTTCGAGCCAGGCTTGGCATACTGTAGGGTTGGTTGTTGATGCTAGGGACACAAAAACCTCAGCGCTGGCCTCGGATTCAACCACACTGATGAATCGGATGTAGTCAGAAATCGGGACTTTTTGAAAGAACATTGTGGCTATCAATTGGATTGCCTCCTTCCTAGCTGATCCGGTTGAGGCATGTGGTTTGGTGACTGCGTCAGACTCGATGTTGGGTTTGTTATCAGTTTGACCGGTTTGATTTTTCAGAACATTGACAATCGATTCAACACCACTCTTGAGGATATCGTACTTTGACTCTCGGACACGTTTATTTGATTTAGTGGGATTCTTGACCACTTCAACTTTTTCATCGTCAGAGGAATCCACTGCAACCGCTGTGGCTGCCGCCCGGCCTCGCTTTATTGGTGGTTTAGATGTACCCAAAGTTGGCTGATTGTCTTCAGGTTCGGGCTTTGATGGAGGACCCTGTCCGGGAAGGAAAGCAGTTTCGCCTGTAGCAAATGTTCCTTCAAATAATTCCTGGGCGAGCTCGTACCAAGGAATGTTTCCTCCACGTAGACTCCCAAACTTGCGCTTTGGATGAGCCTATAGACAGAAGATGTTGCAAGTGTTAGGTAGAAGAAATGGGTCCTAAGGCTATGCTGAACATGTGCTTACCTCAATCAGTTCAATCCATGTGTCGTTGTCAGCTGTGACCATTCCCGTTGACGCATTCCAACCAAAACCAGACTGAGCAAGCAGGAATTTCATATCGATGTAAAGCTTTCGGATTGCGCCCTTTTGGTTTTTGACTTGCTCCCGATCAAATTGGATGTCAAAACGAGTATTCATCTCCTTCACTACTTGATTCCACGCTTCTGCCTTCAGGTTACCATTGTCGGTGCCTTTACCCAAAGCAATTTGATCAAGTATGAAGGTAACAAGTGCCACCCGTTGATCGTCAGTCCAAGTGTGGTTTTTCTTTTTCTTGTCAGCTTTGTCACCATCTTTGTTGTTGTTGTCTTCTTCTTTCGTTGATGGTTTGATTTGGTTTTTGTTGGTCTTTGGGAGTTCTGAATCTAATTTTTTTTGTGCTGGGGCTGGGGTCATTTCCGATGAAGGTAAGAGATTGGGATCAATGGAGCTAGGGAGTTGGGACATGGTGATTCTTTGTGGAAGATGTGTTGTAAGGACTAGGATGGTGAATGCAGAATCCTCAATCAGAAAAATGGGTCTGGGTCAATTTTTTGAATTTGAGGATTCCATTCATAATCCCAGGTTTTTAGATGCGCAAATTGTGGGTTATGGTACGCAGGATTCCAAAAACTGCGGATTTTGAAATAAAATTCAAACCCGCGCAAAATCCTTGGATTTTGCAGGCTATGGTACAGACCCTTAGGTTACCCACCTACTTCGGGGGTTTCCTGGGTCCTGTTGCCACATGTGGCAACCCTCTCCCTCCCGAGAAAGCTTCCCATCTCCCTGAAATTTATGTGATCTCCAATGGATCTTTGTTCAATACTTTACTTCCCCCCTCGCACAAACACTAGTAGCCACTACTACACCACTACACCTATGTAGAGGATGGTTGGAGTGTTTGTTTTTGTTTTTGTTGGTGTTTTAGCTTTGATAATAGCGACCAGCGCTGGTTGCCGCCTTGCTCTCCGGAGTTAAATTGCTTCGAACAGGAGCTATCCGAGGATTATAGCTCCCACGTTTTCGCTCCCCCGGTGGAGATGCTCTTAAAGGACAATTGATTCAGGAAGACTTCCATAACGATTCGTACATCCTGTGAGTCAAATCATGAGATAAAGTGGTGAAGGGGGAAGTCGTTGCAGAGTGCTCAGTGCAGTGCTTGAGTTTGGGAAATTCGAAAGGACAACTTTCCATGCACGTCTAACACTTCTCAACGTATCCAGGAATTTTGAACTGTTTCCTACTGCTGGCCACTTGACAGCGCTGATAGAGTGTGAGAGGCACGGGTAGAATATACACCAGCATCCCAGGGATCCAGCATCGCAGAGTGCGTCGGCATCCCTCGGTTGTGATAACCCGTGTCAAAATTTCCTACATAATCGCATTAGACTTTGCCCTACTTTGCCTGGTAGGTTCCTCCAACTTCCGAAGTCAAGATCCCCACTTCCCTACTTTGACAAGAAACCTTTCTCAGCTTTTTAGAAGCTTGTCCCCGCGTGATCCTACATATCAAAAGATGCGATCATTACTTGTCATGAGCATAGCGCTTTCGACGATAGCTAGTCTTGCTTCTGCTATACCCCTACCCCGCCCAGATTCACAATGCTCCGGAAACGGCGGAAGTTACAATTTTGGGACGTGCTATCCGAACAACCCAGGATCATCATCTGTACCGCCATCTACCATGTTGGAATACGTTTCTTCCTTCATTACCAATTATTTCAACAAATCACCAACTCACAACCGGTGAAGATTCGTCGTAGGTTAAAATCCCACTTTTCTTTTTTGTAAAAACATAATCTTCATTTCTAAAGAAAAAAAAAAAAATGTTGATGTTCGTTTTTCCCTTCCCTTTTGCAGGTCCCTAACACAACAATCTGGTAACGATTCCGTCTTACGAGAAAAGAGAACCTCGCGTGGATGTCGTCGGAAGCCAGGACGTTTCTCTTTTTACCTCCGATTCTTTTGGGATGTATCTCTTCTCCATCTCTACCTCCATCTCTCTCGATCTCCCTCTCTCTGCCTTGCCATACAGATTATGAAAAGCGCGTCATGAACAAAAAAAATTCAAGTCCTTCGATTGATCATCATTGACTTGAATATGTAAATGTAAAACTTGCGTCTTCTTCTTCAATTATTTACCGCCACGCGAATGTTTTATGTATGTATGTGTTTGTATTCCGTGTTGTCTTTTTGGTCATGTTTTCTTCAACATCAATTCGACAGGAAATCATTTAAGCATAGAAAGCTATAGAAATTTCGTCAGCACGTTGGCTCAGCACCATCTTTATACCTGTGTACCCCAGGGACCCGGAAGCAACGCCACAAGTGTTAAGTAATTCCGGCACTCAACAAAATCGACAAACTGCTAATAATCAAAGACGATTTCAAGGTCCTTTCAGGTCCAGTTCAGGTCCAAGGACGATTCTTTCAGGAAAGATTTAGGATTCGATTACAGAACGATCAGCATATCATTTGAAATCGTCATACATGTGAGTAAATATGTGCGTTGGTGAATCTGAGTGCCGTGCGTAAAATGACGCAATTGGAAAGGCCAACTCTCCATCCTCGTAAAACACTTGTCAATGTTTCCAGGAATTTTGAATTGTTTTGTACTGCAGGCCACTTGACAGAAGCTGAGATAGAGACTGATGGGCGAGGGACCATCCCAAGAATCAGGACTCTCAACATTCAAGACTGCGTCTCCTTGTGTCTCTTGACTCTCTCGGTAGCAACAAGCGTCCGAATTCCCTTTACAATAATCACGCTGTACTTTCTTCGCATTGTGCGTTCCTCAAAATCAACATCCCCACTTCTCTACTTTGACAAGGAAACCTTTATCAGCTCTTCACAAGCGTTTCACCGCGTGATCCTAGATACAAAAAAAAATAAATCAGAAGATGCGATCATTCCTCGTCGTTAGCATAGCGCTTTCAACGATGGCTAGTTTCAGTTCTGCTTCACCCTTACCCTACCCAGACCAAGATTGGCAAACCGTTTGTCCCCAAAATGGTGCAAGTTACTCTGTCACGATCGGAGATGAATCTGACCAGGGGTGCTTGATCAACAACGTATACGGAGATACGCCGCCATCTGCTAGTGATATGTGGTCATTCGCTTCTTCCATCATCAACAGTTTTTTCCACCCACAGCCTTAATACGCGTAAATATTCGTGGTAAGTAAAATCAGGTTGTTTAAAAAAATCTCTTCATTTCTAAAAAAAAAGAAAAACACTCGGTTTGACGTTCAAACCTTCCGTTTTCTTTTCGTAGGTCTCTACCAGCGATCTAGGCGCACGTCCGTCTTCCCGAAAGAAAACTCCTGGAACATCGTCGGAAAGCAGGATGTTTCTCTTTTTTTACGTTCAATTTCTTTTTTTGGCGGGGGGGGGGTAATTATCTCTTCTCTGCCTGCTCGTCTCCTCTCCCTCTCTCCATCTTCGTCATCGAAATTGTTACAAGCAAATCACGGACAAAAAATTGGCCTCCTCAATTAAACATCATCCACTTGAATAAATACAAAATTGCCTCTTCACTTGTTTTATCCCTTTCTACAAAGTTGAACTCCATTCAATCATACACATGATACAAGAAAATATGTATTCCCGGTTGGCAGCTGGTCGCACAGTGAGATGCAATATCTGAGCTTAGGAGACTCATGTCTCATTCCCACATGAATAAAAATGGAGGCAGGTAAGTGGAGTTGAATGGGTTTGTTAGAATTTAGAAAATATTTTGACTTGTGTAATTTTCAGAATAATAAATTATCAAGATGGAAAAGAGATTTATGAGTATGGATCTGCATGCTGGTAACGCCAATTTTTCTGGGTTTAAATCCAAAAGAAACTATTGGCGTGGAGTATGTCTAAGACGGTGTGCTGCTGGCTCTGGGCTGCCCATCCGCTTGAATCTTCTGATGTGCAAGGACAGCGCGACGTCAACGATTGCACAATGGGATGTTGAGAGGTTTGCTCCCCAACAGAGAAGACGCTCTGACTGGAGGGGTTCAGCCTCAGGGCAGGGGTACATCTGCAGGTGACATGTGCTGACTGCTGCCGGAGGGAAGTGCAAGTGGGAACTGAGTGGCTTTCCCGAGTCGGAACCACTGCCAACTGAACACTGAAGAGGAACTTCAGCCGACTCGCAATGGCTCCCTCGAGTAAGTCGGAATCGGACTGGATGCACTAATCAGTCGGACATCATACTGACTAGCGACCTCCTGCAATTGTCCGTTCCTCCGCATCCTGACGATCCAGCACACGTGACGTTACTCAACAAGCCAGTGGGCAACGGGACTCCCAAACTCACAATATGGTCAGCTTGTCTCGAGTAGCTTCCTTGCAGCATCCACTTCCACCACTTACGACGTTGAGTCTGACTGGACGTGCTTTCTCCCCTTTGGTTTCTTTCTTCATACAGGTTTGATATCGACAACGTGTGTCCACCTTCCATCTTTCAAAAACAGATCGCCAATTAAAACTGGGCTGAGTGTTGAACACAAATGTACCTATTTTCGAACTGGGACTCGGTTTTGTTCATACCAGACCTTGTATTCCCGACACTGTAAAATTAATGAGTTCATGAGCGAAAAAATTCTCGCCTACTTCATCAAATTGGGGTTACCGCGAGAAGAAGCGCAGGAGCTGCATAAAAGGTCAGCCTGGTTAATTTATATACGAGCGTTTTTTTTTCACGTTTAACCAATATTGCGTTTATTACCCAATCCCATAGATATTATCGAGTTGAGTCGCTCGAAAAGTCGTAAGCAGCTAGTGAGCGATCCAAGTACACGTCCTATTGATTCCAAACCCCCATCAATCGCGCAATCAATCACTAGGAATACGGACTGGCCATTCGAGGATTAATCCGACACCATTCCATCGATCCGCTCGACTACGATAAAAATTGCGACCTTGCCATTCCGTTGGAAGATATCTTATCACCCGATCTAAAATTGAGACAACTGTTGCTGGACATTGACCGCTCAAAAGCTAGGGTACGCACACCCCCTGTTTTTTCTCTTACTCAAGATGCGTCATTTTTTAGTATTGGATGACTCATGTCAAATTCGTATGCTCGTATGAACAGGTTTGGTGCATCACCAATGCGTACAAAACGCACGCTTTACGGGTGCTCAAGATCATGAATCTGTCGGATTTGTTTGAAGGAGTGGTGTCTTGTGATTACACGAACTTCAACTTCCACTGTAAGCCCGAAAAAGGTGTGTTATTTTTGCTCCCCCGAGCTCTGCATTCTTCTTGAATCAACTCCAGCTGGTAATATTCGATATTTAAAGCGATTGATCATGATTTGCTAAAAACAATGTGACAAAAATCAAGAATATTACCAAGAGGCGGTGGCTAGATCATTCGGCCAGGAACTCACTGCATCAAATCTCGAGAAGGTGGACTTCTCAGATCATCTGCTGGTAGACGATGCGCTGATCAACATCGTGGGCGCCAGCAAGATTGGGTTCGGCTCATCGGTGCATTTCGATGAAGACGCCGATGCTGTCACTGGCCCCAATGTGGTGATAGGCAACGACAAAGATGGAGGGGCACGATTTGAAAAAATCACCGCGCTGGATCAGCTTCGGAACTTGCCCATCTGGAAAGACTGTTTTCTGGAAAAGTAGACTTGCTCCCCTTTCATCCGGCTTCTTGTTGGTTGACTTGTTTCTTCATTCAGCCTTTCACATGATCCATGCTATGTAATTCTCTCTCTCTTATTGTTTTCTTCTCCTGTCTACCTTGTTGTTCTACTTGCTGTTTCTCCTGTCCTCTGGCGTCACAATCTTCCAACTTATTTCACCCGCTCAATCGCCGCAGTATCGCGATAGCGTGTAAGCGGGCCGTAGCACCGAGTCCTCTTAGCTTTATGGACTGAGCCTGAGAGGACTCTGCAAGCATGCAGTCATTCTGACCAGTACATGTTTGGAGGTACAAATTCAATACAGCAATTCTGGGAGCTTTGATCTTCACTAGGACCTTACTAACGTCACATACTACAAGCAGGAGACAGGTGGAAGGATGTGTTTTCCTTGTTGGTTAGGCTGGCGGGAGGAATGGGTGGTGCTAGTGATCAAGCTAGGAGCTTCAAATCCAACTAACCAGGGAACGAAAGCATCGCAGGCCGAAGTACCATAGACACCAGAAATCAAGAAGCATATGACAAAACCTCTAACTGTTGGAGTCTTCTGGAATGCGCTTGTCACTCTACTCAGCTTGTTCAAATTATCCGGATCGTATGGGTACATACTGCATCCAGTAATTGCGCCGGCGCCACGTGTGACGATGGAGTTGTCGCGAAGGGGCCATGAGGCTCCATGAGGGCCGCGGCGGATGCTCTGTAATCTTGCTTGAGAGTCGAGACCTTATCATCCTCATTTCCAGTACTGATTCTGATAAGTACATATTTATTTATTTATAAATAAATAAAATCTTCACCATCGAGAGGCTCATAAACATATAGTTGAGCTTCAGCAGGACACAAGCTAAATAATTACCAAAGTGTTTTCGCCAGACCCAAGATGAAATCCTTCATCGTGGACTTGGGGGATCAGTCCGGATGGATGCCTTCAGCAGCAGCGCTGCCCAGGAGGGTCTCGCCGCAACGAAGCGATGTATGCGATGATGTCTGGCACGGGAATAGAGTGGCTGTCCGGGCATTCCGGCGTCAACTGGACTGGCCAAAGGATGAGTAATGTGTGTCAATCGGCCCGGCGCATGTGCTTTTGGTGACTTGGCCGCTGCCCTGGGATGCTCCGGTGACGGCTCGCCGGCCGGTTGGCTGCATGTATTTGCCCTCTTGGGCCTGTACACGTGCCTGATCGCAGGAAACAAGCCACCAGGCCCACATAATGGAACATGCAATTGGACTCTAGTGGCCTCAGATGATGGCGGCTTTATGAGAAGCATTAAAGCCCAGATCATGATGGGGGGGCGCTAATGAGGTATAAAAGCCATTCCTTCCTCCCCCATTCTCTACGCCCTTCACCCCATCCTCATCCCACTTTGGTTTTCATCTATCTTTTCGTGCCCTCCCACTCCCTTTAACAATATATATTCTGCACTGGCTCTTGCCACTCCCACCTGGACATCATTCCTAGCTTTCCTCCATTGATATCTTTTTGATTTGATCTACGCTGCAAGATGCTCAAGAGCAACAACACTACGCCCCCAAGGCCTAAAGGCCGGTTTTTCTCGAACTTCCGCCGGTCGCTCCGATCGAATTCTCAACTCAGCAGTCTACCCGAATCACTATTTGATCCCCCAGTGAGTGCAATCGCGATGCTTCCACATCGGTAAACTGCTCCCGAGTATTGACCTTGCTTCTGTGTCCGCAAACAGAGTACACTCTGTAACGCTCCTGCTGAGCCCTTGAGTCTCGTTGATACCAACTCACCCTCCTTGACAAGCTCCACTTCGAGCGATCCATCATCACCTTCCTCGAGCACTCTTTCTAGACAGATTAGCCCTCCGCAACGACGACATGCATTGTCTGTCACCAAGATGAACTTCAGCCCCACTGAGTTCTTGGAGAATCGCTACATATATTCTATGAACCCTGAAAAGCTGTGCCTCTCACACGATGTAGAGTCCGATGAATCCTTACCTCCAAACGATGCCGTGCTATCTACGCCTTTCTTTGAGATTCCCGCTGCAAGACCGACGGATAAACGATTTTACGAACGCCCGCCCGTCCCTAAACATCATTCGAGTTCCTCGAGGGAACCTCTACGGTCGGCTCTCTATGAAGATTCCCCTGATTTTGCGGACTGTCTGCCGGAGTTTATGTATGACCCTACCATGGATCACTTCAGCTCAGTACTCAGCTTATCGTCGGCCTCTGGAAGTAGCGCTCCCGAGCATTCAGAGCGTCTCTCCAATCAAAGCACTCAATCGTCGGCAAGCTTGGACATCTACGGAGATGCGTACTGCTCGGAAAGTTACCCCTCGGAGTTGGGACTGGACGATTCGCCCACACTCGGCTATCAGTCGGAATTTCCAGGCCACGCCCGAAATCGCTCGTCCTCTAGAGTCGAAAACTGGAAATGTGAACAGAGTCAACTCAGCCGAAGTCGGATCGTCGACTCGGCAAACTTGTTGATATCCACCGATTTTGAATTCCTTGGATCTATTCTCGACACTCCGCCACAGATCCCTCAGGATACCTTCGCGGACAATCTAGTCGGCATGGCTTACTGAGCAGAAAACCTCACAATCAAATACCCACTTCCCCCATCACAAAAAAAAATCAGACTCATTCGATGCTCTGATGAAATTTGACTTCACCCTTCCGAATCAATTTGTTAGTATCAATAGTTGAAGTAACAGTGACTTCCAGTTTTATTTTTGTTAGTTTTACATCTCAAAAGAAGTAATAGTTTGACGTAAGACCGCTGTTGATATTTATTTGTGCCCATACCCGATTTCATTATAAGTAGCAGTATTCAAGTATTATTATTCATTCTCTCATTTGTAGTCTCATTCCACATTTCAGAGCTGTTGCACTGTCAATCCAAGTACTTTACGTTATTTATATATTTCCGCCACTGCTGCAAAGGACCCAGTGTGCCATTCTCCGAAAGGCTTACAAAGGGTGAATGCTATCACCTACCGACTTGTCTTTCAAATATGCACATCGTGCAACTTCAAGTGAATGGTCAGACGTTCAGTACTACTACGACCTTCAATTATACATGCAATCCACATCCAAGGTTATTCTTTTTTCACGGTAATTTGTGCAACATCTGTGGAACTCTCACTGCTATAAAAATCTCACTGTAGCAATAGGAATTTGCCACATTATAGTATGACATATACGTTTGAAGAAGTGCCCTTTCATTCATTTTTTGGATCTTAATGGTATCAATCAAAACTCTGACCTTTCACAAAATCATCACCTCAATCAACCACATTTCTTTCATTATCACCTACATTTCTAGTGTAGATTTCAAGCTTAGTCTGTCTATTGCTTGGCCTCTTTTCATGAAAAATCACACTGATTTATCAGATTCTTTCCAAGACCTCAAAAGCAAACTACCAATCACTCAGTGTCTCCTTGAAACACAACTTAAAAGATTCCTTGTGAAGTACAATTGCTTTCCTCCAAAGCATTACTTTGAAACCTATGCATAATTCAAGAGAATCAAATAGAAATAAGCATCATTGGCCTTTGAGCCAATAAGTTTTACCAGAATTCTTCATGAATCATATAGTGTTTTGCCTGGTGAATCACTTGACTTCTCCTCATAACTCCAAAATATTATGGAATGATTTCAGATCTTGAACTAGCTGTTAATCTTTGATCTATGACTATTTAATTAAACATATTTTGCTTTCAATCAAGTCCCTCATCTTTAATTCTAATCTTACCCTTTGCAACATTCTCCTCTTATCAATTCATCACATCATGTTGAGTTTTTTGAAATTTTCATTAACTTATTTCAATGGAAATCTCACATCATTCAAAGCCCATCAGTGCTTTCTCCTTTCATCTAGAATTCTAACCTTTACATTGTCAATGTCAGTATCCAATTGTAATTCCAGAGTAATAGCCCAAGTCCAAATTTTACATTGGACCCCAGAATAATCCCCCAATCCCGCATTTATACATAATCCTTCTTCATGTAATGGGCATTCCCTATCTTCATTGCTAGTGTTGTGATCATAGTATGTTTTTCTTGTAGAGAAATCCCAACTTGAAGTGTCAGCCAGCACAAATCCTTGAATAGATAGAGTTACAATAGAAATGTACAGGACATGTTGATTGACTCCTTGAACTTCTTCAGCAAGTACGGCCATCCATTCCAGAAGACCAGGGTTACATATTTTTGCACGTTACAATCCACACCCCTAGCCTGCTTTAACCCCAAGAAAAATGCCCTCCAAGAAAAATGCCCTTACCGATGGATGTGGGTGAGGAGAGGTCCTAGGAGTCCTGCTGTGAATATAGCTAGATGAGCCATTTTTTTAAATATTTTTTTATAATTACGTAAATACATATTTACATAAATACATATTTACATATTTTGAATTTATTCAAGTGCTATGTATCACCAGTCCCTTTGCATCTCGATCCCCGGGGCTCACCCCTGCCAGGCCCGCCCCCCCGTGGGTATTCGGGATGCGGAGTTGCTGGGCTGATCGAGCTCGGTCGAGTTCCGGGCGATCACCCCCGAACTGCACTCAGTCTCCAGTCGACCGAGCTACTGTTCAACTATTTCAGCCAACTATTATTCATAAATACGCGCAGAAAAGTCAGCAAAAACCCACGACTTCATATCAAGAAGCCAGCAGGAATATCAGGATACATACAAAGTCATCCCCAACTTCCTCTGTTGAGCTCGATCGCGTCTGGCTCGCAGCTCTTCCCAATCGATCGAATCACATCTCGAGCATTCAAGTCGTCCTTCAAACAAACCATGAATTGAATCGGAAGTATTCATTGATCCATACTGCGCAATCATCCAAGAAGTATCACGCGAATCAAATTACGTGCAGGGAAGGATACCTTACTGAAGGACGAAAACAACGCTCCCTCAAGCTACACACAGAATACTATACTGAAAGACCAACACGATCGCTTTGAATATCGAAATCTATCACCGAATCCAATCGACCCTTCGGATCCGGAGAGCTGGAGTATCTGTCTCACTTGAGACACCACAATGTCCAACAATCCCGTCGCTCCTCAAGATACCGCGGGCACCCCTTCTTCCGCGCCAACACCTACTCCTGTCACCACGCCCACGCCCAACGTTTCATCATCAAAAAAGTCACTGGGGATCCAGCATGGGGGTTCAAACAACGCGTCCTTCTCACCCGCCCCGGGCTCTTCTAACGCGCCCACGCTCTCCAACAGTCCGGCCCCAGTGGATTTTGAAGCACTCGTGGCCAGATTGTTGGATCCCAACGTTGGTGGGTACCATCCTCTTGCCTGTTTGCCTCTGGATTATTTAGGCGCTTCATCGTCCATTTCATTCAATCATTAACGTTTCCTTTGTTCTCTTCAGATATCAAACTCAAAGTTCATTTAATTACCGAGCTGCGGGAGATGATCGATCTATGCTCAAGAGACGTGGAATTCACAAAACACCTGGATGTCATGATTTCAGCCGTAGTTGAAATCCTTTCCAGCACTCGTCCAGTGTTCATAACATCAACTTGGGATTACGTTAGTTACTCAGGACCATGGAAAATGTTTTCTTCTATTATAACATATGACCATCATGCCTTTCATATTTTTCTGTAATTTATAAATTGATCAAACCTGCTGAAACGTTTTATAATCCCAGAAATATCGACTTCTCCTCCTCGATATTCTGTCTCGGGTTTCTGCGCACGAAGCCATGAAAATTCACGCGTTGAAAGTGATGAATCTGCTCATTGATATTATCCGACACGACAATGAAGAATCCGTGATCATCTGCTTCAAGCTTGTGGTCGATCTCTACCGAGCATCCAAAGCGTTCTTGGAGTCCACCGTCGCCCCCTTCTTCCAGACTATTATGGAAATGTATGGTCTGGTGCCAGCTACTGTCGAGGAAATCTTTGGTGATATCACGACGGATAAGAACCAACCTGATGGAATACCGATCTCACCTGATGGTGCCACTCATCTCAATCCCGATCCAAGCAAAGCGGTACCTGACAGTGGCAAAGGAAACCTGATGCGGCGGACTGCAAGTGGAAATCCGAACGTTTCGGGCAACGTCCCACTCACTGGATCAGATTCTACTTCTTGCGAAGCGATCAGGGGCATGAAATCGTTCAGAGCCCTGCAAGAATGTCCTGTAGCCGTGGTGTTTTTATTACAAACATATAAAGCTACTGTTGTACCCAGTCTACCCGCTTGCTTACCTCTCATTTTTAAGGTCAGTGCATACTTCTTTAGCGCTCCCCATAGATGCTCCACATCATCATTTTGCCTAAAGGATAATCGAGTGACTCATTCAATTGGTTTCGGCCATAATTTTTTTTTCCCAGTTTTTGAAAACATCTGCTCCGCCTCAAGTTATGTGGCATGGGATTATTGCTGAGCGTGGTCAAGCTCCCTTTGTTGGCGTTGCACCGACTATTACCAAAGCTGGCAAACGAAGCCAGCACACCGAGCTGATGATCGCTCAGGTCAAGGTAAGCAAATTCTTCGCCCCCTCTTCGTTCGTTTTGAATACACTCATCACGTAAGACTCAAGTGGATTCACCATGTTTAAATGTATCCTGAATCCGGTGCTTCCCCAGGTCATGTCTTTCATAGCCTATGTTATCAGAGCTCAGTCACCTCTGGTTCAGCCATTCGCAGCCGAGATCCCACAGGTCATCATTCGTATACTGAAAGATATTCCACCTGAGTCATCACTCTCTCGCCGAGAACTCGTCGTTGCCTTGCGTCACATCCTCGGCACCGAATACCGCTCACTATTCATTCCATTTCTGAACGACCTCCTGACAATTCGGATATTCTTAGGCACTGGGATTACTTCCTTCGAGAGCTTGCGTCATTTGGTTTATAGCACCCACGCCGATCTCATACAAAACATCAAGCCTGAACTTCAAGGGAGCCATATCAAGGCCGTTCTAGTCAATTTCGCCGAGCTCCTGAACGATCCGACTTCCACAACTGCTACGCAAGCCATGGCAGGAAAGGTCATCTACAGCCTTGTCGACTTAGTTGGTCCAAATCGACTCGAAACGCATGAGGCCATTAGACTTTCTCGATGGTTGATGGAAAGCTTTGTCCGGAAGATAGAGGCGCTTGCCGACTTTCGGGCATATCAGATCAGGCATCAGGCTGATACTCAGGAAAAACTGAGTAGCTTGAATCGCCTCAAGGACGATGGAATTAAATATAAGGGTAAAGGAAAAGAAGTCAATGCCCCCAGTACATTCGACGCTCAATCCAGGCCTTGTACCGAAAGTGGTAGACTTGTCCAGCCTGATGCAAGCCTAGAAGAGGACGAAGACATTCTTATTGAACGGGGAAAAATTCTTGGTGGAATCTGCGCGGTCCTGGAACCACCACCCGATCAATTTAAAGGTAGACTTAGATAGTTTTGCAACCTTTTGGCCCTACCTTGCTCATTTTTTTTTCTCTTTCGCCTTTGACTACACAACCTTAGATCATACCTTTGGTCGACGCGTGATTGTCCGTTCTTGCATTACAAGTTTTCAGATTTTGTTTGGGAATTTGAAGAAGATGGATGCACCGTTACCGAATGCTATGCTCTTGGGTCGATTGCTCACTGCTGCGGTGCGGTGTTTCGGCATTTACGAGCACCGTCGAGAAGTCAGGGAAATGAAAGAGGTCGTCGACTGCTTTGTCTCCATGTTTACCCAAGCGGATTTGGTCCTTTTTAGTGAAACTTTTGAACCTTGCATGCCGCTGCTGATGAAGGAACTGCGATCCAACTCAGATTTGCTAGCCTTTCCGCAGTATTTCTTGGCCAGTCCAATCCTCTGCAAAGCAACTATTGGGATCACATTACGACATATCATGAAACAGCTTCATGAGCTTGGCCAAGACAAACAATCTGGCGTCATCGTGAAGCTTCTCAAAATGTGCTTCCTGGCGGTAAACATGTTCCCGGACGTTGAAGCAACCTTACAACCTCATCTAAGTCGCCTCATTATGGATTCCCTCCGATTCGCTTCCTTTTCAAATGAACCTGGACAGTACTACTCAGTACTACGAGCGTTATTTCGGGCTATTGGTGGCGGCCGCTTTGAGATCTTGTACAAAGAAATCTTACCCCTGATTCAAGTGTTACTGGAAGAGTTGAATGTACTCTTAAACTCGACCACCGATAATAAAGAGAGGGAGCTGTTTGCCGAACTGTGTCTGACGGTCCCTGTTCGGCTGAGCGTGCTCTTACCCTACCTCACCTATCTAATGCGGCCTCTAGTGATCGCCCTTCAAGCCATTCCTGACCTCGTTTCTCAAGGACTACGAACGTTGGAGTTATGCGTCGACAACCTGACCCAGGAATTTTTCACACCGTTGATGGCCCCGGTCGTTCATGATGTGATGACATCTTTGTGGAAATTATTGAAGCCCCTTCCCTACAATCCTCAACACGCACCGGTAGCTTTGCGCATACTGGGGAAATTAGGCGGTCGAAACCGAAGAGTCTTGCGTCCGAAAGCGATCGAGTGGAAGCAAGTCGATACCCAAGGCTGTTACCTACCAATTAAGTTGGATGGGCAAAGAAAAAGCCTGACCCTCCCTCCTCTCGTTCAATTAGCTGCTCGACTCATGCGACGCGGAGATATCCACTACAGAAGGAATGGGTTTGCATTTTTGAAAAACACCACGCCTATCTTTTTATCAATGGTGAGATTCTTATCCCTATTTCACACGATATGGATTAGTATCTAATACAATTCTTTTTTGTTGTTGAATCCTTTAGGGATACGGTTATGGCGAACGAGAAGAAACATTCGCAATTTTGTTAAAAGGATTATTTGATGCCACTCGTGTACCGGAATTCTCTTCCGATGCCGAAGCCCATCTTTCGTCTCTTTTTGAACACGTGTTTATCACCGAAATCTGGCAAGACCCTGGTCTCAACCCGGATCAAACATGTTATTCGCTTTCCCTGACCAACACGATCATCGATGCCTTGATCGAAAATCTCACTGTTGCCACGGACCAACATCACCTGCAGGCCGCGTCTCAGTTCACACAAAGGGTTTTCAAAAAGCTCTTCCAACGCGCAAAAACTTCGCCCTTGCCAAAAGAAGAAATATGGACCTTGGCTCAAAGAACTCTGTGCACGAAAGCCAGCTCTTCCTGTTACAACCACTCGTGGCCCCGTAAGTGCGCTGGGCATCAAGTTTTGTCTGTTTTGGTGAACGACACGGAGATGAGTGCCAGTTGGATTGTAGATTACGAATTGGAAATTATCAGGGCTCTCCTCTTCCTTCATAAAGATGCCCCATCGGCCACGGAAAAAATCCTCGAAGGTCCCACAGATACATTCCTGAAGCTCTTGAAAATCTGTCACAACCCCTCTGACGTCCCTATTCCATCCGAAATGGCCGGCAAGTTGAACTATATCGTCGGACTATTGATAATTGAGCTTTGCAGCCAGACGAGTGGAGTCAGGAGGGTGGCTCAATTGGCGCTACAGCTTATCAGTGAGCGAACTCTCAAGCCAATGCACGAATTGCTAATGCCGGCCCGAGAACGATTATCGCCGATATTTGGAAAACCTTTGCGGGCGCTAGCGTTCCCTATGCAGATTGGACACCTCGATGCTTTGACATTTTGCGTTCGATTGGAACCTCCCCTATTCGATTACAGTGATCAACTAATGAGAATACTACAGGAAGCTCTTGGTATCGCGGATGCAGATGATGTAGCCTTGATCGGAAGGACAAACCAAGTCAAGACAGCTAAAGCCTTAATCGAATTGCGGGTCGTTTGCTTGAGGTTTTTGGCCGCAACTTTAAGGCTCCCTGAGATGCGTCAACAATCTGCGACCAAGGCCAAAATTCTCTCGGTTTATTTTCAATCATTGTATGCAAAGAACGTTGAAGTGGTTGATGCGGCGCACGCAAGTCTGAAAGAGCTTCTCGCTAACGGTGGAAATCGACTCCCAAAGGATCTACTACAAAGCGGACTACGACCGGTTTTGAATAATCTTTCGGATCACAAGAAGCTCACTCTCCCTAGCTTACAAGGCCTCGCACGCTTAGTAGAGCTGCTCACCAATTATTTCAAAGTTGAAATCGGTTCCAAGCTGCTGGATCATTTCCGACAACTCTCAGATCCTCAGACACTTGCGACCGCTGCTTTATCGTCATCACAGGAAAGTGGCGTACTCGAAATTATGGCAGGTGTCGTCAACATCTTTCACTTGCTAGCGGCCCCAGCCGCAGGGGTCTATTTGCGCGATATGATCGCGTACGTGGTGCACGTCGAGACGATACTCAAGAAAGTTACTGCGAGCCCATTCACAAAGCCACTGTCTCTTTACATTGATATCTACCCCGAGGCGGCCGCCACGTATTTCTTGCAAAGGTTGGACGACGAAAGATGCCTGAACACCCTGAAATGGGTCTTACTTAGCGATCACTCGAAAAACTTCAGAGATTTCTTCAAGCGTGGTGCTATGGTATGGCTTCAGCAAAGTTATACTGCCGGCGCAACAAAGGGTTTGCACGGCACGGTAGTCTTACAACAATTGGTCACCAAGGATCCCGAATCGATCGCAACCAATACGGAAATCGTCCATGCTCTCAGTCAGAGATGGGTATCTGAGGGAAGGAAAGCACGACTGGCGCTTGGAATTAGTGATGATCGTTTTGCTCAACTCCGTGAAGATGTCATTGCAGTGGAAATCATGATGACCTGCATCAAGACCCACCCGTTCGGCAATATCGATCTGCTATTTCATTTGGCTGATGTCCTGGAAGCTGATCGAATCATTGAATATAGTCACATCATACGATTCTACAATGAACAAGTTTTGAAAAGTCCCAACGTTACTTACAAGGCGGCAATCCTGACACGTTTTCTCGATATCATCAACAATGACGACGTTCGCCCTCAACAGAAAATGTCCATCCTACGGCATTTGATCAATCCTCTTCTGTTGGTAGCATTTGAACGAGGTGAAAAGGAAAATGACATCGTAGATGCCGAATACATCAACAAAGTTTACCTGGTTATCTGGAGTGCTTTCATCCCAAACACCAATGTGAAGACATTCACAACCAACGATAAACTTGATGTCGAACTGTTACACATGGCCAGCTTAATCGTAGAATATCGACATGCTTTGGTCGCCGATCAAAGAAAAGAGATTATCAAGTTTGGCTGGTACTTCCTAAGCTTAAGGGACGACCAAACGGTCAAGAACGCAGCGTACATTCTGATATCACGTTTCATTGCCGTCTACGATTCCCCAACGAAAATAGTCAGTCAAATCTTGAATGCATTGCTCAAGCTTCATACCAGTGAAGCCAAACATCTGGCACAAAAAGCCTTGGATATATTGCTTCCAGTCGTACCCAAAAGATACAAGGATAACCCCTCGGAGTGGATTCGGCTAACAAAGCGCACGTTGAGCGAAGAGGGGCAAAACATGTCTTTCTTGTGTAGCTTCTATGCAGCAGTCGTTCGCAACCCAGAGCCCTTTTACACTCACCGAGACATCTTCATCCCACATATTTCAGCTGCATTGCCCAAATTAATCGTCAGTGGAAGCTCCAATCACGAAGCGCGAATCCTCGTTGTGGATCTGATCGAACTCGTAACTCGATGGGAGCAGCAACGGATTGGAGGGACCAATAAAGATGAGACCAATCAGGACGCTGAGTCTGCTAGTCGCGCTCACAGTCCAGAACTGGAACAATCACCTGCTAAGCGAATCAAGTTGGACCAATCCAGCACGCCTGCTCCATCCGCGGGCGGTTCTGAAATGATACTAGCAGGATACAACGTACCCTACCCAATTCGAGACGCCATAGTTAGCATACTCATCCGATTGATTACCATCTCGACTGAACCGGCCTCAAAAAACTCACTGCTCACGAGAGCCCTGTCATTGATGAAATTGATTTTGACAAAGGTTTGGCCAGAGGTGGAGGTAAAAGTTAACTTTTTTCAACGTGCTCTCTCAGCGGAAATCACTGAGGGAAACCTTGGGATCGTTTGTAATACCGCCGAAGTTTTGAACGTGGTCTTGGCCAATAAATCCGATGAATGGCTGTTAAACGACTTATGTTTAGTTCAAACTTTGGTGGAGAAAAGCGTCATTTCGAAATATGAGGATTTATTGAAGATCCAACGGCCACTATTGAATAGATTGTTCCGCGTCTTACCAGCTGAAGATCCAACGAACCCAGGTCAAGATGAAGATCCCGACAAGATGAAATTAACGACTGCTAGATTGTCGACTGCTGCTTTTGAGCTGTGGGCTAACTCAACAATCAAAGAAGGGCTGAAAGAATCCCGCACCCATGAGAATTTATGTTCAGCGCTGATACTTTTGCAAGCTTACGATCAGGCCCAGCCCTCAAAAGTGGATGTTTTCATTCATGACATCGTTCGGAACTTCACACGCGCCCTGCGTGAGCATCTACCCGCCGCTCAAGCGGATCCTAACCATCCGAAAGTCGAGCAAACCCGATTTCTCATCGAAGGCTTATGTGACTTGATGAAGACTCGGGTCACATCCATGGGTGAAGATCGACTCTTTTTTTTGACGGGCCTCGTTCAACTCGTCGAGAAATCTCCTAATGTGGGGCTATGCCATTATATCTTGGGTGTGCAGCGGAAGTGGGTTGAAGACAAGGATGCGCTACCGACGTCTAAAGAAAAGGCGACAATGTTGGTCAAGATGATGAGCTGCGAGCTGAAGGGCGATGAAGATTTACTGAATGAGTATCTGAAGTTAATTTTAGACATATACGAATCTAGTAGTTACTCAAGATCTGAATTCACCGTAAGGCTTGAGCCAGCCTTCCTCTTGGGATGTCGCAGTCGAGACCCCGAAATTAGAACCAAATTCATGGCAGTGTTTGATGACAATATTCGACCCGAGCCTTTCGCACGATTGCAATACTTGATTGGAGTTCAGAATTGGGAACCGTTGGCCGACATCAACTGGATACATCACGCATTGGACATTTTTCTGGGCTCGATTGATATGAATGATCCGGTCTTGATCGAAGGCCGACTTCCCTACCCACTTTCCGACTCCTCCGACTTTTTGAATTGGGCCGAATCGGTCAAAATGAGTCATGTGATCAATTCTGCAAGGCAACTGCTGTATGCAGATCCAGCTGAGACCGAAAAAGTTTGGATCTCTTTATTTCAAGCAGCCTGGAGTACATTCTCTAAGCGCGAGCAAGCCGATTTGACCCGATACTTGATCCATCTGTTCTCCAAAGAATATCTGATGAAAGCCATTGATCGGCGACCCAACGTCGTCCAGATCATCTTATCGGGTATCAGAGGTTGCAATCCAACCGTCGTGCTACCTCCTCACTTGGTCCGATATCTGGGTAAAACGTATGCGGCTTGGTATACTGCCATCGAAAACCTCCAGGAAGTTCTGGATGAGGTGGTTGATTTCAATCAAGACGCTCAAAACAACAGTCAAGGTGAACACCGACATCATTTTGAGAATAGCCGAGAAGTCGCTGGGGAAGCTTTGGCCCAACTGTATGCGGAATTGGGTGAAACCGACATATTTCATGGTCGTAAGTAGCCTTTGACTGGCTGATCTTCTTTGTTTCTCAACTCGCTGACCATTTGGTATTCCATTTTTTTTTTTTTTCGGATTAGAATGGAGGCGTAAAAGTCTGTGTATGGAGACTAATGCGGCGATGTCCTATGAGCAAATTGGAGAATGGGAAGCGGCGGAACAAGTAGTGAGTTCCTTTTCACTCTTCTCACAAGTCCTATAACTGCCTGTCAGCTAAAAGATGCCCATCCTCCTGCGTGTATATTATCAGTATGAGATGGCGCAAGAAAAAGCTAGAGCCAATTTGCTGCCGTTCGGTCAGGGCGAATATAACCTTTGGGAAGATCATTGGGTCCTTTGTGCGTCAAAAATGCAACAAGTAAGTTCAAGCAATCGACAATTACCTTACTTTCTTTTTGAAGATTGAGTGACTGATACAATCATAATCCTCCTATCCAAAAGTGGGAGCTGTTAAGCGATTTGGCGAGGGCTGAGCATAACAGTGAATTGCTGCTTGAGTGCCAGTGGAGGCAGGCTGACTGGTCTGCCGAGCATGAAAGTATCAAACTTGCTATTGCGAATCTGCCTTCACAAAGCATCCGAAAGACTACCTTTCAAGCTTACCTTACGCTACTCAACGGTCACATGGGATTACTCGTCGATGAGCACCGTTCCGAATTCACTAAAATCTGCGACGAAGGTATTCAGTTGTGTCTGCATCAATGGTTCAGATTACCCGAAATTGTTACAGAGTCCCACATCCCCTTGCTACAAGCGTTCCAACAGTTCGTTGAACTTCAGGAAGCATCACAGATATTCCACAGTCTCACAACGACAACGAGTCAAAATCTTGAAGCTAGATCTGCGGACCTGAAGCACGTATTACAAACATGGAGAGAGCGGTTGCCGAATCCGTGGGACGATATCAACATTTGGAGTGATTTGGTTGCTTGGAGGCAACACGTCTTTTCCGCAATTAACCGAACCTATATACCCTTGATTCAATCGAACGTAGTCGCCAACACGCAATCTTTTGCGTACCGAGGACACCACGAGACGGCATGGATGGTCAACCGTTTTGCACACGTAGCTCGCAAGCATGGTCTATTGCAACTATGTAAGGACTCCCTGACCAGAATTTACACTCTACCCAATATCGAGATTTCCGAGGCTTTCCTTAAGCTATGTGAACAAGCAAAGGTTCATTTCGAACACTCTGAAGACTTTGGTTCTGGGTTCGAAGCCATCAGCCACACAAACTTGATGTATTTTGGAGCTTCGCAGAAGGCCGAGTTTCACACCATCAAAGCCATGTTTTTGGCCAGGTTGAATCTTCACGAAGAAGCTTCGCAAGTTTTCAATCAGGCTGTCAGCACCGACTTTCAGTATCCCAAGGCTTGGGCTCAATGGGGTGCCTATCAAGACAAATTATTCGAAAATTCCCCTGAAAATCTGCAACTCGCCGCTGGGGCAGTAAACTGTTATCTTCAAGCTTCCGGGCTGTACAAAAACGGCAAATCTCGCAAACTGTTGATCCGGATCTTGTGGCTGATTGGGTTAGATGATGCGAATGGGACGATTGGCCGTGCATTTGATAATTATAAAGGAGATATCTCCATTTGGCATTGGACTTACTTCATTCCACAGCTACTTTCCTGTCTTTCTGCCCCCCGTGAAGCACGTTATGCCAAGGCATTGTTGACCAAAATAGCCAAATCGTTTCCCCAGGTAAGTCATGGCCTCTCGATGAGATTTTGGATTGTGCGGTGTTGCAAACTTACTAATGATGAGAATCGGTTTCCAGTCTCTGTTCTTCTATCTGAGAACTACAGGAGAGGAATTGCTTCCGCAAAGACAAAGAGCATACAACACCGGTTACAGGAGTGCGGGTACTGTTTTCAATAACTCAACCAATCCCGAAACAAACTCCTCTCAGAATCCATCCACACCGGCCCAGCAGGATGGAACCTCCAACTCGGGCATAAATACTGGCCAAGTTGTCAGCGCGCTGTCAAATCATGCACCTCAGAGTACCAGTCCACCAGCACCTCTGCCGTTTGAACACGTGGACGACATAATGGGAACGCTGAAAACTCAGTTTCCTCTCTTAGCTTTGTCAATGGAAATGTTGGTGGACCAGCTTCTTCAACGGTTCAAGCCACCACCAGAAGAAGATGTGTATAGATTGCTCTGCGCATTATTACAAGAGGCCCTCGCAGTAAGTCACACCAACTTCCTATCCTTTCATAAATTGAGATTCTCAAAACCCTGATGCCATTTTTCCGCTTCGGTACGCTCCCCTCTTTTCCAGTCGTACATTCAGAGAGCCGGAAATCCTAATGACGATTTACACTTAAGCGATGCCCTCAAAAGTAAATTGGCGAAATTCTCGGAAAACTTAGGCAAAATGCCAATGCAAGTAAGCTCCACCGATCTCGTTAGATTGTAATGTTGATAAACATATGAGTATTAAAAGATTACCTTGAGTGGTTAACTATTGTTCATTTTTCATCAGCCGCATTTCCACCGAGATTTCGTAGAAAGTTCTCTCAATTTAAGATCTTATGTGAACAAACTCCAAGAGTGGCGACTGAAATATGAGCAAAACATTGAACGAAAACTACGGAAGTCGAACTTGGAAAACGCGAGTCATTGGATGATTGAATTCCAATACCAAAAGTTCGATGATGTTGAAATTCCCGGACAGTACTTGAAGGTACGCTTTTATGTCGACCGAATATTCATGAATGGGCTGTTAATCACTTTCCACCAAAAAAATTTTTTGTAGAGATTCAATGACGACAATAATGCGCACTTTGTTAGACTTGTACGATTCTCAACGGTATACGGTTATCATCGCCAGAAGGAGCATTGGTTTCGTAGGATAACTATGATTGGACACGATGCCAGTCAGCATTCATTTGTGATTCAATTGCCAGTACCTAGGTCTAGTCGACGAGAGGAGAGAATTATGCAACTCTTCAGGATGTTAAACTGGTCAGTGAGAAAAAGTTTTTTGTTTCATGTTTTTTTTTTCAATCCAAGCTGACCATATTCTCAACATTGTTCTCGTTGGGTATGAAACAACTTTAGCACACTTGCGCGTCGTAGAGAAAGCCGGACGAAAGATGCATCGTTTACGATACCAGCTGTGATCCCTTTCGCTACGAACATCAGGATCATGGAGAGCAATGTAGCGCATTGTTCACTCCAAGAAATATTCGAATCTTACTGCCAAGAGGCGGGAATCTCGAGAGATGACCCTTTTATAGCTTATGCAGAAAGGTTGAGAACCTTTGGATTTGAGAGTGTAGAGGTACTGTCTAGTTTACTCTATCGGGCATGAAAATGGATTGGCTGATAACAATTCTTTTGATTATTGATATTACCCATGTTGTATGATCATGTTGTCGCAGGATGTTGATCTCATAACTACTAAACTTGAGATTGGCGATGAAATCACTACAAAACTTATTCCAGATACGATACTGAAGAATGTTTGTAATTTCTTAGAAATATCAATTTTTTTTTCTCTTCTCGATTCTAGGCTAACAATTTTGTGTGCAGTTTTTCTACAAGAGCATGCGTACCGCTGGAGATCTATGGTATTTTAGAAAAAGAATGACGATTCAATACGCTAGCTTCATCTTTGTTAGCTACATATTCAGTCTCAGTCTTCGATATCCACACCGCATAACATTTGATCGCTCCTCGGGTGCCGTTTTCACCACTGACATGTTCCCAAGTAAGACAAACTTATTTTTACCTTTTTCTATTTGGTCTATGTTTCTTGCGGAAAATTGATATCCTCATTCAATCAATTTCAGGTGTGTCGCCAAACAAACCTGAATTCGGGCATACTGAGGCCGTGCCATTCCGCTTCACCCCCAACATCCAGCAATTCTTAACTCGGCAAAATATTGAGGGCTTGCTTACATCCACGTTGATGGCCATCGGAAAAGTCTTGGTACAACGTGAAGTACGTGATTGAACTCCTCTCTTCGTGTATCCATCGGTTATCTAAAATGTCCACGCAAATGAACTAACATCATCCTGCTTCCTCGAACTTTGAAGGGCGAACTGGAACACAACTTGTCAATTTTCATTCGAGATGAAGTGATGAGCTGGAATATTATCGCCCAAGCCAAAATGTCGGAAGATTTCAATACCAGGGAGGTGATCTCGAAAAATATCGACATGGTCGTTAAAAGGTCCAGATTGCTAGCTTGTGAAATGGAAAGAAAGACGGTCAGTTTATCGTTTTGTCTCTTTCGACACTTCCGAGACATTTTCTTTATTGTGGTAGGCTTTCAATGATGACTGACATCTTGCCTTGGTGTTTGAATCATCATCTCCAGATCGATCCTTCCAATCCTAAGCCCGTCTGCCAAGCAATAATTGAATTGATCAATATAGCTAGCAGTTTGCCCAAGTTATATTCCATGGATCCTCCCTGGATGCCATGGTTGTAATCGACTTGGTGATTGTATTGACTTCATTCACCCTTGCTCACTTTTATGTTTTGTTTTCTTTCCTGTCTCATTTTTTTCTTCTGCTTTTCGATCTTTCTTTCCTCCTCTGTCTCTGCGGCGTGTCTGATTGTTCTTTTTTCTTCCGCCTTGTATTAATCGATCCACCGCTCTGCTGCCACACCAAGACCTGAATATTACTCCTTGCTGGCATATCGACTTTGGGATGTTTTATGTTATTCTGTTACCAACAATCTTTGGCTTTCAAAAGTGGAGGAGATTGTTTTTTTGTGTTTGATTATTACTTTGTTACTCTTTTCTTCAAATGCATGAGCTAATGTGTTTTTCAGCATGCAAGTCATAATGTCAATTCAGATCATGAGGGAGGTCAATCTTCATCACTGCCATTCATAACTAATTCACTACAAGGTTATATAGGCTGTACAGTCCAAGTTTTTCAATTAAAATGCAGAAACAGTATACTGATGGGTGGGCTAATGATTGACATTCGACTTAGGGTCAAAAGAGAGGTTACATAGTGAAGAGGTGTTCAAGCATCGATGAGGAAGGAGGATTCAGGCAGTGATGCGTAAGGGCTTAGAGAAGGGGCCGGGTTGCTTGTTGGTCGAAATGCCTCTCATAGCGATCCACAAGGGGGCACACTTCATGCGACCATGAATGTTGGCCAAACAGTACTTGAGGTGACCTTCCTTAATGTTATCGGTAATGCCGCCCTGGAAGAACTTCCACTGCTGATCGCCTGGGTCAGAATGGCTCGTCCACAGCTCGTAGTAATCGGCCCAGGCGGTGCCTCTCCAGGAGAAATTCTGGCCATCTGGGCATAGGAATAGCTCCGGGGGATGGTTGAGCTGGATGGGCGGAGGCTTCTGTTTGGTCAAGTCGAACGCGGCCTTGCGAATGATGTGAATGACGTCGCGTTCCCTGTGGTCCCATTCGGGGTGTTGGCCTGTGGATAGACGGGCTGGTTTCCAGCCGGGGGCATGGTACGACCAGATATCGTTCCCCTCGCCATGAGTTTTGAAGCCGCCTTTGACCGAGTGGGGGCGTAGAGACCAGGCGAGGGTACCAGAAGCTCCGTGCCGGTCGCAGTGTTTTAAGAAGGATTCGAACTCCCGGTGATGCGCGAAGAAGCCGTACTCCCCGCAGATGAATGCAGTACCGTGTGCGTGTGCGGCCTTGACGTCCGCCTCAACGCGCCGCTTCTCCCCATATCCGTAATAGTGCCAACTAATAATATCAATCAACTCGCTTCGAAGGACTTGCTGGTCATGGCTGTGCTCGATTGCGTCCGTACGTGCAAAGGATCCGTCCATGACGAGAGCCTTTGGGGCGAGGCTCTTGATGTGCCGGGCGATTTCTAGTGTCCATTCTCCCGGCGCTGGACGTAAGCCTCCACAATTCATCTCGTTGCCCGTTTCGAAGGCGAGGATGGTGGGGTCATCTCCAATCCTAATCCCGGTGATCGTGTTGACTCGGTTGAGCAAAAAGCTCACGATTTTTTTCATCGAGTCCAAACACTCCTCATCTCTCCACCAATCCTGTCCTCGAGAATCTTTTCGCCCACATCGCCGGTGACGGATCAGGTCGGTGAAGTTTCCGACCCAATTGGTGTCCTCTGAGCCAAAGTCTTGATTAATGATTGGGATGATGAGACGGACGTCATACTGAGCTGCCAACGCGATCGTATGGTCGATCGAGATAAACATGTCCTCGTCGTAGAGGAAATCGTCTAGTTCGGGATTCCATCCATTGATGTGCCCTTTGGAGATACGGGTGGATTTCACTTTGAGGGTATATGTGCGAGTAATGGGCCATTTCCCAAACTGGGCAATCGTGCGCATGGTATCTTCCTTCTCGAAGTCTTCGCTATCGAACAGATCGGGTGCGCAGAGACTTGCAAACCGGACCACCTCACCCGTGCCTTCGACTTCCAGCTGGCCGGTAGCCGAGTTCCTGACGATGAACCGCCCCCGATTTTGCGCCGCTCCTCCCGGGCTATCATCCACGCTTTGTTGTGAGAACGTTTGCTGGTGGTGCTCCAGTGATCCCGGATATCCACCGATGGGATGTTGGCTGCTGTGATATTTGGCTTTTGTTTCCCCAAACTTTTCGATCGAGGTCATTTGTACTTCCTTCAATTTCTCCGTAGCCTTTCTCAGGAAAGCCATGGTGGGCCCGACGACGAAAGCGAGCGCGAATCAAGAATAAAAGTCACCCGTCTGTTGATATTGATCCTTATAAGGAATGAATCTTCTTGAGCTGGGCGATGAGCAGGCTCCTGTGAATCGCTATTTTTGAACTTCTGACTGCATAAGATACAATACGAGTTCCCCTGAGAACAGAATGGACATATACGCATCACACTTTATCCATTCCAATTTCATCATCAAGATGTGCATTGCGGAGGTACTGTGACTCACGTGAAGGCACCAGGAATGGGTCGATGGGGAGGATCGATGAGGCAGAAAGAAGCTAAGGATTCAGTTAGAAGCTTAAGCTCTTTCTTATCCGTATCTCGCTTTGATACTCAAATCTGCAACAAGCGCAGGGTGGATATATTTAAATAGAAGTGGTGTTGATATCAGGGATGGCTTGCCTGTAGGCTGTGGCACAGACAGTGAGTGGGGCGATGAGCTGCATGGATACGCGTGGCGGGGCGTAAGAAACCCTGAATAGCTCAGTTTATGTCATAACTGGGCAGCCATGAAAATCTTGCCTTCCTTTTCGAGAAGTGGAGCATGTCAATCAATTTGCAAATTCCCATTATGTATAAACATCCTCCTGATTCCTGGTGGAGAGTGATGGACCGTCAAAGATTCGAAGGAGCACCTTCTATGTAGACCAAAAAGTTCAAGTTGTACATAATCGGATTGAACCAAGACAATGCATTAATCAGGTTGGAGTCGGATTGAGTCAGCTCTTCACCCCGATCGTGCATTCGATTTCGAAGCCACACATCCATTGGACAGACAATCCCTACATCTGAATCAGGCCGACTCCCGCTGTTTCTGTCCCGCTACTCGATGAAAAGTTCACTTTGTAAGTTTTATGCACCCTCCTAAGAAACAAGGTCCTGCACAGCTTGCGCTTTGAGTCCTCCTACCCTCCTTCATCAAGGAGAGCCAATCCAGGGAAAAAAATGATTTCCATCCTATATCAAGTGAGCAGGAATGGAAGGCAGGAAAGTCATAGTCTGGGTTGGAATCAGGAATTTGTTCAATATTCAAAAATATCAAATTGGAGTGCAATTTTTTTTCAACGGGCAGCTTGTCAAGGCTGTTCCACAGTCATCATTGTCCAGGAAGTTTCACTCCTAAAAAGAGACCCAATCATACAAAACAATTTCCAATTTAAGTTTTTTTTTTTTTTCTTTTGACTCAAAAAGTGACAAGATCAGTTGGCTTGCCTCAATCAAGTTTTGATCACCTTGATTCAGTACTAGGGATACAGTATTTTTGCTTTAATTCTGCAACCATGTTTTCTGGGATATTGTTTAATCAAGATAGTTGTGCCAGTGGACACTCAGCTTGTAATTGACCTGTTGAAATAGTTCCAAGCTGGGAAACCCAGCCATCAAATGAATGAAAAATTTATGGAATAAGCTGTTCAACTTGGTTTTAAAACATAGCCCCTAACTGTTTTACCTCAGTGGTCAAGTTTGGTAAAAACATTGACAATGGCCATATATCAGTGCTGAAACCCTAATAATGGGTCATTCAAAGTGACAATTATGATGTTCAATTACAGATAAAATAAAAGTTAACATGGGTAACATTTTTTTTTTGTTTATCTGAACATCTTAAATGGACATAAGAGGCTCAATTGCTATCAGCATTAATGTTGAATATGTTAGAAAGTGATGGAATTTCCCAAAGAAAAAAAAAATCAAAAACTATATGCAACCAAGCAGGACTACATAGCAGACTAATGGATAGTGGACAAGTCTAATGGGATAAGAAAATGGAAGTGTGTTATTGGGATAAGTACCAGAATTGCACAGACACGTCAAGCAAAGTAAGCATACATGTGCTAAGCAGTGAAGAGACACAGGAAATGTATGAGAAAACAGGACTGGAGATATTTCCTACAGCAGTGCACTGGTTGTGGGAGTAACTGGATCATTATTTAGGATACTGGAGTGACTAAATTTGTTTGAGTAGAAAACTCGGAAATATGATCATCACAAATGGGACATTATTATTTTATAATGAAGGGATATAAGCAACTAGAGCCATGGATGGCAGGATAATGTCATAATAACCAACCTTCAGTAGCTTAAGAACTGTTGCATGAACTATCAAAATGTGATGGTTACTTGAACCTACATATCTCCACAGCAACGTCCCACAGTTGTTAATCTATATGTCCTGATGACTGTTATCCTATGATACACTGCTGTTTTGTTCAATTGCAATGGTGTTCCTCGCACGGGACATTCTAAGCACACAAGCTTTGATTGTGAGCCATCTTCAGAAACAAAGAGAGGGATCAGAAATAAAAGAACGATCGATCTTGAACCACTAGATCTTCATCTTAAATCTATACATTTTTTTTTTTTTTGACGAAGGAGATCATCTTGAGAAGAGACAAAAAAAAAAGACAAAGTGTGTTTCTCTCCTTTCTTCTGAAATGAGGGAAGGAGCAGGGCTAGCGCAAGGGAAATAATAATGTGGAATGGTAGGAAAGAGAGAGAGAGAGGGAGAGAAAAGGAAATGGAATCCCTCAGGTTGGTCGATGGAGATATAAAAAGCAAAAACAGGGGGGCAGAGAGGGTGAGGAAAAAGAGCAGGGCAACCAAGGTGGCAGATCATGACGACCGACCAAAGGATAATCTAAGGGAAATAAACGGCAATTATGCGCATTCACAGTCCGTCGCTCTTGCCTTTACCCTTACCGATTTCGTCGGCGGCGGGGGCTGGACTACTTGGCGAGGGTCTGGCTTGCCCAGGAGTTTCTTCGGATAGAGAGGGCGATTTCCTTTGCGCTGGATCAGGAGGTGCCGTGTGAGGGTCCGAGGGGCTCAGGTCCTGGGCCATATACTGGGCCAGCTTGGAGCAACAGTCGACCAGAGAGTTCTGGATGTCGAGCAGCTGGGCCGCCTTGGGATCCAGGGCTGTACCGGCGGCGGGGCCGCGGGACGAGGACCGTGTCTGAGCGCCAAACTCGAGAATCTTCTGCTGGAATTCCTGAAGGATTGCCCGCTGTGAGGACGAGGAGGATAAGGAGGAGGAGGAGGGCGCGAATGTTGACCGGAGCGGCTGGAACTGCTGGGCATCAAATAAGGGGATCAAGCATGGCAGATGTGGCATCTGTTCATGAGACCCCGCGAAGTCAATCTTCAGGTCCGCCAGGTTACTCAGTTGCGCGAACCCAGAGTCTCTCGGCGAAGACAGCTCCTTCTCGGAAGACTGTTCCGCTGAGATGAGTGATGGCGTGAGGCTTGAACTCTGTGCAGTATTCTGAGATTCCCCCGCTGGCAGTGGCTCGTCTAGGGCTGCCTTGGCTTCGTCCTTGGCACCTTCCGACTGGAGTCCCGGAGCAGCCATAGGGGTGGTGGATGTAGGTTTGAATGACGAATTGGCTTGATCCTTGGCTGCCAGATTAGAATGGTATGGTTCGCCAGACGTCTGAGAGCTCCTCCGATCAGCAGCAGCTGGTCGTGGTGTGGAGAAAGAGGGGTAAGGGACACTGATTGGGCGGGAGCCAGGGCTAGTGCGGTGTCTGAAATGGAGAGGGCCGGCTATGGGTCTGCTGGAGCTTGGAGTAGGATGCGGCGAAAGATCGAACTGGAGTAAAGGATTGGCTCGCGACTGGGCCTGCCGCACTTGGCCGCCCGGTGCGCCCGGGTTGGCAGTGGTCGCATTCGCCGCCGCCGCGGAGGCCATGCGCTGTTCAAATTCACGCATTCGTTGATGCAAGTCTTGCCGTGTCCCGTCGGGACGGGTACCTATCAAACTACCCTCGCCTGGCTGTGGGGGCTGGGCAGGTTGGGCAGCGGGTGCACCTCCGGGGGCCGCGGGTGCCCCAGCACGACCCGCGGCTGGTAGTGCGGGAGGCGTCGGTGGTGGTCCGGCTCCACCGGCCGCCGCCATCGCTGCTGCAAATGCCCTATTCACAGCTGCGTTGGGGTTTTGTGGCGCAACATGAGTGACAGGTGGGGCTTGGATAACCGGGCGCCGACTGTACCATCAGAGACAAGATGCTCAACGTCAGCGAAGTGAACAAGCAACAGAATGAAAGTGGACTGACCAAGTGGGACAAGTTTGTTGACGTTCCAGCCAGCTCCTCAAACAATGAAAGTGGAAGATATGTCCACAAACGAGTTTCTTGGGGGTATTATTGGGACCAGCTGGTGCGGCGGCGGCGGCGGCGGCGTTGTTGTTGTTGTTATTCTGTGCTGAATCTGCGGGCTGTTGTTCCCGGTCGTCATGGAACTCCATATCTTCTCGGCAGATGATACAAGTCTTGTCGGCCAAGGATTCCATCTCTTCTCGAGTAGCGTTCGGATAGCGCTCATTCATGTTACGAGTAGCTTGACGAAACCGGACCAGATTGTTACACTTGGTCACAAACGAGCGGAATGTATAGTACACATCTCTCAGTACATTGATCGGCAGGCCTTGGAAGGTGAGCGTGAGCGATAAGAAGCCAATGTAAGTGATTAGTTTTAGAAAGTCCGTGGCGAGGTCGATGTAGAATTGATAGGTTGATTTGCCTTCCCAATGTTCTTGCGCGCGATAATGGGCGTAAGAATTCAGGATGTATTTGCAGATGATGGAGAGGCATGTGACCTGCATAATGATGTACTGGTTGATGAATTTGATTTTTTTTTTTAAAAAAAAGTCAAGGTTCTCGTTGAACGATCGTCATGAGGGATTTCATAAAAATGGCATACCTCCATTTCAAACATCAATACTACGCTTGGACCGTGTAATAGAACTGACTCGGTAGCATAGGCAATCAGGAGCATATCAGTCATCCAAATGATTGACAGGACCGAGATCATTCGTGCATGGAACAATCTTCCGGGTGGAGAGGTAGTTTGGTCCATCTACAATGGAGAGAAAGATAAAGTCAGTCCGGCAAAGGATGACGGTTTCCAAGGCGAGTGAGATTGATCGAAAGAAAAGAAAAGAAAAAAAGGAACCAACCCATTCTACTCGATAGGCAGCCAGCCAATGGAAACATTTGACGAAGATGAGGCTGATGAAGAGCACGACAAAGCTGGTATCGAATTCGTCCCTGAACATCGCCAAGGCGAGCAGGGTTTCACTGATGGTAAACCAGAGTCGATCATTGACCCGCTCGATTTCGGCCAATCTGAGTTGTCCAAAGAAGACGGATTGGAGGACTTTGGCAAGGATGATAGTGCAAAAGATACCAAAGTTACAGAGGATCTGTTTTCAGGCAAAGAGAGTAGCATATCCATTTAGCGTTTGTACCACAGTTAAGATGAATTATTGTTGCACAATCTGGGTGTGAGCCTCACACTGACTTACCATCATACATGCATTGCTCTTGCTTAGGTAGACCGCGGCGGCATAGAAGTTGGCCCGCTGCCTGAAAGCAGCAAGCACAGCGCATGTTGCGGATAGGGTGGATACACCCCCGTAGGCCATGAGTCTCATGGTGGATGACGGCAGTCAGCGGTTGCGATTACAATCGAATCTGGAGAGACGCGGTTCGTTTGATGTTCTGCTGGTTGTTCGTATGTATGTATGTATGTAACTCGGTTCCTTTCTTCCCTCGCTGCTTCACTTGGAGTGGTTGTTCGCTTCGTTTGTTTCTTCGTTCGTTCGTTTCTCTTCTTCTCAGTCTCGATGCACTCCAAATCAGGAGTCTCGCCCACTTTAGAGTCTCCACACCGCAGGCTGCCCCACAGACCCCCCTGCTGCCCCCATTTCACTACGTGGAGCAGAGCTGCGGAGGAGGTCCAATATATATCACCTCACAGATCACTCACTGCTTCGATCATCGGAGCACCTTGATACCGTTTGGAATCACCCAAGGAGACATGTTACATATGTACTCTTTCTCGAAGACTGTAGAAGGAGAGGAACAGCTGTATACATTAATCCCAATATCCACATCAATTTCAACAATTGGTATCTATCCTCATTAATGTTAAACTTCATTTTATCTCAATAGTATGAGATATCACTTTCTTATTTTTTGATCATCTGGCTTCATCTGCAAGCGCTGTTCTTTTTATCATCCTTGAAAAATATCTTATTTATTCAATCTTTTTCAGTTGTTTCTTTCCTCTTCCCTCCTTAAATTTCTTGGGATGATTCCATTAAATAACTAGCCAAAATCCTTAGATGATGATATGATAAAATGAGAGGGACAAGCACAAGCTTATAAATAGAGTAGTAGGAAGGAAAGAAAATGAACATAGATTGTGACAAGGTTTGATAAGCCACTTTCCTGAGGCCTTAAAGAACACAGGAATCTGTCTTGGGCAAAAAAAAAAAAATTCTATAGATATAGTAGCTTTCAGGAAAGGTGTCAAAGGATAGATGATTCTTGGTATGTACGTATCAACATTACATAGAACAAAATCTAAGGCAGAAATTATTTGAAAGTTATTTAGGAAGTATTTGAACAGAAAAAATATTAAAATTGTATTAAAAAGATAACTCTTTTTTTTTTTTTTTCAAAAGTGATTCAATAGCTGCAAAGATAAACCAGCTCATGCAGATTGGTTACAAATAATAATCTTCAGCTATCTTCCTGGTAGCAATGGTATAGCACCAGTAGAACCCACATTATACAGAAGTGGAGGCTGTAGTGAGCTGTAGTAATGTTTCATCACTCTTGTTACTTTGGGATCAAAGGGTTGTAATGTTGTTAATTACATACCCCCTCAAGCCTCTTTCTTTGATGTAGGTGTGTCATAGACAAGATTATTCTATTAATTTCAATGGATGAGTGAAAGTCATTATTATGCAGTTATCCAGATGAAAAGCCTTGTTATCTTGGCCAGGCTCCAGCTATATTAATCAACTCAAGGGTGGGATGTAGTGCGTTGTACCACCAGTACACCTTCTGTTTTTGCAGAACAGTTTCTGCCCAACAACGTTTTTCCTTTATTCGAAAATCAATTCTGGAAAGGCTTCCCAAGATGATCATCATAGACTTCTTCACCATTTAAATACAGGATGTGGAGTGTTTAATGTGAGAGAAAGTTGTGTACATATTAAATATGTAGTTCCCATCACTTGGAAAGGCAAACGGGGTCTCGCCCGGTTCTTTCTTGCTCATGGGGAACCCGAGCTGCCCCCCCCCCCGGACTCCCCTTCCCCGAGTGGGCAGCCACGGGGAGTGTGGCATTGGAGTCTCCAAGTCGGGGAGCCCGACACAAAAAAGAAAAAAAAAAAAAAAGAAGAAAAAGAGAGCTTCGCATTAGAGAATGGGACGAACGAGCACCACGACGGAGGAGCTGGAAGCCATCGACCGATCGCTGAAGAGGACCCACGCGCTCTTCTCCTCACAGAAGCCGCTGGACTGCAGCCATGTCGAGCGAAAGTATGTGCACCAGAACCAAGGGAAGAGAACTATGACTGACTGTTTGTTTGTTTGTTTGTTTGTTTGTTTGTATATATGTAGCCTGCGGATGCGGTTGGTGACCAAGACGTACGACGAGTATCGGGATTGTAAAACCCTGCCCTCCGCCGTCCTCGATCAGCAGGCCGGACAGAGTGGACCTTCTAGACCCCCGCACCAACAAACCCACCGATCCATCACTGCCGGGCCCCAAGCACCACTACGGATCCAAGGTATATGTGGCTTTTTTGGTTTCATGTCCCAACAAGAGTCTCATTTCTTTCTTTTTTCTCGATAGCGGGGCCAAGTGACTCGAGCGATTCGCAACAATTGGCGGTGACCGATCAACATGCGGCACACAAACAGTCGACACTCCTGTCCAAGTCGCTCATTCGACGCCGGGAGGCACGCTCTGTGAAGCCGGACTTCCACCCACAGTGGAAGCTGCACCGGGTGATTTCAGGACACCTCGGCTGGGTTCGTTCGGCAGCAGTGGAGCCGGGGAACCAGTGGTTCGTGACGGGGGCAGGCGACCGCATCATCAAGGTCTGGGACCTCGCCAGCGGGAACCTCAAGCTCAGTCTCACCGGCCATATCTCCACCGTCAGAGGCCTCGCTGTCTCCGATCGACACCCTTACCTCTTCAGCTGTGGCGAGGATAAAATGGTCAAGTGTTGGGACCTCGAACAGAATAAAGTTATCCGCCACTACCATGGTCATCTCAGCGGGGTTTACTCCCTCAGGTAATGTTGTTTGTATTGTTTCTTTGAGTCGTATTTCCGTGTCAACTCATTCGTTTACTTTTTTTTTTTTCTTCTTTCTTTCTCCATGATAGTCTTCACCCGACTCTTGATGTGCTGGTGACTGCGGGACGTGACGCGTCGGCTCGAGTATGGGACATGCGAACTAAAGCGCAGGTGCACGTGCTCTCAGGGCACACGGCGACGATTGCGGATGTGAAGTGTCAAGAGAGTGATCCACAGGTGATCACGGGTTCCATGGACTCCACCATTCGGTAATGCGCACACACACACACTCTCTCGCTCAACCGTTGAACGGACAGCTGAAAGCATTGTGTATGGCTGGGTTATCATATAGGCTGTGGGATCTAGCAGCGGGACGGACGATGGCGCAGTTGACTCACCATCACAAGTCGGTGAGGAGTCTGACGATCCACCCGACGGAATACTCGTTTGCGTCTGGCTCGGCGGGGGGGAATAACATCAAGAAGTGGAAGTGTCCCGAGGGGATGTTTGTGCACAACTTCAGCGGACACGATGCGATCATCAACACGATCTGTGTGAATGAGGAGGGGGTCATGTATTCGGGAGGTCAGTGGTGCTCGTTTCTCTTTTCTGTTTCGTTTTTTTTTTTTTTTTTTTTTTTTTTTTCGTGCGGGAGGAGTGAAGTGACACTGAGATGAGATGAGAATGGTTCAGCGGATAATGGGTCGATGACCTGGTGGGACTACAAGACGGGGCTTCCGTTCCAGACGATGAGTGATATCCCGCAGCCGGGCTCATTGGATGCTGAGGCGGGGGTGTTCTGCAGCACGTTTGATGCGACGGGCACGCGGTTGATTACGGGTTGTGCAGACAAGACCATCAAGATCTATCGAGAAGTATAGTGTCATGAATTGAAGCAGTTGTTGTTTTTCCTTATCTACCTTTCTAAATATGCCAATCCATCCATCCATCCATTAAATCTTTTTGATGCGCTCCCCGTTGAGTTTGAGTACAATAGGAGTAGAACTACATACATACATATTTTAGTTCCTGCCATGAACCAGTCAGACTCACCCCAAACTAGAAGTGCCCTCACTCTCACCCTCAAGTCCACCCCCACCTTCTTCACCCACACTGACATTCAGGCACAGCTTCAGACACTACTACTCTCAACCTCATCCATCTCGCTCAACATCGATAACGAGCATCTCGACCAACTCGCAGCCATCATCCGCAACATCCATCTCTCCAAGCAGCAGGATGCATTCCTCAAGCATCTCAACAAGTTCATCCTCCAGAAGGAGGCTGAGATCGAGACCGTCTCCCGCGGCCACTACCAGGACTTCCTGAGCTCCGTCGATAAGCTGCTCAGCGTCAGACAGGGTACCATATCACTCAACTCACACATCCTCTCACTCGATCACTCCCTGCAGTCATCCGGTACTTCCCTGGCTACCGTCCGATCGTCTCTTTTAGACGCTCGGAAGGTGTCATCCAATATCCAGGAGACCATCGACACCTTACAGTCCTGCCTCAAAGTGCTCGACCTCTCCAAGAAACTGAGTCAGCAGATCTCGGAGCGCAAGTTCTACTCGGCCCTGAGATCCCTGGACGAGCTGCAATTCGTACATCTCAAGCCTCTGCTCGGATTTGCGGCCTTCGCGGGCTATCTGGGCGAAGCACTCCCGAACGAGAAGATGCGCATCCGGGAGGAGGTCACCAAGCAGCTCAACTCGTGGCTCTACGACGCTCGCCAGCTGAGCCAGCAGCTCGGCCGTCTCGCCCTCGAGGCCCTCGAGTTTAGAGACCGTCGATGGAAGACCAGGAGGGATCGCCTCAGTTCCCAAGACACGGCCTCCATCGCCCTGCTCGTCAACCTCAACACCCCCGTCGAGAGTGCCGTCAGCGAACGCCATGCTTGTCTGTCCCCTTCCCCTTTTTCTATCCTCCCCTCCCTCCTTCCCTCTTCGCATCCCAACTTTTTTTTTTTTTTTTTAATCTTTCACAGATAACGTGCTGGAGTCGGCCGAGGGGAGCTTGATCGATTTCGATCCTCTCTATCTGGCCATCCATATCCACGAGACGCTGGATGCGCGGGAAGAGCTACAGAAGTCGTTCCGAGATGATCGGCGCGCCCAAGCGCATCTCATTCTGGCCTCCATGGCAGGCAACACCAGTGGCTCATCGGTATTCACGCTCGACTCCCTGGGCGCACTAGTCGAGCAGATCGTCGGCTTCTTCATCATCGAGGCCCACATCCTTCGGACCACCAGGGCCTTCAGAGACGAGAACGACGTGGATGCACTCTGGCAAGAGCTGTCCGATCGCATCATCCAGATCGTCCGTCAAGGCCTCGTCGGTTGCAAGGACCTCGACATGCGCTTGGGCGTCAAAACTAAACTGCTTCTGTTCTCTCAAACCTTGGAAGTAAGCTTCTCTACATGCACTCTCTTCTCATAACAAGCCTTGTTCTTTACTTAATAATAAGACTTCTGTGATGAAACAAAAAAAAAAGTCATACAACTATCCCGTCACACAATTCCACGAGCTTTTTGTTGCCTTGGCGAGCGAGTACACGGACCTGCTATTCAAGAAATTCTCCGTCGAGTTTGCCCAGTTTATCCAGGAGGACGACCACCAGCCGATGCAGGTGAACAACGAGGACGAGTTCTCCAAGGTGGTGGACGTGAGCTTCTTGCCTTCCGAGGGCCAGTGGACGAGAATCGAGCTGGCCAAGTTGAGTCGTGCCCCTCTCCTCTTGGCCCCGTCCTCCTCCTTAAGCTGAGCCAATTATCACCCTTCTAGGCAGAGCTTTCCCGCCGCCCTGCCGTTCTCCCAAGCGTACCCCTTGTGTTGCATTCATGTCCGCAACTACGTGTCCAAGCACCATGCGTGCTGCGAATCGGTCACGCGAGATGCGGATGACTCGATCCGGAAAGTAAGCCTGTCCTCCCCTATGCTTCTTTTCGCACCCCCACCTAGCGCGCGTGTCTGTGCTTATCTAATAGAATGTGCATTTCTTGCTTTTCTTTTGGGTGATCAAGTCCCTAGATTCTTTGTTGATCTCCCATGTCGGCTTGCACATGTTTAACCAACTGAACCAAACTAAAAACTTGTCGCAACTGGCGCAGATCGTCATTAATACCTTGTTCTTCTTGACGGCCTGTGATGGATTGGAGGCCATCCTGACCCAACTTAGGTCAGTCCGTGCCATCCATGAGCTGCACCTCTGCTAGGAAACTGAATGAGAAGCGGACGATATGAAATATGATTGTGACAGAGTGAGTGCGAGGTTTATCACGCCGGAACTGGAGGCCAAGGGGATGTTTGGCAAGTTACTAAAGACGGGGGAGCAGAAGATCCTGGGGGAGATCCAAGAGAAGATCCAGGACTTCTTCGAGCTGTCGGAGTACGACTGGCGGCGGAAGAGTCCGATGGAGGTGAGCGAGCCCCCAGACGCGGAGGGCGTGCGGGTGAACGAGCAGGAGACCAGCATCTACCTCCGCGAGTGTCTCAGCTTCATCGACACGCTCATCGACAACGTGCTGGTGCTCGCGCCGCGCGAGTTCAACGAGAATATTTTCTTTGGCGCATGGCGGTTCATCGGCGAGCGGCTGAAGGTACATCTTTCTCCCTCCCTCCCTTCTTCTTTTTTTTTTTTTTTCTTTTTTCTTTATCTTTTCTCGTCCGGAATGCTTGCCGTACTGAGGTGGGCGCGTATCATATTGGCTCGCAGTCCTTCTTGGTCGACAGAGAACCTATGGCTATCTCGGACGGCGGCCTCTCGGTGCTCAAGAACGACATCCACTTCGCGTTCCGCCAGCTGCGCAGTTCGGCCTTCTCCACCTCCGAGTCGCCCATCTCGACGGAGGTCACGTCGTTTTTCAAGGAATTGGTCCAGGTTCATCCCTGCTATTACATCCTCCCCTCATGGCTCTCTTTTGGATTGGCATCACTGCTGACGTGTTTCTTTTTCATCCGTGGCTTGACTTTTTTTTTTTTTTTTTTGTTCTGGAAGACTACCAACTTGTTGGCTAGTCCTGACGTGGCCATGTACCTGGACCTCACGTACCGCTCGATGAAGTACGATCTGGTGCGGATCGAGACGGTAGGCTTAACCCTGTGGGACGATATGTAGAAAAATGTAACGAGTGCACTCATGACATGACTGACTTTTTTTTTCTCATTCTTCTTCTTCTTTTTTTTTTTTTTTTGCAGTTGCCGTTGATGTTTGTCAAGCTGTTGACATGCATGAACTCGGTCGGCTCGAACGTGGACCCGACGCGCAAATCCTCCGTGGTCAGTTGTGTCTTGATCTGCTTGGCTCACTCTCTTGCTGTGTGTATTGGGGAACAAGACTCTCTTGCGACCCATGCTGATGTGCTGTGCGTGCGTGTGTGTGTGGTTTTTGTGCTACTTGCAGCAAGAGATCTTGAAGGCGCTTTCGCCGTGAACCCGGGCAGGAACACACGGGTCTCCTCTATCTATCCCTCCCTCCCCCCCCCCCTCATATATCTGTACTTCCCACTGAACATTCCCTTCCCTCTTTATCGATGAAACCTTTCTATAGCTGTTATATATCTTAATTTTTCTTATCCAAGCAATGACAGTCAAACCGAGAAAAAAAAATCCGTCCCCGGAGGGGGCCTGCTGCTTTGGCATTGATTCAGATTCACCCGAAAGAGTTGTACAAATCCTTTTTCACTCTCTTGGCTCTCATCCCATAAGTTCCTCATCTTGTACTACACCAATCCTTTTCAGGTGTTTTATGGATATTATGATAGCAACTTTTCCCAGCTATGATATTTCGAACCCTGTGGCTCGATTGTGGCAAGATGCCAAGGACTGACGTTTCAGCCTTGAATCAGCAGCTGAAATATTCACCATCCGGGTCTCGAGTCTCACCCAACATGTTGAGATCACGGCCAGCTTGATCTACATTTTTTTTTTTTGTTTACTTGTGGCGATCAACTCTGATCAACTTGGAGTTGTTGAGTGATCATGTCTTGTGCAACTTGTTTTGGTGATGTTTTAAGTTTGGATATGCAAATTATTGGGGTTTATGCATATTCAATATGAGCTTTGACTGGTGCAAACTGAAAAGTGGAACAAATCCAGAATTACGCACAAACCTCAAGCAGAATGTTTCGATCAGCTCGTCAGGGTCGACAAGGAAAGCGAGCGAGCGGAGCCAACCGACATGTAACAACCGATACTGTATCATCGAAAAGGGGAATAGCATCCAGCAAAACGAAACAGTCCAGTGGGAGATCGAAATCGGATCAAATTCATGAAGATCAGATCTACGACTACCAGGCCAACAGCCACTCAAGGGGAAAGCGGCTAACGGCCAACCAAATCGATGACCACCGTCTCACCGGATCCCGTCCACCTAGAGACGGTTCAGATCAAGATCTTGATGATCATACTCGAATCGACTCCCTCGTCGAGCGAGCTCAACAAGAAGATGATGAAGGCTTCGGCTTTGTTAATAGCGATGACGACGAAAGCATCAATTCCGATGAAGCCGATGGTGAACTACAGGAACGGAAGACAAAACCAAAGCAGCTAGAGAACAAATCAAAGCCTAAAAAACTCAACCAACGCGATCAAAAACCTAAAAAAGTGAGTTAGTATTCCAGCTCAACCCGTCAATGCGTGTCTTTCACCCTAATGCTTTACTCTGACATTTTCAGGGTCCCAGGGTACGTTTCGAAGAAAGCGAAGTGTCTAGTGGGGCCGATAACTCGGAAGAGGAAACGGATTTAGATGAGGACCAATTTATCGATGCTTCAACCATGCTCGACATCGGGGCGGACAGTGATCACGCCTTCTCAGATGAAGAAAACGGAATGAACGACTCCGGATCGGACTCTTCAGACGATAATGATAGCTCTGAAAACGAGGATATCGATCTAGACGAGCTGGAAGAGGATGAAGAATCTAGATTAGAAAATCTCGCCAAGATTGTTGACAATTTGGATTCATTGACGGCTCAAAAGCGGAAAGAAGCTAGTCAGGATCATTCGACTGACCACCCAACTGACGGTCCCACTAAGAGGCGCAAATTACTACCCGTTCAGATCGAATCGCGTACCGAAGGAGAAATCTTGCCCAGTATGTCGATGATAGATGACCAAGCCTCTGGTCGAGTCAAACTAGAAGACCTGCTCTCAAACTTGTCATCCACGCCGGGAATATCTGAACTGAAGAAATCCCTCAAACCATTGATAACCTCTCATCAATCATCCAAATCCGGTCTTCTACCGGCTCCTCTTGAAGTTCGCCGACAGCAACAGATAGAGCGCCAAGCCGCTTACGAGTTGACCAAAAAGGAGATGACAAAGTGGGACGAGACTACAAAGCTAGCCAAAGGTCTCTCTGGACGTAACTTGGATGGTAAAAATAGATTTGTAGTACCCTCCAACCATTTATCTGCGGCCGATAAAGAACCCGACGCAGCCCGCTGGAACATGCACTTCAACCCTCTAAATAGCCTTGAAAGCCAAGTGGTTGGGCTGATAGAAAGCGCTCAAATCACTACCAAGAAACTCGTCCAGGAAGAGAGCGATCAATTGATATCCCAAGGAACCAGACCACAACAAATCAGAGAAAAAGTTCTCGAGTCAAAGATGGCCAGAGAGCTGATGTTCAGGGCTGAGAGGAAGGCAAAACGGGTGGCGAAAATCAAGAGCAAAGCTTTCCATCGGATCCGGAAAAAGGAGAAGCAGCGGAAATCGCTTTCAGGTGGCGGGGGAGATGAAGCGGATATGGATTTCATCCGAGAGCTCGATGACATCGACGGCGGGGATCGGGTCCAGACCAAGACCGAAGAGATGGAAATCGCTCGAGCGCGTGAACGAGCTTCGTTGAAACATTCCAACCAGGGTAAATGGGCGAAAAAGGTGGCCGGCTTGAAAGGCTTGGGTAGCGATGCGAATACTGCAATCCAAGAACGAATCCGACGCGAAGACCTTCTCAAGAAAAAGATCGCAGGCCAAGGATCTGATCATTCCGAAGAGGACGAAACGGATTCTGATTTTGACTCAGAAGCCGAAGGTGACATCGATGACATCAAGGCACATGCGCTCAATCAGCTTTCTCGAGTAGACTCCGATACGCTCAACTCCAACGACCCACCTGCGAAAGGGCTTTTTGCCATGAAATTCATGCAAAATGCAATGGCTGCTAAGGAACGGAAGGCCGAGGAAGCCAAGGCCGAACTACGCCAGCAATTGCTCGAAGAGAACCATGGCAGCTCAGGCGAAGATGATGGTCTCGGCGGTGGGATGAAGGTACAGGGAAATCCGGGTAGATTGGTTTTTAATCCTGATGTGGTAAGTGATCCCTATCAAGGAAAGTCATTTTTTGCCATTGTTGTTAACTTGCATTACTTGTAACAGTGCCGTCAAGTCATCGGCCCTACCACGGCAGAAAATGATACGCCCACTTCCAACGAAGACGCGTCAACTCATCCAGCGCCTTATCAAACAACCAAAACCTCCGGCTCTCATCTCAGGGTTATGGCTTCACCGCAGAAATCCGCGACCAACACTTCCAAGTCTGTTCCTGAGAAGGCCCCGGCTGAGGAAGAGTCGAACCCTTGGCTAATCGCCCTCGATTCGTCAGCTAAGGGGGGGACAGTATCGAGAATCAAAGACCTGAATCCGAACTCGGCCAAGAGCCATAATTCGGCAGCCCTGATTGCGGAAAAGGCCAAACTGAAAGCAGAAAAACGGAAGCGAAAACAGACTGGCGAGAAGGAGCTAGCGACTGAGGATGCCAGGGTAGATTTAGACTTCAGCACCTTTCTTGGTGGGACTAATGGGGTTGGTGCAGACGCGCTGCAGAACATGGAGGATGAGCAGGGCGAAGGCAATGGAGACGATGCGATCATCCGAAAGGACCAGACCGATAGTCAAGGAAGGACCGCCTTCGAGCAACGTGAGCTGGTCAAACAAGCATTCGCTGATGACGGCGTTGTCGCCCAGTTCCAGGAAGAAAAACAAAAGCAGATCGAGAGAGAGGCGCCGAAGGAAGTGGATGTAACTCTTCCTGGTTGGGTAAGCATTTTTTTTATTTTATTTTTTCCTTTTCATCTCGCGAACAGAATCCGGTAAACTGATGGACATGAATTCATCTCTGATGTTTAGGGAGATTGGGTAGGTAAAGGAAGTAAGAAAGCGAAGCACTCCAAGAAGTTTGTGAAGAAAGTAGCCGGGGTAGAGCCCGGAAAGCGGAAAGATGCGGGTCTTTCGAACGTGATCATCCTGGAAGCGAATTCGACGAAACATAACCAGTCGAAGAAGCTGAGCAAGTACCAGCTCAAGGATCTCCCGTTCCCCTACACCAATCAGCATCAGCTCGAACTCAGCCTCAATCACTCCCTCGGCCCCGAATTCAACACCCGCTTGAATCATAGACATCTTGTCCGCCCTGACGTCCTTACCAAACCCGGTGTCGTCATCCAGCCCGCTGATAAACCTGTTTGATTTTTCTGATCACATTCGTCTCTTCCTCTCTTCTTCCTTTCGCTTTTTTTTTTTTTAATAGCACCTCACTTTTTCCATTATTTTTACTCTCTCTTCAATTAGAATTAGTCGGCTTTGCATTACTGCTTCCATAAAAATTCTTGACTTTGTATCAGAAATAATCCGCTGCGACTTGGCTTCGTATGAGAAATAATCCACTGCTACATAGAAGACTTGGAGGAACGGGTACTGAGAGATCAAATAATCAGTGTCATCTCACAAAATTGTTGGAATTCTGGCAACTTCCCTTTCTGCTGTTTGCTTATTTTGGTTGAACTTGTACAGTGCCTTGCCATATATATCTGGCAAATTGGTTTGAAGTCTGGAAGACCAACCAATAAACTTCAAGTCACAAGTCTTGGTTCAGGGGTGAAAAATGGGTTCCAAAGAATGAATCTGAAAAAATCAATCAAATTGAAAACTAATTTAACTTGATAAAATTGATTTCATCTATTGCAGATTTTCAAAAATCTTGAATTTATTAATTAAGTGCTTGAAAAAATCCAAAAAAAAAAAAAAAATTTGGAGAGTATAGCCTGACATGCGAGGGAAATGATAATAATAAATGAGAATATTTTGACCAAATGAATTAGTGGATCACAGTGGTCAAAGAACAAAATTGTGAAATTCAGTACCCTAACCACTCCTGGATGCCTCACTCCACAGTATCTAGAAAACCTAGCAGTACAAGCATCTCCACCGCAGGCTGTAGAAAGCGGGCTGTGGATCACTTTTTTGAGGACCGCAATAGCTGATCTACAGCCCAAATGTGGTGCTGCACACACCGGTTGTTCCTAGAAGTGGTACAATATTGCAGGTGAGAGAGGTATATTGGCACTTGGGTTCACATGAGTTTTTCATCCTTGCAAAAGCTGATTCAAGCGCAGGCAGATGAGTCCCTAGGGGCCCTTAGCTGTCCCTTGATGTGGGGACATGACCAAGAAATTTGAGGTTGGCTGTAAGCACCTGGATAGGGACTGTGGTGGGTCAGGGATTTTTAACCACGGTCTGTAAACTGGGAAAAGGGACCACGGTGGAGATGCTCTATTTTTTTTTCTTCTTCTCATTCTTTTCACATGTCCAGCTGTGGCCTTTAATTTTTGCAGATTTTTTCAAGCACTATTAAAAGATTTTTGAAAATCTGAAATAAGTGAAATCAATTTTATAAATTTCAAATAGTTTTCAATTTGATCTTTTTTTTTTTAATTTCACTCTTTGGAACCCATTTTGCACCCCTGAAGCAAGACTTGTGACTTGATGTATTTATTTATGTTGGTTGGTCTTCTAGACTTCACCAAAACGTGCCAGATGTATATGGTGAGGGGACCATAGTTGGCTTCAGATAGTCTCAATATCTTACAATCAATGTATATCAGGAGTGACTCCCTGGTCTTCTAAGGGCACCTGAACCCCCTTAGTCATCTTATCCAATGCTGAGACTATTTAATGATTCAGAGAGACAGAGTTATTCTTAGTTTGGTCAACTACTACAGTCTAGCCTGCTCAAATTGCACTTCTGGCACCACAAAAAGAAATTTTCACTTGATGTCAAGTGACATGTGGCTAGGTTCAGAAAGGTATCCAGCATCAATCTGGTGCATCCCTGTTTCAGCCCCCTTCAACCCACAAAGGGGCTGTTGTGATTGGGATGTGTTAGAGTGACTTGGTTGTGACATTGGCATAACAGGTAGTCAGGTGGCTCATGGGGATGTGAGAGCTAGGATTAGGGTTTCTTTCTGTTTGTCATTATGCTGCGCTGCAGGCTTTGTTTATAGTCTGTGTTCCTGGGCGGCTCTCTTCTCTTCTTCACCAAGTTGAGGGAACGCACTGGGACGCTAACCGTGAGCTATTGCCATTGCCGGACACGCCACAGGTTAGTCATTGTTTCAATACACCACTGAGTTGAGGGACCGCACCAGGACGCTAACCGTGAGCTATTGCCATTGCCGGACACACCACAGAGCTGTCATGGTTTGCTTCTAACAGGTTAAAAGTCTTTTCTACCAATTCAGTGCACCCCGTCCGGAGCTCTCCTTGTGTCAACAAATGAATGAACTTTGCGGCCATTGCCCAGAAAGATGGCACAACCAATCCTGAAGGATCTGATAACCTGGAAAGATTTGAACCCAAAAGAATGGAACACAACCCAGATTGCCTTGCCTCCTTGGTGCAACAACTTGCTGAAATGCAAAACGTCATGTGTCAACAGCAAGAAATCATTTCTGGACTCACCAATGCAGCACGCAACAACCACCATAATCCCCCTTCAAACTCCATTGCCAACAATGTTCTCAGACAGTTCTTCAAATCCCCAGCCAAATTCTTTGCCAAGGTCAACCCACGCAAACCTTGCCTCTCATTTGATGGGTCTAATTATACCAAATGGGAGACTGCCATCAATTGCACTCTCCAACATGCTTTCAATTGCAACAAATCCTTCCTCAACAACAAGGCCGGCAATTTTGCACTACTTGACTCCACCCAGAACACGGCCGTTGCAATGCTGATGCGCAGCACTCTTGAAAAAGCCCTGCTCTGAATAGTAGAGTTGCACAGTTTGTCATTCTTGAAGGAACTCTTTGACCTGCTCAAGTCCAAATGTAAATGTTCAGGTCAACGTCATAAAATAATTCTGATTGAAAAGGTCCTCAAATTTGCAAGAAAAAACTCCGCCGCCAGCAAATCTTGGCTTGCATGCTTTTGCACTATTGTCTCCAACATTGAGCAAGCAAAAATCTTGGTCAATGAACTAGCTGGCCTGATTCTCCAATCAATCGCCAAAGCCCCCCTTGGCACTGACTCCAAAAACTTTGAATACTCAATAAGTCAGCCCCTAGACAACATGACCACTATGCCAACTTTTGGCTAAGTAACCACCATCATTCAGTCTTCTCTCAGCAAGGTCACCAAGACCCAAACCCTTCCCCCTGGGAGCATCCCGTCTGACGTTGAAATGTCTGTCAACACCATCAACCACCAACAACACAACAATTGTTATGAACCTCCCCACAGAAGGAATGCGGACAACACCAATCCAACCAACTCTGGCAAGTTCTCACTGGAGAAGGCAACTTTCTACCGTGGCAAAGGTCACACCAAATCCCTGAAGCAGTGGTATGGTTATAATTGCCATTACTGCACAGAACTAGACCACTGGTACTTGGACTGTGATTTCTATTGGCAAGACGTTTGACATGGCTGTGTTGCTGCACCTCACCAAAACCAGGACAACAGGTCAAAATTCCTCCCCCCGGCTTGTCAAACCAATCACCAGTCTAGACCAAGCCAACCCGCTCAACCACAACAGCACCAGTCTAATGGCTGCATCCAAAAGATTGATGTGCCTGAGGCAAACAACAGTACCATCTTACTTGACTCTGGCTCCACCATTAAGGTGAGTGGCAAATCCAAGTTCTTCACCATCACGGCAAAACTTCAAAACCTCATAACGGTTTCTTTTTCCATTTCCAAATTTATGGCTTCAATTGACTCAATTGGGTACCTTAGGATCCCAACCCCCACGGGAACCATGAAGATTGATGATGTTTACTTCTGTGAAGGCATCAAGGGTTCAATCCTTTTGACCGGACGTCCTGTAAAAGATGGGTGGAAATTTGTACACAATGGTACAGATGCTAAGCTCTTGGACGTAGATGGGAACTCTTACAATCTCGACTTCACAAACAATTGTTGGAATGTCCAAACGTTACACAAGAGTGCAATGATAAAAAAAATAACCCAAAAACCCTCTAATGAACTCCACTTATGGTGTTGTTGCCTAGGCCACATGTCTGAGACTGTTGTGCAAAGTTTCCTCCGCAAGTACCTGCCCAACCTCAAGCTCTGTAGCAAACCATTCTTCTGCGTCCAATGTTCTAAATCCAAGGCCAAGGATGCAAAGGCAAATGGTGCGGATACGGACATCCCCAGGGACAAGCCTATGGATTTGTGTATGACCAACGTAGCCGGGCCCTTCCCCATTGACATCAATGGGTGCCGCTATGTTATCACATTCTGGGACCATGCCAGTACATACACCTTCTGTACTGTCATGGCCAGGCAGAGCAAAGTACCTGACAAAATCATGGCTTGGGTTCTACACCTGCAGAACACGGTTGGCCGCACTTCATCTTACCTTTGATGCAACAACACTGCTGAGTATGTTGGGAACCTTTGGGAACGGCTTGCTGAAGTTGGCACGGAACTTGCCCCAATCTCCCCTCATTACCCTGAACAAAACGGTGAGGCGGAATGTGTCAATTGCACCTTTGGGGACATGGCAAGAACCATGCTGCACAACAGCAAGTTGCCTAAGATATATTGGGGTTTTTCCTACAAAACGGCGGCGTACATCCACAATCAAATTCCAAACTCAAGAGTGGACTCATTGCCTTTGGAGATGCTATTTGGGATCAAGCCATCACCCAATGAGCTCTACCCATTTGGAGCTTGAGCTATTGTGCATGTCCACAAGGAGCTATGTGACAAGCTCAATGGCCGTGCAACCAAGTGCATTGTCTTAGGCTACCCGGCTGCCGGATCTGGTTGGCTTTTTTACTCCCCCAAACTTAGTCACATTGTCCATCCCACCTTGGTTGTGTTCCCAGAATACCAAGAACTGAAGATCATTGAAGCCCAAGAAGATCCTGCCCCGCTGGAAGTTGAAGGTGAAGCCCCCCTAGACCAGTCCCCCAAAGAGCTGGCTGAAGTATCTGAGTTAGACAAGATTGTGAGGCAGATCAGATTAGTCCTGGGAGGTGATTCTACAACGGAGATAGCCAAGGCAGAATTACAGGCAATTGCTGAGTTACCCACCAATCAAGAACACAAACTCCCCAAGACCATAAAATCAGCGCTTGGTGGTTCCAATTCAGCTAGCTGGAGAGAAGCCGCCAAGTATGAAATCAAAAAATTCAAGTCTCTTGGTGTTTGGGAGCCCGTCCATCTGTATAAGGGGGTAAAGGCGCTTGGTGTGTGCATTGGGTGTTTACCATCAAACGTCTGCTCAATGGGACAATCAACAAGTTACGTGCACGTTACGTTGCAGAGGGGTTCAACCAGGTTATGGGCTCTGACTGCAACAAGACTTACGCACCAACTGCTTCCCTGAATACTCTACGGTTACTTCTTTCTATTGCACAATCAAAGAATTTTCCTACAGCAATATTCAACATCAGCTTGGAGTACTTGTCCAGCCCCATAGAAGAGGAGGTATATGTACAGCCCCCAACAGATATTGTACTGGAATGGAGCGGCAAAATTATGCGCCTGAAAAAGGCGGTGTACGGAACTTGTCATGCCGCGCAGTGTTGGTGGAAGTTTTTCAGCAAGAAGTTTGTTATTTTTGGGTTTACAGCAAGTGAGCTTGAGCCATCCTTGTACTACTGCAAGCAAGGCAATGAGTTTATTGTCATCTGGCTCCAGATTGATGATGGGTTTGTAATGGGATCTTCAAAACGCTTTCTGGATGAGTTACACCATGCAATCTCTTGTGAAATGGAGTTCAAATGGTCTGACACGTCAAAAAAACTGGTGGGCATTAAAATCATGAATATGGACACTCACACTTGTCTAGATCAATCCTTGCTAGTTGACCAAATTCTCACCAACTACAAACGCACATGCTACCCGTGTCAAAGCACGCTTGAAGAGCCTCTAACAATCAACACTGGGGAAGCTGTAGACTCCACAAAATATTGCTCCACTTTGGGCTTGCTAATGTATCTTTGCAGTGGGACATGTCCCGACTTGTCTTATTCTGTGAACTTACTTGCCCACTACAGCACAAACCCATCCAAAGAACATTGGTAGGCACTCAATGTTTTAATAGGATACTTGAAGAGGACAAGGGATCTTGGATTAGTCATGTAAAGGGGGAATGGGGTTATGGAGCTTTGATTGGACGCCAACTGGGGTGGGGAACATGAAAGGTCAACATTGGGGTATTTGATTAAACACAATGGAAACAGTGTGGCGTGGGGTGCAAAAAAGCAAACAGTTGTGGCCTTGTCAACATGTGCAGCAGAGCACGTAGCTCTTTCAGACGGCTCAAAACAACTCACAAATATTCACAACCTGCTCATCGACATTGATCAACTCATACCACTCAAGATATATTGCAACAATGAGGCAGATATCCTCATAGCCAGAGACAATGTGTTGAAATTAAGAGCTGTTGGCGCAAGGAAAGGATTGTTGAGAATGGTGGCGCAAAAAGATTGAAGTCCTTTTGGGAAAGGCTCACGGAAAAAGAATGAAAGAACCAATATTTTTATTCCTTAGAGCTAGGCTAGTTTAAATAGGCTAGATACAAGGTTGAAAATGTGGTTGAGGAGAAATTGAATAAAAGACCTTTTTGAATAAAAACTGAGAGGAGGAAAAGAATATGAGTTCTTGAAAGAAATAACTAGACAAGTCATCTCAGTCTCTTTTAGTCAAGCTAGAAAATTAATCAAGAGAAAACATAACTTCCACCACAGATATTTAGGGGCGTTAATTCTAAACAATCAGTTCTTATGAATCAAATAATGAAACTAGAAAAAGAAAGAAGTCAAGAATGAGTCATGAGTTGGAGATCAGGCAACTACTGGGGGTTCTAATTAGACCAACAAAGAGTGCGACAGTCATACAAAAAACAAGCTACTTTTGACTAAATTTCATTCTAAATCAAGAAGATTCAAGAAAGAAGAAAGTGGATTTTAGGGAGGAGTAGACGGAAGAACATGAAAACTCAACACAATGTGTCTAAGAAAAAGACTCAATACCTCTCACACACTTTCTATTTCATCAACAACTTTGTCCGCCGGTACAACATCAAAATTCAATGGACAAACACTCATGATCAAGTAGCCGATGTTCTCACCAAACGGCTTGGACCCAACCTTATTGAGAAAGCCTTGCACAAGATCAATCTATTGGGGTTCATCTCACAACCAAGGGAGGGGGTGTTAGAGTGACTTGGTTGTGAAATTGGCATAACAGGTGGTCAGGTGGCTCACGGGGATGTGAGAGCTAGGATTAGGGTTTCTTTCTGTTTGTCATCATGCTGCACCGCAGGCTTTTTATATAGTCTGTGTCCCGGGCAGCCCTCTTCTCTTCTTCACCAAGTTGAGGGATTGAGCCAGGATGCTAACCATGAGCTTTTGCCATTGCCGGACACACCACAGGTTATTCATTGTTGCAATACACCACCAAGTTGAGGGACCGCACCGGGACGCTAACCGTGAGCTATTGCCATTGCCAGACACGCCACAGAGCTGTCACGGTTTGCTTGTAACAGGATGAACCAGGATTAGAGCTCCATCAGATCAGGGATCAATTCTACATGAAATCACTTGTTATCAAGTGAAAATTGACTTTTTTGTGGTGTGACATATCATTGCTAGCTTCTGGTGCTGTTTGCAATTAATGTTAATCCAAATTGCTTTGCCTTTTTTGTTGTCTTTGACTTTTAATTTTTGCAGAGGTGATAAATGGAAGACTACATACCTCATTGTAGTCATCATAAGAGAAACATGCAATAAATCTCACACAAATGGTGGGAAGGAGAAAAAATGATCACAAAAAGGAAAGAGATAAGAATACAAATGAAGTAATGCGGAGTTCAATAAATGGCAATCTTCATGATTCTTGATCAAGTTGATGAGCCATGGTTGAGCTTGACTCATGTTGTGAGTAAGGTAGGCTCAAGTTGAACCATGTCCATTGGATGTTGCTTTTATGGAAGAGACACTACAAAAATGTGCAATTCTACCCAGAAAGAAAATGTGAACTTGGGATGGGAAAAACATATACCCAATTTTACAGAAAATGGTCAGATGTGAAAAACTACACTGAGCATGCTCAGCAATTTTTTTTTTTTTACAAACTGAGCAGAAATTGTTTTTATTCATTCTGGAAACTTTAGGGGATTTTGCTAAGCATGCTCAGTTTTGCCCAATTTTTATTACTGGGCCATTTTGTTGAAAAAAGTTAACATTTTGCTTAACCCAAACATGAGTTTTTTCTTTGGGTAAAATTACAAATGTTTGTAGTGAGAGACACAGTGAATATATGCACCATATCTTCTTGTAAGACAATTCCAAGCAATGGTGTACAGCCTTTGACAGTTACAATAGTGGGAGCAAGGAGACTCTTGAGGTTCAAATTCTTGGTATGAAAACTGAAGGGTAATGACTTGGATGAGTTGCTGACCTTGAGTTGTTGGAACCAAAGAGGAATTCAACAAATCTATTGAAATTGTTTTTTCCAAGTCAAACAATGGGTGGTGTTTCTGAGCAAACTCATCTATTGGTGGGTGATAATACTCTATCAAATTTGGACACTTGTTAATGGTAATAGAAGTCCCAGAATACAAGTTTGAGTTGGGTATATGCAGCTCCAGGTGTTTTCACATAGAGGAAATGGGAAATCTTGTGCGGCTGAAGCATGCACCCAAATTTGCAGGCCGGTGTATGAGTGTAGACCAGAAGGGTAGTACTTTGCTTGAGTATGTTGAGTGGAGTGCTGCAGTTTAGAACAAGGTCAGTGACAACATTGGTATCCATGAATACTACATGTTGAATGTTGGCATCAAGCGTGTACTTGGTTGTCTTGAATTTGTGGAGACCAAGTCTTCTGGTGTTGACTTCACACAAAGTCATTGCTGCATAGATTTGATGTTGATGTGTCAGATGATAATTCTAGACAAATGGAAGAAGAAGAGGAAGAAAGAAAAAGGTGGACAAGTTCACATACACTTCAAACGTTGAGCTGATGTGTTGATTTGTTTCCTCCACCTCAGAAAATGGAACCTTATGGGCAAGATCAGCTGATCTATGACTCAGAAGAAGAGCTGGATGATGACCACCATTCCTGGTGGCAATTCCAAGAGAACGTGGTAAGCTGAACCTTTTCCTCTTTTCACATCATGTCCTCCAGGACCTACACCCAGTGCTCACATTCCACACAATCAATCCGACCAGGAGAACGGCAGAGATGCAAGCAGACAATTCAGCTGTCAATTGTGAAGAGGATGCAGATACCTAGTGTGCAGATGGACGGGGCAGAAGCGGGACTGTCACATCGGGGGATCACAGAGGAGATGTGCTGGATAGAGAAAAATAATTCCTCTTATCAAAAATATACACCCTTAGGCTTCACTCATGCTCTTCCTCCTTATGTTTTATCAATTGTGGGTTGGATCCCTTCTGAATACAACTACATCCCTCAATTTTTTCACTCTTGATTCCCTCAGCCTTTGGTTATAACTTTTGCTCTTAACAATACAAGAAAAAAATCAAACCCACCTTCTTCACTTTGCATGCAAAGGTAAATATGTAAATTTGAATATTTGCATGTCAACTTGCAGCAGTTACTTGATATTGTCTTCCAATGTCATAAAATAAATGGAAATAAGGGTGTGGGGCATAACTCTCCTGGAGTTAACATGACCCAAAAAAAAAAGTTTTCACTAGGAATTTTGGGTTCCCACTTGATCATTTTTTCTTCCTGCCTGGTATAAAAACTGGTAAAGTGATGCTCAACCAAGTTGGATCACAGCTTGTGATTGATTATCAATGTGACTGGAAAGGTAAAAAGGGAAATGGAAAGGGCAGGAGAAATGATAATAAGATGGAAAAGAAACCAGGGTCCAGAAATAAAACAAAAAAAAATCAAACAAAAGCTTGAAGAATGAGTTGTGCCTGGTCCAGCATGTTTAAAGCAAGAGTGTGAGGCTTAGAGTGATCAGGACAAGGAACTGGAATCTTCTTTGGTTGCAGCCAAAAATTAACAGAAACATGCTCAGATGAGGTGGTAGCCACAATATACATCAAAAAGAGCTCTGAACCTCATGATTAGTGACCTTGACCTCTGCTGGTTACAAAAACCAGACCTAAATACTCTAGTGTGACCTAAATCCTAGTGCCTAATGTTCCAGCTCTGTCAACCCCACATTCTCTCTGGCTTCAAAAGAACAATAAATGATTATTCATTTCTGGCTAAGAACCAAAGAAATACTTACATGGACACAGGTGTTTTGTGGACCATGAATTTTGGGGCAGCACTGCTTTGTCAGTAGGAGTGTCAGTGGAATTCTTCTCTGTAGACATATTCTGGGGTAGCCACCAGTGAGCCAGATCCCCATCCAAGAATTATTTCTTTTTCAGAAATGCTGGCCCCGGGGCCCGGGGCTATTTCTTGTGGGTAGAGGTATCTTAATTTGAGGGTTTTCAATCAAGAGATACAGGAAATAGACCTTTCCAAAGCACTCCCAGAAATGAAAGTAAGAGATAGATCATGTGTAAAAACATGGAACATCAAAATTTTGACCATTGTATTGCATGCTGAATGAAATGTTGGAGCAATATGTATAGGTTTTTGTGATTACATATTTATCCTCCCAGAGTCATATATATTTATACTTACCTGTTCCAACTCAGAAATTGTGTACATTTTCTTGTGTGCGAGCAAATTGGCATAGCCAGTCTGCCTCAGTACCAATCACACGCTTGATTCCACAAAAGGAAATCGCATGGACAGCGCCATAACTACACGCACGCTATGAGGTTGTTGACTGCCATTGGTCAAGAAGAAGAAAGAAGGTGAACTGACTCCAAGTACGGTAAATGTTATGGAGTTTGTGGGTTGGTGGTTGAAAGGAGAAAGACAAGAGTATCCGGCCATGGCCAATGTCAAACAACTCCCGGCTCAGCAATGTCCCCCGGCTCTCCCAGATCCACTCGAGGCTGGCGAGACGTTCTGCTGAAGTAGCACACACACACACCCAATCCAGCAGATGGATGAGAGTGAGGCGAATCCAAGCTACAACAACAACAAAAATACATAGCCATGAGTTTATGTTGCGTGGATGGATAGATAGATGGCGTACAAATTAGCACCTACCCCAAGATCTTCCTCAGCGCATTGCAAACGGGCTTGGATGAAGGCGCGCTTCCTTCTTCACCCATCAATGACGTGAATGGATGATACATCATTCAGGTTCTTCTGATCAAGATAAATGATTCCCAAACCCATTGGCATCTCGGGAGCGCAGCCGCCTGGCTGCCTGAGAAGCACTCAAGGGTGTGTGCTGGCCTTTGCTTTGCCGGCTGCAGCCACTTGATGATCAAGCCCTGGCGAACAGAGACGTTCGGGCTCAATAGTGAGCCCCATGGCGGCATCTTTTACCCCGTACCCTTGTTCACTTTAGGCTCGCGCGCAATAACTGATGGTAGGCCGACAAACGTGACTGTTTTTTGCTGGCGGTAAGATTGGCGCTCTTTTCGGAACTTGGAGATGAGGATGGGAGATTTCCTGACGGAGGTAACGGGTATGTATTCTCATATTCTTGCGCAGTGTTCCAACCTCCAGATAACCCGTGCTGCTTAGCCGCGACACGAGGTTTCGCACGATGGGGGCGGAGGATGGCAAGTTTGTGGAACCGGAGAAAGGAGGGTGATGGCGCAGGGAAAGCGGGAAGGGTACATCAACCAGACCAAAGAAACCGACGACCTGTGAGAGCATCAGGTCTACGCTGTGCGTGAGCAGGCGACCGCCACTAGCAGAATTGTCTGGCTCACGGCTCTTGAGTCCGACGGAGTCGCGTTCTGCAGCCTCTGTACGTTGATTGACGTGTGGGGCATGATTCGAGTCCATTCCGAGTTCAACTTCAAGCACGGTGATGTGGGCTCTGAACCTCCAAAAACTCGTTCATGCAAGTAGACAGACCTATCAGACATAGCTTGCAGTTGCTCCACCACGCCCGGAAAAAAAATTCGCACCGGCGGGTCTTGATCGGTTTGCGGGATCCCAATAGGGTGGCTAGGGGCTGGGTAAAGGAGAGAAATTGTGTATTTTTGGATTAAAAGAGAGTCTCGTTTCTGTACCCAGCGAGTCACGCTGCGTTCGCTGAGCTGGCGAGGGCGTAGCCTCCTCCAAAAGAATCCACGCAAAAGCTAATACGACGATGTGGTCGGTGCTGACACGCTCCGGCGTCAAGTAAAAGACGCCTGGTAGGATGCGACGACTGAGGAAGGCGCGTGGTATCAAACAGACGCTTCTCGCCGGGGTATCATACTTTTGAGGAGTGGTTGACAGGGAGTCAACTGGGTCTTCTGTGGCTGTACATATTAAGATGTGGTGAGGGTAGGGAAATGAAAAAAGGGCGTGAAAGAGAATGGAAAAGAAGAGGATTTTTGGAAAGGAAAGCTTGGCTATGGGGAGGAGGAGGAGGAGGAGGAGGAGGAGGAGGAGGAGAGCTGGGTATACAGAGCGAGCAGGAAGTTCTTAAGGGGTTCGGAAAGTGATGAGTGAGGGACGCGGGGGTGGGTGGGATCGAAGAGAGGTAGATAGGGGCGGTTGAGGAAGTGGCGAAGGAGGTTGGGGGCGAGTGGGTTGGGATGGAAGCGGGTGACAAGCAGTTTGACAAAGGCGATGTAGTGAGCCTTGGTCAGCATGACGCTTCCGGAGGCGGAGGGCCGAGGTGCGATGGAGCGGATATGGGCGTTCCATATCCTGAGCATCTCCTCCGTGATCCCCCTGCCTGACAGTCCCGCTTCCGTCCCGTCCATCTGCGCACTGGGTATCTGCATCTTCTTGACAATCAACAGCTGACTCGTCCGCTCGCATCTCTGCCGTTCGCCGGTTGGATCAATTGGGTGGAATGAGCACTGGGTGTGGATCCTTACACGATGTGAAAGAGAATAAAAAAAAGCTGAGCTTACCACGTCCGCTCGGAATTGCCGCCAGGCATGGTGGTCATCGTCCAGCTCATCTTCCGGGTCATAGACCAGCTGATCTTGTCGATAAGGTTCCATTGTCTGGAGTGGAGGAAACAAAGCAATATTCATGACGCCCTTCAGTACAGAGTGTAAAAAAAAAAAAAACATTTAAGAGTGAGGGAACGATAACATACCTTAAAGTGGAGGGCACCGATCCTGGGTGGGACCTTGGTGCGCCGAAGTTGACCGCAAGCAGTGGCTTTGATTATCTGGTCGACTTGCGCGCGCCTCGGATCGACGTGGGTTCCGAAGAGCGCATTCAATCTTTGCCTCTGCAGCGCAACGCGTTGAATGGCCTGGGAGGAGGGGTCGAAGGCGGGTTTTCTTCGTTGGTTCGCTGGGCATGCTGGTGATATTTTGTTCCTCTTTCTCTTGGGTGGTTCTAGTTCGTCCGCCGCAACAGTGTTGATAGCCAGCAGTTGTTTTCTGAACTGTCTGACGCGTTCTAGTTTCTCACTCGCGTGTTCTGCTCTCCTGAGTAGTGTGAGTCTTCCTTGTTTTGTGGTGGCAGTCGTCTCTTCTTGGTTGTTCTGCTGAGTAGTGAGTTGCTCGTTCATCGCTGCGTTTCTTTTTCCTCTTCTCGCCTGCGCCCGCGTGCTATATTCCAGTTCACCCCTCCCTCCGGCCCGAGTGGTGAAGCTGCATTGTGCTTCCCGACTGGCCTCCTTCGTAGGGTCCGACCTGCGGAATAAGTCCCCCCTCCGACATAACGGAAGGCTCTTTAGTTAAGTTAGGCTATTCCCCATGCTGGGACTCAACTAGAAACTGGAGCTCATGTACATATATTTACATACTTTTTTCGTTTGCACTCCAACAACTCGGTCATACAAGCTTAACACAAGCCTCGCACTTGGTCGCGGAACGCGGGGCGCGAGCAGCAAGCTGTCCTTGACCAGTGGAGCAGATCCCCGCGTGGGCAGTTTTTTTTTTTTTTGCCTCTAATCCGTACTTTCTCAACAGATCCTCATCAGGATAGCACATCTTTCTCTTCTCAACACCAGCCTACTGCCATTGTAATAGCTGGCGTTCTTGCACATACGCCCATCTTCTCAGATTTTTATTTGGACTTATCAATTTTTGATTATATTTTTTTGAAAAACATGTCATGTCGTTGCAAGTTACCCTTGATTGTTATAATTCAACCGGTGTTTGCTCTTTTTTTTTTTCATTTTCATTTTTCTTGAATGAAATACAAACCCATAATTCAACGGCTCTTGGGATAAGCCACATTGATCGATCACCGATCATCTTGATGTTGGATTGTTGACTTGAAGAAACAGAAATACACGTCGATTGCTTTGCTATTCACCTAACTTCTTGTGTTGACCACCATCACCACCGCAATCAAACATGTCCGCCTCGCCAACTCCAGCATAAATCCTTCCTTCAGACGAGGGATCAGATCATATGATCATCGATGGGGCGGTCGAACTTCTGTCTGGATCCAAGCAGCGGGTTGCTTTGCCTAAAAAACTACTCGCATTAAGTCGCGACGAGCTCAAAGATCATATCAAAAAAATGGCCAACGGAATATGTGAAGACGAAGCAAAAGAAGGACAGATCGATGCAGTGGCTCACTTGGTTCACTCTGAGCACACCTTTGTGCTAGCGGGTACTGGATTCGGCAAAACTCAAATCGCCGAGATGTATTCAAAGCTCTTCAAGCCGTACCAAAAGGCTGTCATTGTTGTTGTAAACCCTTTGGATGCACTGGGAGATAATCAGGTGTGATGAATATCAATTTCCGAACACTTTGAATTGATTGATACAAAGGACACTGAATTCAATCTGATGCTTACTTACATACAGGTTGAAGAAAAGAAAGACGTTGGTGTCGACCACAAGACAATTCAAGCGATAAACCTAACCAAAGACACCTTGACTGGAAATGTGGCAAAGCAGATTACTCGCGGGGACTTCTCATTCATTTACGTCGTGAGTATTTTGGAACATTGAAGATTCCAGTTTACCAGCTGTAAAGTTAATGCTATATGAATACAATTGTGCATTCCAGAGTCCAGAGGCGTTTCTGAACAGCGAGATGTTGTAAGGTGCAAATCTGACGATAAGAAGTGCATCTCGGTAAGCACACATTTGCTCCGGGTCCGGTCACCAATCTCAATGATATTTCTACTCACCTGACAATAAGAAGTGCGTCTCGGTAAGCACACGTTCGCTCCGGGTCCGGTCACCAATCTTGATGAGGAAAGATTGGAGCTGGGCCGGGCGAGCTAGACTAAGTACAAGATATGCGCCGCAGCAGTGCCGATACAAGATTTAGATTAGGTTTACTATGATCTTCACTACTAAGATGTTAGGTTTGTTCCCTTGGTTACCTTGAAATCTAACACCCCCCCCCCCCAAGGGTGCAAACCTCAGCCGCCTAAACCCAGCTTTTTGATTGCTTCTTCCATCTTGTTGGGTCCTAATTTCTTTGTGAGAATGTCGGCTTGTTGATGAGAGGTGCTGGTCCACTGTATCTTGATGTTGTTTGCTCTGACGAAATTGTTGATGAAATAAAATGCGCGTATGAGGTATCTGGTCTTCTTTTTCGATGCGTTGTCTCCGGCTATTAATATGGCTGTTCCATTATTGCAATATATTTTCATCTTGAACGTGTGTTGAATGTCGTCTACACCGCGGGTGCATGTCGACGACATAATTCCGCGGTGTCCTTTGTCAAATTGACGGGTTCCACGTCAGCCACTGCGCAACGGCAAACCGAGGTCCCCAGGCATATTGTCAATCTACCGTCAAGGCTTGACGAGAATTCGACAATGATTAACTGGCATGCCAACGTCAAAATACCAAAGGGTTCTCAGGGCCCACGGGTTGACATCTGTCAACACACAGGAAGAAGTGTCAAAAGTGAGGCTTGAACCCAAGCTCAGACGACGGGCAATTGCTGCCGTAGTCCCTTGACCATTGGGCCAGAGACACCTATTGCACACGACATCAATCGAAGATTATCAATTGGATTTTGATACGTCGGACTGTCGAGGCTGCGACTATCTGATGGCGAGGCAACCATGACAATAGATCAACGACGTCCACGGCGTCAATCTATTGTCAAAAGGTTGACGGCAGATTGCCGTGGCATTCAGTCGGTCAAGTTGACCGTCGATCGATTTCCCAGGATTTTACCCGATTCGCACGGCCATTCGACAGCAATTTGGCCCTGTCGATGAATCGACAGAACCGCCTGTCAGACTTTGCATCCGTGGTGTAGTAAAATTGACATCGCCGCTAGATTTTGGGCTCCATCGGATAATGCTATATACTCGGCCGCACAAGTCAACAGTGCTACCACTGTTTGCCGCTTTGATCCCCATGCTATACTATCACCACACATTTTAATTACATACCCCGACGTCGATCTTTCATGTTCCCCTCCCCAATTCACATCTGTCCATAAATCCAAACCTTCTTCCTCTCCGTTAAACCTGAGCTTCATTCCTGTCGTCCCTTTCAAGTATCCTACCAAGTAGTCAAGTGCCTCCCAGTGTTTTTTGGATGGATTTGTACTGTATCTCGCTAGTAGGTTGACCGCGTAAGACATATCGGGCCGTGTTCCGCTAGCTAGGTACATCATTGAGCCAATAACCGATCTGTACTCTGTAGGGCCGATGGATTCACCGGAGTTGATTTCTAGGGTGTTGTCTGGTAGAGTACTACGGTGTCGAAAGTTGGGGCACTTGTAATCTTCAACAATTTGCTTTGCTAGTTTTTCCTGACTGAGTTCTATAGTTCTTCCAACGCGTTGAAGGTCAATTCCAACGAGTCAATTCAGGCTGTCTGACCACTTGATCTTCATTGTTTTCTCCATTTCTTGTCTCAGATGATGCAGAAGGTTGGGCGTTGATGCTAGCGCAAATCCGTTGTCAACGTGGAGCCAGATGATAACAAACTTGTCCCCGCGTCGATAGATATACAGAGAGGGTTCTAGTTCGGATGAGACAAAGCCTGCTATTTCCATCTTGCCCTTGAAGAATTGCCACCAACATCGTGCAGCTTGTTTCGTCCCATACATGGCCTTTTTGAATTTCATTATTTTTCCTTTCAGTTTGGGGAATAATTCTGTTGGTGGTTGAATGTAGACTTCTTCCTCAATTGGGCTGTACAGGTAGGCGGAGCTCACGTCAAAAGTGGCGGTTGGATAGTTCATTTTGTTTGCAAGTGAGATTAGGAGTTGTAGTGTGTTGAGTGATGCTGTGGGGGCATAAGTCTCATTGCAGTCGTTTCCCAGCTTCTGGTTAAATCCCTTAGCAACATACCTCGCGCGGAATGTCTCAGGTCCTCCTTGTGTTCCGGGCTTGATGGCAAAAACCCATCGACACCCGAGTGCTTTAACTCCTGGAAATGGTTTCACGGGTTCCCAGACTTCTAGCTTGGTGAACTTCTTCATTTCATACCTCGCTGCCTCTTCCCATTGGTTCTGTTCTGTTCCCGCTAGAGCTTTCTTGATGTTCGATGGCAGCCTTCTATTGGGGTTGATTTCTAGTTTGGCTAGTATCTGTTCTTCGTTCCGTGCAAATATTTCTGTTTCCTCTTCACCCAGTTTGAGAGTGATTTGGTTCAATATGAAGTCAAGGTTGCCTTTCTTTGTGTTCTTCTTCACGGGTAAGTGTTGAAACTCTGGAAAAATGACAGACGTTGAATGGATGATTCTTCTTTTGCGTTACGAGTATACAAGCCATCCTCCCCCCGCTTCTGGATAACCAATCAGCCTCCCGTGCTCTGCACGCTCATTGAGTTTGGTTCTTCTTTCTGCGGGGATCTAGACTATTGCTTTGGCGCCAAACGGATAAAGGGCGTTGGGGTTGGGTTCCACACCGTAGAGCTTCTGAAGAGGGCATTTTTTTACTTTGGAATTCGGGATGCGGTTGTAGATATAGCCCGCTGGCAAGTAAGCGTAACCCCAGAACATCCGTGGCATGCGACTCTCATGGAGCATTGTTTGAGCCATGTCTCCTAGGATGCGGCTCACGCGTTCAGCCTCCCCGTTTTGCTCTGGACTATATGGTGCTACCGGGGCTAGTAAGATGCCAATTGGTTTCAGCAGCTTCCTCAAAGTGCCTGTGTACTCCGGCGCATTATCCAATCTGATCTGCTTAGGATATCTGCCAAGAGTATTCTCGATGTGTTCAACCCACGATATGACCTTGTGGGGGACAACGGCTTGGGTTGAAAGCATGTCGCACCAAATGTATGTCGAGGCGTGGTCGCGTAATGTGAGCATGTATTGGCAGCTGTGGAGATCCATTGGGGAGGGACCAGCGACGTCAGTCACCAGCATGTCAAGCGGGTCATCCCTCAGTAGCAACGAGTTAGAACCTGGGGCTTTTTGGTTCAATGCCTTCAAGACCGCGCATTGTTCACAGAAGAACGATTCCCACTCTCTTCCTGCTACTTCTGCCGGATAGTGCTCTTGCAGGTACTTCTTCACCACATATTCTGAAACGTGTCCCAGTCGTTGGTGCTAGAGGTATGGATCAAAAGATGGTCGGTGTTTCACTTTATTTAATTGCAACAAGGATTTTAACATATCGAGAAACCAGCAATAGTTCCTATAGGTGGTGTTAAATACAACGTAATCTGGACTAATTATTCGTGCCGCGTTTCCATCGAAGATGATCTTCCATCCCAAATCCACCAATCTACCCACTGACAGTATCACGCCGTCGACTCCTGGGCAGTAGTAAACATTGTCAATCGTCAGTTTCCCCTTGTTGGTGCTGATCGTTATTGTCCCCTTGTATCTAACATCAACGGTGCAGTCAGCAACGGCCAATGTGATCTTGCGAGAATTCTTGAGTTCTTCTCTTGAAGTGAACATTTCAAGCAAACCACTCACGTGGGTAGATAAACCAGAGTCAATAAGGATCTTTCCTTTGTGAAATTCTGGAATGTCTAGTTGGCACCTGTGTCACTCAAATTCTTCGGCTCCAAGCCGATGATAAATGAGGATTTATCATTGGCTTGGACCCGATTCCAGCGCAGGGCTGACAGAGCTGAAAGCGCTGGGACGGAAAGGGCTAAAAAAACCATTAGGGGGGGTTAGGTTAAGGGATTTAGAGGTTAATTTCTCGAATTTTGGGCCATTGATCTTGATCTTGATGTAAAACAGAAGAGACTGCTCGAAAACCACAATGGCCGTCTGAGTCGGGGTTCAAAAGCCTTACGATGTGATCAATAATAAAACTAGGGAGATGGTGAGAATAATAAGAAAGGGAATGGGGAGCTTCTGGAAGTGTTTTTGGACGCGCTGGGTTTTTAGCTGGAGGCTTTCTTGATTGGACTGGCCGGGTACTCTTTGGCTGAAGATTTTCATCCTTTTTGTTGTCTGGAACACTGAATTTTACCTTCTTCTTCTCTTTGGGGTCTTCTCTCTTCAGGGGAGCTTTTCTAGAGGGTTGAATTTGTTTTTTGACTTCTTCCTTGATGGACGGGTGCTGGGTTTTTTGTTTCTTCTTATTTTCTGTTTCCATTTCTTCAGTGCAACGTTTTTTAGCTATAATTTCAAATTCAGAAGGTTGCCGGCGGTCTGACTTGATCTTCTTTCCACGGAAATTTGACTTTCCTTGAGATTTGGGCCTTCCACGTGTCTTCTGAGCTCCTCTGGGTAACAGGATGTTGATTGTTTCTGAGCCTTCTAAGAGTTTGTTGATGGCGTCAAGCATGAGGTCTCTTTGGGAAGGGTTCATGTTTTCTAGTTGGGTCTTGATGTCTTCAATCTTCTTGGCGGAAGCTTCGTCTGGAGTCTGTTTTATTGTGCGGAAGTCCTGTTTTGAGACAGAGAATGAATGAATATTATTAGTTTATGTAACGGAAAATAGGTAATAAAAAGTAAATTGATAAGTGAAATGGGGAATGGGGGCTTGGAGGGGCTTAATGGTGGTGTTGCTGTTGAGTTGTGGATTCATTGAGGCGACGACCCCCTGTCAAGAATTATTATTGAATAATCAACCCCCTTTTTGGGCGACAGCAACCCCTATTTCATTACATGCGCATATTTTTTGAATCAGCGACCCCCACTTTGTGAGTGATGAAAAAAAAAAAACTCACCAGCAACCCCTAAATTGTTACACGCGGGTCAGTTTTTGAATCAGCCACCCCCAGTTTGAACCAAGGAAAAGCTGCACCAGTTGAAGTCATTGACGACCCCTAAAACGTTACACGCGCGTTCTTTTTGAATCAGCGACCCCCATGAACGACCCCCAGAAAAAAAAGAAAAACGTACGTTTTGAAGCAACGACCCCCAAACAAAAAGCAACAAAGTTGCTTTTCCACATTCCGCCGCACCACCGCAGTAAAGATGACCAATCCCAACGCCACCAAACCCCCCCAAAAAAGGAAAAGGGATAGGGGAAAAGGGAAAAAGGCAAAAAAATGATGACAAAAAGCGAAAAAGACAGCTTACCTTCATATGCCACTGAGCATGAAACTCAGTTGGCTGAATTTTCTCGCCACGATTAACCAAGTAAGCAATCCGGTGCTTACAAGGAATTCCGGATCTTACCGTGAAGGCATGATTACATTTACCTAGTTCCTCAGTCCATTTGATCAGATCAAATTCATTTTGAGCGCGGCGGAGAGCATAGTGGGTGATTTTACCAAAGCATGGGGAGAAGATCTTCTGAATATTTCTGAGGGTGGTGATTTTTTGTTGATGGAATTCTGAGCTGATCTCGTGATGCTGGGACTCAAGAGCAAGTGTTATGAGTTTCACCACTTCAGGGAAATTTGCGCTAGAGTTGAGGAGATGTTTCTTGATGTAGGAATGAGCAGATTCAATTCGAGAGGTTGTCTGGTGATCAAAGTGAGTGATTTTCTTTGTCCAGGCGTCAACAAAACGGGGAGCAAGAGGAATCCAAGTTTTTTGAACGTATTCAACAAACTTAGAGTTGAAACGGGAGCTGAGTATCTTGAAAGCGGAGTAGAAATTGGCTGTGTTGGAAATCTGGGTGAGTTGAGACCACTGGGAGATGATTTCTTTTTCTTCAGCTGAATTCTTGACAATTTTGGAAGCATTGGCAAGTATATTCTTGTCAATGTGCCAGGTGCAGAGCATGTGGGTTGAGTTTGGAAAGACTTCGGCAATGGCATTCATCAGAGCTAGTTCACGATTGGTGAGGAGGACATCGGGAGGGGGAATTTGATGGGAAGTGAGTATAGAAGAGAAAGTTTTAAGGGCCCAGGAGTAGTGTTTGAGGTTTTCTTCAGCAAGGAAGCAGAAAGCTGCAGAGAAAGTCTTGTTGTTACCACTGACGCCGGCAAAGTGGAGAAGGGGCATGTTGTACTTGTTTGTCTTGAAGGTGCAATCGAGGAAGAGGACAGTGTGATAGCAGGAGAGGAGTTCAAGGGATAGGGTGTGAATAAAGAATAAAGCCTTCAAGTTACCATTTGAGTCCACTTTGGAGGAAGAAGTGTAGTTGGGGAAGGTGAGCTGTTTGTTGAGATGAACAATTGGACTGAGATCTTGAAGGGATTGCTCTTTGACTTTTCTTTTTGCCACATAAATAGTACTTTTTGTCGCTAGGAGTGGTTTGTCTGCAGGTTGAGTTTTTTTCATGACTTGGAGTATGTCAGAGGGTTTCAGACCAGAGAGGGAGAGATTCTTGACTTGTTCAAATTGATTATCTGTCAGTTTTCGGTTTTCAACGTGAGCTCGGGGGTCAGATGTTGGCGGGTGGTTGTGCTTGGGTTGGCCACAAGAGAATCTCCAGCTTTTTTTCTTCTTGCTGTAATATCCAGCAGCAGCGAACGGACAACCAATGAGTCTTGAGAAGTTAGGCGCTTTGCGAGAATCACCTTTACGCAGGTTCTGGTGACATGAGCCACCCCTACAAAAAAAAGAGGAGAAAGAAAAAATTGAAGATAAAAAAGTCCAGCAATTAGTTAAAGTTTCTAGCTAGATGGAAGAGTAGAACAAGAGAGAAATTAAAAGGATGATTGGCATAATGAAAACACTTACCTGTTATTTTGAATGAAAAAAATTGCCAAGAAGAAGAAGGAATCATTGTCAGAAAACCAGGGATAAAACTCTTCTGAAAAAAAGAAAATGAAAAAGAAAAATTTACCTGTCACATTTAAAAACTATCTTCTTTTCAGCTTTGGATCTCCTGATGACAATCACGTATCCATGATCCACGGCAAACTTCTTGACTGAATTGACCATGTCTTTCAAGGAGTAGAAAACCTCAGGGGGTGGGCCGGGAATCTGAAATAGATAGGTACCATCTTCTTCTTGTTGAACATCTTCCTCTTCCTCCGGGGATTCTTCTTCTTTTTCATTTTTTTCTTCTTCCGGGGATTCTTCTTCTACAAGGGAGGGGGGGCTGTCTTCAGGGGCTTCTTCTTCTTGTACAAGGGAGGGGGGGATGTCTTCATGGTTTTTGGGGCTACTATAATTTTGTTGAAGGGTCTCATTAATTTTTTTCAAGTTTTTTTTGTAATTAAGATCAAGAGAAATGAGGGAAGGATCAATGGTTGGAGAGTTGGGGGCTTTGGAGGTCATTTTAATAGAACAAAGTGAATTAAAGGGGTTTCAAGGGGTTTAGGTTTGTTTGGGTTCGATTTTGGGGGTTTGGAAGGGGTCTAGAGTCGCTTTAGAGGGGTTTAATGCGTTTGGTAGGGGGCTATACGGTTGCGAGGGGTGTTTCTTGTAGATTGGGGTGTTGTATCAATAGTCGCGAGGCTCCGGGTAAGGTTTTTTGGCTAGGGGGTTGCTTGCAAGACGCGACGGATGCTGAAAGTCAAGCTGCGACCCCCGGGGAAAGCGGGGGTTGTGTGAAAACCCGGGCGCCGGAAAAAATGAACGGACGACCCCCAGTCCGCGGAACAAATTTGGACCCACGACCCCCTGTCATATTGCGGACCCAAAATACCCATTGGGGACCATTCTGAGACGTCCAACGCTGGTCGTCGCGACGTCTCGGAAAAAATGGGGGTCGCTCCTTCAAATAACAGGGGTCGGCGATTCAATTCCCTTATATATATATATATATATTATATATATGTAACGGCTGGCGGAGCCAGCCCTTCCAGCTCCTCAGCCCCGTGCTGGTATTGGGTCCAAGCCAATGATAAATCCAATTTATCATTGGCTTGGAGCCAAGGCAAAATAGTGCCAAAACTCCTAGTTGGCGGAGTCTGGCTTGTGGGGTTTGGGGTCTGTTTGGTGGGAGGTAGTTTGATTGTGGTTGGTCTAAATCTCGTGGGGGCACATCAATGATGCGGTTTTGAACGTCTTCCCAGTACAGTGAGCAGTTGTTATACCAATGCCCGTCTTGCTTGCAATAGTGGCAATTGCTGCCATAGCGAGCGCAGAGTGCATCATTTTGGCCAACGCCTTGGTATCGGGTGGCTTTATCCATGGACAAGTTGCTTTTTTGCTGTGGTGCGTTGGAGTTTTGTATCGCACATCTTTGCGGTGTTTTGTATCTCGACGGTTGGGGGTGGATAGCGTTCACCGCGTCTAGCTCCATTGGCTGGAATTCGTGCGCGATACCCATTTTGTTTTTTGTCTTGCTGGACGCTGCTTGGATTTTTGTGGCCACCTCGCTGAATGACGGAGTTTTGAGAGTCTCAAGTTGTTGATCCACTGAGAACTCAAAGGTCTTGGGGTCAACACCGGCTGGTGCTAGGAAGCTGTTCTGAAGGAATAGTCCTCCCAGCTTGTCTGCAGATATCTTCAATTGAGTAATCTTGGCCATTAATTTTGCCCATTTGCCGAGCGTAAGTTCGTTGCCGGGAGATTTGTCGGCAATGAGGATACTGAGTTGATCAATTAATGAGAGCTTGTGTTGTCGGTCTGATCGTGAGCACTTTGACTTGAGCAGTTTAAAGATTTCTAGGGGGCATTTGCCTGCGGTGCCTTCAACAATACTAAGAAGGGACTTGTCTACCGTTCCTCGTAAGAGGACTGCGATCGCGGCTTTCTCCCGTTTTCCCCTGGTGATGAAGTTTGCCTCGTTGTTGACGAATTGAGTTTTGGTGTTGAATACATAGGAAAGAGAACGGTTAATGTCTCTTTCCCATTGCTGGTAGTTGGATCCATCAAAAAGGAGTTTGACTTTTTGTGGATTGTGTTTGTTGTGGAAGGCAGTGGCTGATTTGAGGAAGTGTTTAACGACTTCAAAGTTGGGTCGAGTGGTTCAATTTGACTGCTGGTTGTTGGTGTGTAGCTGCGCGACCATCTGTTGCATTTGCGTAAATTGCTCCTGCAGGTTATAGAAGTCTTGCGGCGTTGGGGTGGTCATGGTGGTGTCGGAGATAGAGTTGAGGAGTTCCTTTTTATTTTCTTTTTCTTTTTCTTTTTCTTTTTCTTTTTCTTTTTCTTTTTCTTTTTCTTTTTCTTTTTCTTTTTCTTTTTCTTTTTCTTTTTCTTTTTCTTTTTCTTTTTCTTTTTCTTTTTCTTTTTCTTTTTCTTTTTCTTTTTCTTTCTCTTTTTCTTTTCCTTTACTTTGATCTTGTTCTTTCTCTAATCTTTCTTGTTCTCTTTTTCTTTTCTCTTCTGATTCTCTGAATGCTCTCTCTTGTATCTCTCTGAAGTTTTTCTTGTGGTCTTTTATCCACTCCAGCAGTCTTCTTGTATGGTGTCGCAATCCCAGACGGCGTAACGGTAGTGCCGGCTTTTAACCTGTAAGGTGCAAATCTGACGATAAGAAGTGCATCTTGGTAAGCACACGTTTGCTCCGGGTCCGGTCACCAATCTCGATGATATTTCTACTCACCTGACGATAAGAAGTGCGTCTCGGTAAGCACACGTTCGCTCTGGGTCCGGTCACCAATCTCAATGAGGAAAGATTGGAGCCGGGCCGGGCGAGCTAGACTAAGTACAAGATATGCGCCGCAGCAGTGCCGATACAAGATTTAGATTAGGTTTACTATGATCTTCACTACTAAGATGTTAGGTTTGTTCCCTTGGTTACCTTGAACTCTAACAGATGTTCCGAGAAATTTACTTCAGTCCCACCTTCCAAAGCCACTTGGTTTCCGTGGTCGTTGACGAGGAACACATGATCCATTTGTGGGGTCTAGTCAAAAGCAGAAAGATAAAGGGTGTAGCCTCTCATGCTAGGCACGGCGATTGAGGGTTTTTTTGTCCCAGCTATGGAAAACTGGGTGCCCGCCTCATGGCAACAAACGGTGCACCGTTGCTCCTCATGTCTGCTACCTGTCGACCCGTGGCAATTGCCAGCATAGTTAATTCCCTTAGATTGACTTTAAACCGCGTCCATTTTGTCCGGGGTGAATTAACTCGTCCCAAAATCCATATATTGTGCATTCCCATGAAGAAATCACTTGCCTCTTGCAACAATCTATTGCAAGTTTATGCGCACAAAGAGGACACATCAAATGACCAAATTGTCCCAACTTTAATCTACTCGTGTACTCGCAATCATACCTTGGAAGTTCTTAAAGTAGTGCACGAGGCACGTGGGATTCATAAGGGCAAAGACAACCATGCAAGTACTTTTGCACACCACTACCATTCTAATACTGGCAACCCCAAAAAAGCTGAAACCGTGAGAGACTTTGTTCGTGGTGTTTTCCCTGTAATATTGTGCACAATGGCCTTGGGCTTGGGTCAAAATTGGAAGAGGGTGCAATCAGTTATTTGTCTTGGCCGCGGGGATCCTTCTTCAATTGCTCAGGAGATAGGTAGATGTGGGAGGGATGGGAAACCTGGACTTGCTGTGATGTTTTTTGAATCTAAACAAAAGAATGGGAAAAATTCAGTCAAATCTATCAACAATGTTCACACTCAAACCAAGGACAATCGCATGGATGCGCTTGCAATTACACCTGTCTGCCTTTCCATTGCTTTCTCCCTTGACAATCTGTAAGCTCTAGCATCAATTGGTCATTGATCAAACGGAAAACTTACAAAAAATGTTACTTTCCAATCATACCACAAAGAATGGGATACATTTCTATGACCAGTGACAATCCAAATTACATTAGGGAAATGCAGCGTGAAAAGGACAAAGGTTTTCCGCGTTGCCTATGCTCCAATTGCAACAAAGAGGGTTCTGATTGGTTAATCAAAAACATGCGTTGATTAACAATAGATAACTTTGACAACTTCACTGATGAAGCGCCAAGGGCAATTGAAAATCTACCCGCAATGAACTTACCCGTGAATAGACCAGCAAATCCCACCTGGCGCAATCTCCCCAGAGATTGACGCTTGAAAGCTTTTTGGTAGGCCTTCTCAAGGAGTTTTATGCTTTCTATCACAAAGAGGAAAAGAAGGGGTTAGCCAACTACAAACCAGAGTTATACTTCACCATTGAGCATGCCCGCGGAATTGCCCAGAACCTCAATCAAGTTGACTTTGACAAAATCAATAAGATCATCGGTGGGGAGTTCATTGTGGGTCAAATGAAGATGATCATTGATTACGTGCAAGCCTATTGCTCTGGAGACGCCTACGGCAAATTTTTGCAGGAACGACAAGACCAGCACAATCATGTTGTACTAGAAATGAACCGACTACTTGCAGAGAAGGAAAAAGCAACCGCTGACAGACTCGAGGGGATCCAATTACAAAAGGACGCGGCGGCATTGGCTCAAGTGGAAAAGGCTGAAAATAAAGGTTCAATCAGGAAAATAAGGATCAAGAGGCAGACAGAAAGAGAATCAAAAAAGCGAGCAATCAGATTCAGTTGCAATGCTTCAAGGACGAAGCGGCCCAAAAGGCCAGAGATTAGTTTAATTTTGCTTTTGTATTGCATGAAGAGATCCTTGTGTTTGACCAGTCATGACAAGGTATCCATTGATTGTTCCTTATTTTAAAACAAGTTTCATTTCAAAAAAAAATGTATGAACAATATCAAACACGAAATAAGATACTTTGAAGCTGTAACTAAACACGTAACATGACAAATCATTCTATTCCTTCCATGCTGCTGATATGGAGTTCGTGGTCAGGGTCATGAAGAGAGTCACCCATTTCTTGATCAATGTTGTCCAACAGATCTGTTTCACCTTGGTTTCCATCAGTGGAGTGGAATGTACATTCTAGGAGATTGGTGGAAGGATTGAAACGCTTGAGAGACAATCCTCCGTTCAACTGATCAGCCTGCATTGCTAAGATTCCCAGATACATGATGTAGTTGACTGGCCGGTGTGTGATTCCCAACGCGCAAGATGAACCATTGAGAATTGATTTTGAGACCGCCATTCGTAAAAAAGCATTGATCTCTTGAATTGAGATAATGTGTTTGTGTGATTGATAATAACTAGTCGCACCAGAGTCTTCCTTTATTGACTGTACAAGTCCTTGAAGCTACAATTGGTCAACATAACATGCTTGATAAGAATCAAGTTATACATGTGATGATGATAAAAATGAATGACTGACCAGCGGAATGTTGACAGAAAAAACATCTCGAAGTTGTTTACTATCAGAACCCACCCCGTTATGATTGTAAAAGTACTTCAGCCAATAGTTTTGCACTTCAAGGTGATTGTCCTTCCCAACGTGGTGATCTTTTTGTCCGCTTGGCGAGATGAGGATTGAATGCTGGATAGCGTGGCAAAGTCCAGGAGATAAGATGACCGTCATGAGAAGAATCATCCTTGGGAGGTTGATAGAATAATGGCTGAGTCCTTTGATACCTTGTGCCATTACCGACCAACGCCGCCAGATGTTGAGAAGTTGCCCTATGTCACCAGCTTTCATTGATTGATCAGCCTCAAGAATTGTTGCAAAATCCCTAAGGCAAAGGAGCAGGTTATGGAGTTTTGGTGAAGACATTTCAGAAGCAGCTTTTAAAGCTTTACGGCTGAAGAACTTATCATAACATTGGTCAACTATAATTTTTATTTTTTTGGATGGGAGTTTCATTTTTTTCATTTGATATGTTTGTCGTTTGAGATGCGCCCATGGCAAACCTGCATAGTTTTTCAATTCAATCACGCAAAATTAGAATGTTGTTATGTGCAAAGTGATTGCCTCGTGGCAGGTTGGATTTAACTTAAAGTAAACAATGTATCAAAGTCACCTCATGGACCTTTTGGATGTTGGTGAGCATCTGCGTGAAATCTTTCTTCCCAAGCGGTTGGTCTGAGGGGAGTCCGAGAGCTTCAAGGGGGCTCCAGGCGCCAAGGTCTTCTCTATCTGAGGGATCGCCATGATGCATTAATAAGTATGCTTGTGCAAAATTCCAAAGGGTGTGTGAAGCCCCCAAAAGCATGAATGTGTTGCCAAGACTGGATTCAACATGTCCGCTGGGTCTTCTTTGCAATTGTAAGCTTTCCAAATTGAGGAGGGTCCCCAAATCGCCTTCCATGATTTGAAGCTTGGAGAAAAACCGCTCCGGGGTGAGATCTGTCTGGCGGATGATGTCGTTCAAAAACTGACCAATGCCTTCAGCCGAATTATTGGACGCAATCATCAGCTTGAGCATTTGAATATCAGGTTTCTGAGGCATAATAGGATTGATTGGTGGGGGGTCAAGAGGTAGGTCCGTTTTGGTATCGGTCGCGGAAACTAGATATCCCAGCAAGGCCTGAGTGAGCTGGCTCTTGATGACGTGGGAACAGTGAAGATTTTCTTCAAACGTAGGAATGAACATCAATGGCGTGACATCTAAATGTTCTGATTGTTGAATTGCCTCTTTATACCTTTGAAAAGAGAAGTCGTCGGGATCAAAATGTTCAAAGAGTTCTTTTTGGATGGTGTGGATATACCCCCATGTCCCATGGAACATGTGGCTCGTATTTTTGGGCGATTTTGAATGCTTCTTCTCCTCAAATCAATGTTGTCGATAAAAATGAAAGTCGAAAGGGTGCTGCGAGACTCGGGTGACATGGCAAGTGCAAGTTTTTTTTTGAGCTTGTTTTCCGATGCTTGCTAAAGCTTTGTGGGCGGTTTTTTGAGACATACACAAGCCGATATGGTGGAGATAGCTATTCATCCGTTCTGTAACTCCACACGCAAGGAAAACAACCGAGTTCCAGACTTGCATGGCGTTGCACCGTCGATTGTGCCTAAATGCAATCATTGAAACTATAGTTTTTGTCATCTGATTCAGTTGATGATTAGCCCGGGGTTGTCCATCATTTGAATGGAAAAGATTAGGCTTACAACTTGTGAACGCTTAATTCTCTTCTCCAAACGTGCATGTTCCTTAACTTTTGGGTCGCATTCAACTGTTGCAGACTCGCTAAGATTGAAATCAACATTGTGTACGCTATCCTCCGAGCAATCCGAGTCGGAATCGTTTTGATCTGACACTTTTTGAGGTTTCTGCCCGTGCTGCAACTTATTATATATCAATTGATAAAGAAATGGCATGTCGGTGGTGATCATGTGCTTGTCTCTTGTTTCTTTTTCAGCCCTTTCGAAGAAATCTTCATTGATGTTCGCAGAACTGTGGAAGCTTCCTCTCGTGGAAGCGCTGCGGTTCACAAGCTCGGCGTTAACACATAGTTGAGCCTGAAAAGTGAAAGGACAAAAAACACAATCAGTTGTAAAGTTGACATGTTCATATAGATATGAATAGATTGCAAGAAATACCTCCTTCAAAATATATTTCCTCCAAAGCTCTTTTCCGGCCACCGTTTTGTGTGTGAGCTGTCAAATTGAGTCCAAGAGCTGTTCGGTTGAGGTCCAACCCGTTGCAGAGCCCCAATAGCCACGTCGAGTTGCAACGGCAATATTCTTGTTCTTGAGGAAGTAATATAGAAATTTCTTGGGTGTCCAGCCGATCCGTTGGATGCAGTCGCAGATGTGGAGTATTTTGCTGTGTGCGTTCTTGAGGTGTAGTGGCATAGTGTGGTGTAACATGTTGTTTTGATCAAGTTTTGGATCGGTTGTTTTTTTTCTCTTACAGAATTGCCGATCCGATGCCTTTACTCAGAACTGTAGAGGGTTAACTCTGTTAACAGTTCTATGGACTTATGATGGAGTCGGTTGTTGAACCGCCCGATCAAAGGTTAAGAAAATTTGAGTTCAAGTTAAGAAAATCTGAGTTCAAAAAAACTCAGAACCCAGTAGAGACTCGCACGAGTTTATACACTCTCTGAGCTTGTGTCAGAATACGCGCAAGATGCTGGCCTCTCCGAATATGTGACCAAAAATTCAGGAAGAAAATCACAGCTGATGTGATGAGAGGATCAATTTTTCTCTCACCAAGAGGTGAAAAACTGCCCACGCGAGGAACTGCGTTTTGGGCGCAAGTCTATGCGGAGGATTCAGTTCGCTTGCGAACCGCGAGGCCCAGCCAGCGCTCCGCAGCAAAGACTTGTGTCAAGTTTGTCGGTCATACGGACTGCTGCATCATTCCGCCGTTGGTGGATTGAGCCAGCAAGGCGTATGTGGCTCAGTATCCACGGCTATGTACACGGCGGGACGATTCCGAAAGTTCGGAATACACCCCTTGGGCGTTCCAGCCACTCAGGGGTCGCACGACCAGTTCTGGCGCCCCCGTGACCGCACCGAAGTATCTGTCATCGTTGCGACCCTGACCTAGTCAGGGGGGCGACGCCAGTCCTATCGGCGTCCCCCGGTGGCCCTAATGACGGCCACTTCTGGCATTGAGGTCATCGCGACCCCGGTAGCCTACAACACCACTCCGGCAAGGTCGCGGGGTCGCTGCCGGCCCCATCGGCAGCCCTAAGCGGTCATTGCGACCTGGTAACTCAACAATTTTGTTCATGACAAACTTTGTCAGACATAATCGTTTGACGTGAGTCACCTGAAAAGGTGATTCATTTTTTTTTTTTTTTTTTTTTCAAAAAAAATAACTTCAGTGAAAAAGAGTCATCCGAGTGTAGTAAGCTGTGGTGGACATCGGTGTGATATGCCGTTTCACCCAGGAATGTTATAGTGTGCTTCTTGTCCTAATGGTCATGGCTGATCAATGACAATGACAGTGCAATTGCATGAGGTCGGTGCGCTGTGAGAGTTCGACTCTCTGTGCAGCCCACTTTTAGAGGCTGCAGACCCTGCCTCCCTGCACTTACCGATTCGGTAAACCATGCTCGTTGTCACAATGACGCATTAAGCATGACCGATAGTGACCGCTAGGGACATAGCAGTGAACGCCAAGGGGGCGGTCACAGGGGTCGCGCTCGTGACCGTTGTTTGCATTGCGTCGATTGGGACGTTACCGATTTGCTGGGTCACCGGCCCACGGGAGGGGCGTCACTTTGACGAGCCATTTGTCCCGCCGTGTATCACCATTCTCCGCCCAGACTGTTTCCAGAACATATCTCGGCTTGGATGCTACATGCTTTGTAAAACATGTTCTGGCGGCGTTCTCACTGTTCTCCTGTTGGATGCATCTCTCAGCTTGTATCCGACATGCTCTATCTCAATATGTATACGAACATCCATCTTAACGCTTTGGAGCTCAATAACCAGCTGTGCAACGAGCACCTGTTTGTCTGTCCTGCTTGTTTCACTTTTGGTTTACAGTACATGCTCTCCTCCCTTCACACGTCGCACACCATAGCCTGATACGTTGCAATTCGGGTACAAAATACATACTTATATAAAGACCTCTCCATGGTCATCCAGCCTCCAGAGCATCGTCCATCATCTGCCTCATTGAAAATACTTCACTCAACAAAGTCCCGACTACACATTTACATCAGATAACTCTCTGAAAGCATCATCTCGAGTCTCAACCATTACATATCAATTTTACCAAATGCATTGCTTACACATAAGTGGATTTTTTCTGATATGCAGCTTAGCTGCCTGCATGGAAATCGGGAGTGCTAGAGGTCTGAAAAGAGAGAATGACCCGACTGGTTGGAACTTTGATTCTCTCACATCCAATACTCGTTGCGAAGATCCGGCCAAGCGCTTCAAACCTACGGAAACTGTGGATAACATGAAGACTGAATCAAGCACTTCTTCATTTTCTGTGCACGGTAAGATTAAACTTCCAATGGAGAATTAAGCATCATGTACATATACATATTCCATCATCTCATTCACGCAACTCATGCTGCATAATCATTTGATTGGATATATATATATATATATCTAGTTCTCCAAAACGATGCTCAAATGACAGATGTTGACAAAGAACCGATAACAGGGTCAGAAAGAGGTGGGTGACATTTTGATTCAACCCTTGTCATGAGAGGAGACTTACTGAAGATATTATCATTATCTTTGTACCCCAAAAAGAGCAAGTTGCCAAGGAATCTCTTGGAAAGCTCTCAAAACTGTTCAGCCAATGTCTTCAGGCGATTGGGGAATTGGACCCAACAGTGTCTCATAAATCAACGATTTCAGACCTCGTAGAAGGTTTTCATAAGAAAACAGAAAAGTTCTATTCTATCTGGATTGATGAAGATAGACTACGTGATGCAGAACATAATGCCAATCCAGAGGACCAAAGGTATTGGAGAGAATATAGGCTAATGCTGATGAAATCAAATAAATACACCTGGTTTTATTATGTTATTGACATTGAACGTTCCTTAGAATGGCTTAAACCCATAGAGGAGAAAGAAATTACCAAAAAAATACTTCTGAATGTATACAAACTGATTTTCAATTCCATGATTGAACTTCAAAAACTTCAAATCTTTTCTGAGACAGAAATTTCAATACTTTTGAACCAGAAGACAAATGGAAGACTTATCTCAGATTATGCTATCACCGAATTTGCACATTCAAAAACCAGCAAGGGAATTGATCCCTGGAATGTAGAAATAAAGCAAGCACTTGAAGATATTTCCAATGATGTAGAAGGATTCCCAGAACTTTTGAAGTGTAAGTGAACATTAATCAAATTTGAATCATCTATCAATTCCTTAACTGAAACCATTTCAAACCACTCCTATTTTTTTTCCTAAATGTCACAGTATTGAATGAGGAATCTTGGAAAACAATTGAATGTGATTTCCTGAGGGATCCACTCATATCTTTACTTGCGGATAAATCACTTGACATCAATGACTATTATCACTTAGTTCTTATCTTTATTCAGCAAGCACGTTCCAACAATATGGAGCTGGTATCAGTGGATCAAATTTGTTTTCTATTGGATCTAGTGTCAATGGCTTGCAAAACCCATGTTGGCCAAGGAGATACATCACAGGAAGAAATCAAACAATTTAAACTTGGACTGGAGTCATTCAAAAAGCTTCACCAAATTAATCCACCCAATCGTGCTCAATTATTAGACGATCTCATCTTCCTCAGGTCTGTCCAAAAAAATAGTAGTTTGAATAATTTACTTCTACTTATTCAGATGAGATTAGAAGCATCTCCACTGTAATTTTCACTGGAAACATCTCTTCAATAATGAGATGGTTTTACTTAATTCTATAAGTGGGTTTTTTTGGATACAATAATAACACATCAAATCTAGCCCCAAAATCTTCACTGGCACTGCTTGGTTTATTCCCATCCTTTCCATCTCATCCATGGCCATTTTTCAGAAATTTTTTATTTGATTTGGGCTCTGTGTTTTTTTATTCACCAGTCATCAAGAGTATATGGCTTCATCTTCACTTTCCCCATGGTCTTTTCCTTCACAAATTAATATGTGCATGTTTTTTCTCCCCTTTCAAATGGAATGTCAAGAAAAAATTGTTCTTTGGTTGATTTTTCTGATATTGTTGGATCACTTGGTGACCAGGATAAGTTCAAACATATTATAGATCTGTTGAGCAGTTGAGAGGCCTTTCTGAAGATTTACCGGAAGTTGAGTGCATTGAGTGACCAAAGGCAGTCATTTTTGTGAGTTCTCTTGCCTTCTAAGAGGTGTGAGTTGAATTAATTGGTATGTCTTATCAACAGCAAAGAAAAAAAAAAGAACATACTGATGAAATAGATGTGAAAAAGGTGACAAGAAGTCCTACCAATTGTGAAAAGACAATATCTTCAATGCTCTACTTGGATCACCACAGGTGGTCAACGTGGGGGGAGTTTTATAGTGGTCAGCATGTGTGGAGGGTTCCCATGCATGAGTTTCTTTAAAAATCTTAAACTGATCCAGCATCCAGAATTGTGCTTGTTCTGTCCGGGCTCTTTCCAGAGATCACTTTGGAATTGTTAGGTATTCTGGAAGCTCTCTTCCGGCGAGATATGTAGTTGGTTCCCATCATGGATAGCTCTTAGCCTCTTCCTGTATAATGTTGTGAATGAATCTGATTTACATGAAACTCATCCGGGAAAAGTTCTCAAACAAGGCACAAAAAAAGTGCAAGTTCCACTAAGTTGAAGGAGGGAAGCTTTTTCCTGCAGTCTCCGTCCGTTTAATCCCAGTTTTTAGCACCCAATTCCATGGACCATGACTCGTGCAATAAATGTTGGAACCCCAGCCCATCGCGCAGGTCGTTTTCATCGACTCACGCCATCTCACAGCCTGCTGCCCGAGAAACCGCCAATCTGTGGAAACTATTCCCACTGGTGTTCGGTTACACAGTGACCAGCAGTCCTTGTTCATCTTCCGTCAACCCCATCCACTGCTGCATTCACATATCTCTGTACCTCTTCTGCAATATGCCATCGCATCCAATTTCGCGGAGAGACCTCTTCGCAATCACAAATTTCTTTCCGCCAATTTCTTTATCCAGAGAGGGGTTTCAATAGATAGTAGCACTCTGAGTCTTGGCGCCCTGTTGTGAGATGCTTTAGGTTGATGATCCTGTTGCAGTAGCAGTAGCTGCAGTCAAGTCAATCAAAATTGATGACCATGATCTGACTTCGCCTTCACCTCATCATCTCAAGGCGGGTATCACATGGACCTCTTTAATCCGTCGGCCACACAGACAAAGAATGCAACTCCATGAACGGCCGTCAAAGCAGTCCAATGATAAATCATGCTGCACAGATACTACGGGTGTTCATCTATACATCACATAATCTTTTGGCCTTGCCAACTTGGTTTTCAGACACATGCAAGATCTCGTGTAGAGAATCGTGGTCAATCTCTCTCAAGGGAAGCGTCATTGATCCTCTGTATCTTTAGTATTGCCATAATGATTGGGGCAGGCTGAGGTGTGTCCCCAGAATTGTGGTTAAACTGAGGACTAGGTATGCATCATGGTGAGGGACGACAGGAATGATTATTATTTTTTCTCTTGGAGGTGTCCTTCCTTCGACAAGTACTAAGGCAATCTGCTCATCCTCATCTTGACGTGGATTGGCATGCCATTTGTGCGACTTTCTGAACACCTCGCAGGATTTCGTTCGCCTCAAGAAAGGAAATGGGCTGTCAACTTGGCAGGTGTTGTTTTTAGCCAGCTTGAATGTGCTTCTCAGTGGAAGTGGAATGTGATCATGAAGGGGATGCCTCCCTGGGAAAAGTTGATTGAATGGACACTCTCTTGTTTGGTGGCCTTGCTGCGCAGTGAGTCACCATAGTGGACCCCCCCTTAGCCCGAGCGCTCAACCCCCGCTCCCCTCTTCGTCCTACTCTCTCTCTTCTTCCTTCTTTCCCACTCCCACTCCACTTCAATCTTCCAACCAAGTTCGAACCGATTCGCAAACCAATTAAAACGAAACATCCACCAACAGCCATGAAGTCCACCTCCGCTGTGGTGGCCATCACGGCCCTCGCTGCCATCGCCAGCATCCCGTCTGCCAGCGCGGGCAAGCACCGAATGAAACTGCACAAGATTGCACCCAGCTCGTCCGCATCCGAACAAACCATCTTCAACAACCTGCAGTCCCAAACTGCCTGGGTCGGCCAAAAGTACTTCGGCGCAGATAGTCTTGCGGGAGAGAATACCAAGTTGAGATACGGTCATGCTTTCAAGCAACCCAAAGACGGCGACGAGATCTCCATCCAATTGGAAGAACAGGCCGACTTTGCTAGCCTCGGACATGAGGTTCCTCTTAGCAGTTAGCATCAGCTTCTTTCCCTTCCCCCAGTCTCCAACGCTTAACATCGCTTCTTCTGTGGTAAACCTCTTCGCAGACTACTTGAACGCCCAATACTTCTCTGAAATCAGTATTGGCACCCCTCCCCAGTCCTTCAAAGTTGTCCTTGACACTGGGGTAAACGATTGCTTCGCTCTTCTCGTGGCTGTTCACATCGTGAACACAACGGCTGACCAGCTTTCTCTCATTTCCGATCCAGTCCTCCAACTTATGGGTCCCTTCCACCCGCTGCTCCTCGATCGCTTGCTTTCTCCATTCCAAGTACGATTGCGAGGCCTCGGAGACCTACAAGGCCAACGGCACGGAATTCAAAATTCGATATGGCTCTGGTAGCTTGGAGGGTGTGATCAGCAATGATGTCTTGACTATCGGCGACTTGACTGTCCCTGATGTCGACTTTGCTGAAAGCACCAAAGAACCCGGACTTGCCTTTGCTTTCGGCAAGTTTGATGGAATCGTTAGTCTCCCAAGCCAACTCGTAGTCTCTTCGCGCCACCCTCTCGCGCTATCGCTAACTCTTCGTGGACCGCCTTGCAGTTCGGTCTTGGTTACGATACCATCTCTGTCCTCCACACCGTGCCGCCTTTCTACAAGATGATGGACAAGGGCATGCTCGACGAGCCTGTATTTGCATTCTACCTTGGCTCAGCCGACGGGACCAAGGCCGACCCCAACGGTGGCGAAGTCGTGTTTGGCGGTGTGGATAAGGCACACTACGAGGGTGAAATCTTCTACGCCCCCGTCCGCAGACGCGGTTACTGGGAGGTGGAGTTGAAGTCAGTTAAGTTTGGTGACGAAGAGATGAAGCTCCACAATGTTGGTGCCGCTATCGACACCGGTAAGTGTCTCTCCCGTGTTTCAAGTCCCCAGACCGGTCCTTCCCTCCATATCCTTAGGTGTGAATTGCAATGCTTACATTCTGAACTCATGACAGGTACCTCGCTCATTGCTCTTCCAACCGACACTGCCGAGATCATCAACGCCGAGATCGGCGCCACGAAGAGCTGGTCCGGTCAATACACGGTCGACTGCAGCCGCATTCCTGAGCTGCCCGACTTGACCTTCAACTTTGGTGGCAAGGAGTTCACTATCACCGGAGAAGACTATATCCTCCAAGTCCAAGGCACTTGTGTCTCTGCATTCACTGGTCTTGATGTGAGCCTCTTTGAAAACCCTTCCGGTCTTGTGATCCCAAGTTGACCCTCTCTTTGTTGACTCAGATGCCCCCTAACATTGGCGAGCTATGGATCGTCGGTGACGTGTTCCTTCGCAAATGGTACACCGTTTACGACTGGGGTCGCGACGCTGTTGGGTTTGCAAAGGCCCGATAAGATGCTACTCATTCCTCTACGGATGTCAAGCACACGCCGACAATCTCAGGAAGCGGTCTTCTAAAACAGAGATCTGACTGCAAAAAAGATCCTCGCTTTGGCTGTCGTGTTATTATCATTTTTTTCATTATCTGGTTGCGCTACTAAGATCTTATTTTCACCTGTTGTTGTACCACTGCTTTTCCCTGCCCCCAATCTCACCATCCACTTGTCTGCATTGTTTGCCTGCCTGAGTAAACAAACAAACAAGCATGTTTCATTTCCTGACTTCCATTCCAAATTATCTTCAGTCTTCTCTTTGTTTAGATGTGTCAAACTGTTGGCTTAAGCTCTTACGCATGGCGCGGCACACAAAAGCTTTCCAAGACCTCTCTATGCGGTTAGCGTTCTGATTTGCCTGGGCCTGTCCTGTGGGGTCATTTCAAGCAAATATGGTGAGCCCATTGGTGTGAACATGAGGGCTCCATCGCCAGACAACCAGGGCTGGGCACCGTGTCTCATGACAAGCCTTTGCACCAAGTTTGAAGTGACATTGCAGATGTGGGCACACACCCTCCGCAAGTTATTATTTCATGCGCCATGTGAAATTTCATGGCGAAAAACTTTGGCCGCAAGATCTACATAATCCTGGGCGGAGGGCGGCCACGGATCCCAGATCAAGCTCTGATAGCACATGTACCCATGAAATTTTCTTGTGTGCCCTTTTTTCTTATCATTACTGATCCCGGCTTCTTTTTTTTATTCATGAGCTAGGTTCTTCGCGGAGGATACATGGACAAAACTTTATGCAGATAATTAGACGGCAAACCTTGCATATGCATACATACATGACAAGGTTGGAACAGGTTGGAACATTTGGTTTTCTCAACTCTTGTTGCATGAAAGAGTGGTTTGAAATAGGAGGTATGTATTGCTCACGTGGAAAGATACTCATGCCAATGTCTTTTCCTTCCATTGAAGGTGTTTTCCTTTCATTGAAGGTGTTTTCCTTTCATTGAAGGTGTTTTCCTTTCATTGAAGGTGTTTTCCTTTCATTGAAGGTGTTTTCCTTTCATTGAAGGTGTTTTCCTTTCATTGAAGGTGTTTTCCTTTCATTGAAGGTGTACCTGTCCTTGCATTTTTCGATCACAACACCCGCTGACTCATCCCTGAATGATTGCCAATGTGCTTCGGACGGATGGAAAGCTCTAGAGAAGCCATGTTATTGTCTAGTATGGGGATTCCAACTCGAACAACGCAGCCCTGCAACAGCCTCCCATTCTTCTTGAAATATTCTACCGACGTACCTCCACGTTAACCTGGCTCGGCTCGCGAGAGAGCTTCTTCCACAAGCGATGTTCAAGTTGTTGTTGTTTGCGCGTCAGATGCTTGAGTTCCCTGTTGTTCAGAACACCGGTTTCATGTTTCCTTACTGTTGACACTTTATGATGGACTAAACTTTTGTTTGCTTCGTTCACGTGGCGGCGACACCCAAGCGCAAGCCATGTTTTTCCCGTCAAAGCATCACACTCTCTAGGCTCTAAACTTACGCATCGCTCAGCTTACGCTCGGCTCTGTGCAAAGTTAGAGTCATGTCGCACTCATTTGAGCCGCTCGGTAAGCTAACCATGCTGACGGCGTATGTCCTCCGGATTCGCTGGCTGTGAAGCTGTCCAGCTTGGGCGATAGTTAACGTCTATCACGGCGAACAGTAGGTCGGGGCTAGTTGTCACGCCTTGGCGCGTCCAAGCTGGGACGACAGGCTGGTTTTTTGAGACGTCTAACCGATGTAGTGCAATTGTATCTCAAAGTTTTATCAACACAGACGTTAATTTTTGTGAATTGCGATGAACAATGACCTGATGACCGGGCTGCACAGAGCTGCGCGATTTCAATGATCATATTACATAAATCTCTCCGTGTTCAAAACATGAAACCATGACCAAAATGAATGGATAAATAAATAATAAATAGAAAAAGAGGATCCTCAAATTGTGGGGATATGTTCTCTCCAATAGAAAAATGAATTGAAAAGAGTTTACAAGAAGCTAAGTAGAAGAAAAGCTAATCCTGCGCCCGCCCAAGATGAGAATGGTGATGGTAAAAGATCACCAGCGGAAGAGTTGACGTAAGATGAGGCGCTACTGGACGAAAGGTTAGAACCGGACGATCCAGGGATACCGGTAGCATAGACATATTGGGTACTTGTTGTCGGTGTTGGCGTGGCCTCCCCAGCTGAGACGATTGCCAGAACAGTGTTAGAAGATATACTGCTGAGGGACACCGTTCCATTGGCGACCGTAGGAGCTTGAGTTGCCTGGGCCGGCATCGATGTAGTGGTGGGCAGCGCAATCGTCTTAAGAAACACAACGATCAAAATGATGGGTGTATCTGGTAAGCATTTATTGATTTTAACAACCTGTTCTACCTGTGAAAATCGAACTGACCATGCTACCATTCAAGATCGGGGTTTGCCCTAGTGTATTGTTATAGCTTTGACTTATGTTCTTAGAGCTCTGCGTGTCCAATGATGAGTTGGATTTGTATCCCGTTGGCAATGATGTTGCGGCCGTCAGAAGGGCAGTCGTGACCAGATCTGAAGACTTGGTGATTGGGACTGCCACAGAGTTATTCCCAGTAGTTGAATGTAGAGGATCCGTGAGCAGGCTCGCGTTCAAGTCTGATAATCCAGAAAGGAGCCCAGATGACGAGCCGTTGGTAGAAGCAGTGACATTACTGCGAGTACTGAATTTGCTGCGGGAAGAAACGCTAGTAGAATGATCTGCAACCGATTGATGGGGAGAGTCCCATTGCTGGTTCCATTGGTGCGGGCTTGTTTTATTCTTGGAATCATCTGGAGACGTGGCTGTATATGAAGGGGTGAGGATGCCGCAGGTAATGATTAAGAAAATTGCAACATGGGCTTTCATCCAAGCCTGTGTTTTGCAAGGTTGACCGATGGATGTCATTTTAAGGCCCCTCCCGGGTAGACGATTTCTTCTCATTCTTCTTGAAATTGATGTGAAAAAGGATCAACCTTGCTTTTTGCCAATGCGTAATCTAAGCGAAAAGGACCATCGTGAAGATCAACTGGTGGTGCCCAATTAATTAACAGGAGTCCGTAAGATGGATGAATATGCAACCGACCAAATAAGTTGACAGGAGTCACAGTACAGTCTGGCTGCTCAAGATGTTCTCAGGGTAGGCTGTTGTGACAAAAAGGAGCAATTGCATAGATAAGGAGAGACATCAAGACATCTTGACGCGTCTATTAGTCACTTGTGTGCGTACCAAGTGAGTAACGGGGTGGAATATGTGCGCGGACAAGAATTTCGCTGAGCCCTGCGGCTTGAAGTTAGATCTGATGTTGTTGAATAAGATGGTGTGAATGCAGAGCAAATCCAAGCGTTAGCCTTTGTCTTGCTCGGCGAAGTCGAGGTGATAATGATGAGAAGAAATTGTTTTGACCTGGATTTTTTTAATATATATATGGTCCGAGTCAATAGGTTTTTTTGGTCAATTCTCTTGTCTACGACGGGATCAAGAGTCAAGTTGTCAAGTAGTTCGGCCACAGGGATGAAAGTTGAGAAGTATTCAAGTAGAAGGAATGTGAGACTAAGAATGTGCGAAGTTGTGCTCAGTCCAATGGGCCACAGAATCAATGGATAATGAATCGCACCGAGCTGGAAAAAAACAAGGTTCATATGACCTGGTTCGGTTGAACCATCAGTTAGACCAGAGCTCCTACAGGCCGGGGGTGTTTCAATCTTCTCTTGGACAATTCTTTCTTGATTTGTGCTGGAGAGGACCAAACTGTTTTCAATCCGTCCTAGTGCGGAATCCGAGTCTCCCCTACACACCAATGCCCCTACAAGTACAAAAAAAACGAACGAGCAGTTGAGGAAGATAATCACAACGTAGAATCTATACAAAGTGATGATGGTGTTCTTACAGCTGATGCACGTGGATTCTCACCAGTGGAATCTTGCAAGGTCAATAAAAGAGAGTTCACAAGGCAAACAAATGAATCTTGAACTAGCACAGACTACCCGATGGTTCTCGAAAACCTATGAATGCTGAATCATTCTGACTGGTCTGAGCCAAAGCAAAATTTGTGCAAGGTGCAGGTGGGATCCGCAGCAGCGGTTTCTTCTCGGAAATTGTTAGAGATGCAGTTGATAACGGAAACCAAACACAATTGATACTCATAAGTCATCCCTCGTCAAGGAATTGCGTCAAAACACCATACTTGTCTCTGGTATAGTTGGCTGAGGATCAATGCATCTTCCCTCGCAGTAGATGCGAATCTGATGGCCGTTTGGAAGATATATCACATAGATCCATAGGTTCTGCTGACCTTGAACTAAGTACCGCTGAGCCTGTAGGCGTTAAGATTGAAGCGAGAGTGAGATTCACCCTGGCACTGACCATACTTCAAGGCTAAAGGAACCTAAAGGAACTAGGTGATGATGGTACATAAATATATATATATCGTACATAGACACATGCTTCTGTCTCCTTTTTTTTTAAAAAAAAAAAGTGCGTGTAATTTGGCCTTACAATACCGTGCCGTTTGTTATAACTTTAAAGCTCGTGTCGTGAGGTGATACACGAGTTACAACGGAAAGGGTACTCCGTACTAGAAGCTCTAACACGCAGGTTGGAGTTCAAAACATGACAGCTAGGTAATAACGTCATTTGAGACAAGAAGTGTTGAAGAATGAAGACGTCTTTCGATATCAAGACTTGTTTCCATGCCGGCCATGCCCCAACAGCAGCAAATTGGCCCAAGCGATTGAAACCAATCTTTGCTCGCAGGCGAAATAGGGGGGTTCGCAATTAGGATCTGCATGAAGTTTTTATAGCAATCACCAGAAAGGCTTAAATCGCTTTACACAAAATGTCTTACACATCACATCAAGAAGATGTAGCAAATCAAGTCAGAACTTGCTGATGTTTCTTCTTTCAATCAAGGAAGATGCTTGGCAAGCTGTACTTTTCCTAGAGTTGAATCGCTTGCACTCCGAGGTCACCAAATTTAAGCTAAAATTCAAGCGACGGAAGGAATTTTGAGCGAGACCGGAACTCAAAAATCCAATTGTGAACCCCCCTAATATCTGCATGTAGGTATGAGAGAGGGGGGCCATTGTCGCAACTGCAAGCGCTATCAATAATCCTGGCCTTCTTTTAACCATGCGGTTTGCCCAACCTGTGGCGCTAGCGAGGGTAGCGAGCGAGCACACTTAGGAAAGAAAAATTAAAGAGCATGAAAATTTGGGACAAAAATGACTGCCCATTTCCACTTGTTTCAAAGCGCGTTACAGTACACGAACATGTTTGGGGCTTGCTTACAGCCGTTAGGAAAATGATGCCAAGCGGAACAGCTCTCGAAAAAGGGCGGATGACGACTTGCGACTCTGTTGTACTCCCGGACACATACTAGTTGAGATAAAATTGGCCGAGATCCACGCGCAGATAATTTAGTGGGCAGAGCTCGCCACCCAGAATGCAGGATAGCAAGATTTTTTTGTTTCAAGTGGGCGGAGTCTAAAGGCGAATCAGTCAAGTCTATCGTACCCAAAGACAAGTAGTGCGTCTTTTTTTATTATCCAAAACATCATCGCATGTATCATGTTACTTTGATAGTGCGCAATGGCAAAATCAATAAGCACTAAAAGAAATGTGTGAAGGCAAGATAAGATGCTGCACGATTTCTTCCTCGCGAAAGGAGGAGGAAGGAGGGCGGGGCTGTTGGCACGTAGGAATCGTACATAGGGACCATGTGGTTAGTTCTTCTGCCCTTATTCTCACAAGACCCTGCTCGGAGTCGATGTGAGTCAAAAAAGGGAGACAGTTCGACACCATTTGTTGACCTTATTAGCTCTTGTCATTGCATAGACATCCGTCACAAGCGAAGAAATTTCAACTACATGACATTCAAAACAAGTGGCCCCTCCCCATAGTTTTAGGTCAAAAAACCCAAAACAAAAAAAATGTATATTCCTTAGATTCATATTCCATTGGTTCACGTGCAACCAAGTTTGCTTGGTTGAGTAAATCCCAGTTCAACTGGGATTGCCTGACAATCTGGGCTCCTGGGCAGCTCTTATGCAATATTTCCAAAGTTTTTAATCAAGTCACACCCTACAATGGCCGTTGCAGGAAAGATCACTGTGTGATTGGTGCCACATTGCAACAAGCCCAACATCAACTGCTGTTGTGGTTACTCCAACTCAAAGCTATGGTATGAGTAGGGCTTGTCAGCGGATGATTGACAGTAAATGTTTTAGCTGGTAGAAATGACAAACAACTCGCCGTGCCAACACAGGTCCTCTTCTCATTTGTAGATGGAGGGACCTGTTGAATTTTGGCTGCTTTCTGCACTGTTTCTCATTTCCTAATAGGGCCACACACTCACTGGATTGGACATTGATCAGTCTGAATGGGGGGCCCCGTTTTCCTCGGATTACTCATCACAGCTCAAAGTCTTGGAGAGATTTGGTTGGGGATTGATTGCGGAGGAACTATGCCAGCAATTGAAGGGCACCTGTGGAAACGGAGATTGCTCATATCTAATCCTGTGAGTGAGCTGGATGAGGGCGGTTGATGGGCAGATGTCTGATGCACCAGTCTGAGAGTGAAGTGCGAGCGGAGAGCCAATATGCTTTCACTCTGTGGGACGATTTTTCATGGTTACACCGGGCGAGTGTGGCAAGAAAAGAAGAATAGGTTGAATATGTTGACTATTTTCACTCATCGCGATCCGCTCCAGACGCTTCGAAGGACTAAAAAAAGGAAGATTCGTCATCATCAGACAACGATTGGACGGAGTGGCAACCAGATAAGTTAGCATGGGTACTGACGACCGTCTTGAGTGGCCAGTCGGTTGATGCTGTCATCAGCCTCCCCTTCACGTCGGACGAAACCAGACAGAGCATAGGTGACATTCTTGCCCGGAATGGCTTTGCCTTCATCGTCAACTTCGGCAACGTTGATTTGGACTGATGAGTGGTCTTTGGCGGTGATCACTGAAGCGATTAAGAAAAAACGATGGACCATCGGTTGGTGTTAGCGAGCAACCAGAGAGGTATCCATGTATTCGCATTTCAGGAGAGACTAACGTCGGTTGGTGGCGGCACACTTCCGTGGCACGTACAAGTCGACAACAATTCCTTGATCGTTTTCCATCTTGAGGGGAGCAGAAACTTGAGTCAGTCGGGAGGGTTACAGAGAAAGCCAGAGTGGTGGACGGGGAACTCTGCTCACGATGCTGAATTGGTGTGTTAATGGCTGATAGTTGCTGAAGTGCTCCGGTGTGCTGGACCCGATGCCGAGAGGCGGACGGGCGGCGGGTGCGGGTCCGATGCAGGTTAGGTTTCAGATGGTGAGAGTAGGGCTGGGGTGCACCCGGAGTTCCCCCGCGGGGGTTGCGGGGCATGCTGAACCCTAACCACGCCCTTGCCGAGCGCTGGACCCAACCGCTCGGACGGGCTCTTCACCAGCAACGACACACTCCGACACTCAGCCGAGAAGAAACCGAGCGACGACGAGATGGCCAAGTTCAGCAAAGGTCAGAACGTTTCCTGGCTCATCCACATCATCACACCCCGTCCACCCAGCCTGGCTTCAGCATATTGCCCCCACTCAGCTGTCCCTCCGCTCATGGGAATCCTATCGATTTGTCAAATCGTGACTTGCAATTTATCTTGCAACGGGAGCCCTCAGCCAGAAATTGAATTAACCCAGATTCATTTTGATGCCGACATAAACTGACATGGATCCCTCCCGTTACAATCTTTTGAACTTATTCAGATGTCTCGAGCTCCCGCCGCAAATCGCGGAAGGCCCATTTCCAAGCGCCTTCCCACGTAAGACGGATCATCATGTCTTCAGGGTTGTCCAAGGATCTAAGGGCTAAGTACAACGTGCGTCCAGGATTTTCACTTGTCTTGTCTGATTTCCTATCTTTACTCATAATTCTCTTCCTCAGGTTCGATCGATGCCCATCCGAAAAGACGACGAGGTTGTCGTCGTCAGGGGAGCTTTCAAAGGACGCGAAGGGAAGGTTTTGTCCGTATACCGCAAGAAATACGTGATCCACGTCGACAAGGTCACCCGAGACAAGGTCAATATTTCTTCCCCATCTAGATCCCGCGGTGTTCTCGTGAACTGAAAAGTATGACGGTTTCAACTCGTTTCACAGGCTTCCGGTCAAACTGTCCAAGTCGGAATCCATCCCTCCAAGGTCGTGATCTCTAAGCTCTACCTCGACAAGGACCGCAAAGCAATTTTGGCAAGGAAAGACCGGGGCAGCCCCAAGGAGAAAATGCAAGTCGATTAGAGATACTAGAATGAACCTCGGTTGTCTTCCTACTCGCAAATCATACTCTATATGTTCCAAAATGAAACTCCTGTCATCTTTCAATCGCTATGCCAATCTTCCAGTCCCACAGAGCGCGCAAGCTCCTTCCCTGCCGTATCAGTTTATGCCACGCGCGGTCGCGCCCCTCTTGAAGTAATTAACCGCATATGTTACACCGAGCATTTGGGTCCACATGCCAATGTACATAGCCTTGTCTGGCCCGGCCTTCGGTCGGTCTGGCGGTTGAAATGCTTTACTGAGTTGATAATTGTCATTATGTACTTGAGAGCCTCTGCTCCCTACGTTAATCAGGTCCCTCCCACCACCTGTTGCATTATGGCAACAGCAGGGAGAGACTTATGCCCAAAGGTATACAGCCCTAGAGCCTTACCCTTGTAATAGAGGAGAATTGTATATGTGACACAGTCAATTACAGGTTTGAGAGATCAAAGTCGAGTGTAGGATTCTTTCTGGTATTTGTCAGTACATGATGTATATCACTGCCAGCATCTTTGGCTGGGTTGAAGTCATCCCAGTTAAACTAGGATATAATATGCAACCAAGTAAAACTGGGTTGATTTCAACCAATGAAATGTAAACCCAAAACCTTAGATTTACAGTTCATTGGTTAAGAACAACCTAGTTGACATTGGTTGATTGCATTCCAGTTTAACTGGGATGACTTCAGACCAGCCAAAGATGCTGGCACTACAGTTGTGAGCGGCATCTGTCTGTAAGGCCACCCTGCAAAACTTGAATGGGAGACACAGGCCGGGTGTTTGCCCCTGGGGGGTAGTCAATCTAAGCCAAGACCACATTTTTGAAGGTTTTCAAGGCTGTAGAATCTAGAATTAAAAGGGTTTTGCTTCAAACCCAGCGGTTTTTTTTACTTAGTCACATTCCGAACATTGGCTCATGTCAGCGTCATAAACATAAGTGTAATATTGAATGTTTAATTCAATAAAAACAAAACCACTTGGAATTATGCAACAAAATTCTTATCATTTGAAGTTACACTACTTCTGGTCAACCAATGTTACATCGGTTGCTTCTGGCCAACATTACTGCAGGGTTCATAACCAATGCAGCCCCTTTCACATTGTGAAGGACAATCTGAAGGAGGGACTTTGTTGAGTTAGCTCTACTCTGTATCAACATTGTATTATTTAACAGTTGCACTATGCTAAAAAGTGAGGCCTTTAGTGCAGTGCAGACATTGGACCACTACTTCCTCATGCCAGATTGAGATTTCTGTAGCTTTTACAAAAGCGTTACACATTCTGATCAATTTTGAAAATGACCTCTTCTTCCTGAATGGCATTGGAGGGTATCAGCTTTTGTGAAGCAAAAAAAGGGTGCTCAAGCTGAAAAAAGCACAGTTGTAGCACTTTTACACTACCTGGTCACTGAAAAAATCTTCTCCAACAGCTAAAGCTTCTTGACTTGGAATTGGCACCATGAAAAATGGTGTTTTGGTTGATATGAAAGCAACATGCCAAGGTAAAAAGTAACCTTTTTACTTTGGGGTCTTTCTTGCTGTACAAGCAAGAAAACCAGCATTCATGGTGTAGCTTACCACTGAAGATGCTCCCAAAACACTGGTATTTCACCACAATGGGTGAGCCTCTCAACAAGATGGTAATTACAGCTTGTCATGAATGTCTCTTGGAAGTAGGCAAGATGGTATCAAACCCGCTTTTCAGGAGTGTCTCTTGGAAAGTTGGTATAATAACAGAGTTTCAACAAGTGGTATTTTACCAGATCATTGGGAGATTCACCCAACAAGTTGTTATTATATCTAATTTCCAGGAGAGTCTTAAGAAATCTGTTATTGTAAAAGATTGTTGGTAGAGCCTCCCAGCCATTTGGAACAATACCATCTTGCCTGGAGAGCCTCCCTTCAATCTGAGATAATACCATCTTTCTTGAAGTGTCTATCCCAACCATATAGCACAGTATCAGATTGCCAGCAGAGCCTCCCAGAAAACTGATATTGTACTCTCTTGTTGAAAGAGCCTCACAGAAAGCTCATATTTCACCAGCTTCTCATTTTCAAGATTGAGTACATACAGTGGCTGTTCTCTTTGTGTGCTTGGTGCTGCTGCTGGATTTTTCCATTTCTGTTGAATTTCTTGTCTTTAAGACAACAGAAATCTTGCCATTCCCCTATAATATATATCTAGTGCTCAGTGCCTCAACCTGCATCCCAACCCGCTGGCCTAACTGTGGAAGACAACCGTTTGTTTGAATTTGCACCAAGCTCAATAACCTTGTCTCCCTGGAGCACCCACATCTTCAACAGCCCCCTGTTCAAGCCCCACTTTGTGAACCCTTGTCATTACATACCACACACCATGCATGTCACAGCTTGAATACTGGGAATACTTGTAATTTCTGCATCCAACACTCAGGCATCAATATGCTGGCCGGAGGATGCCTCAGCCTGTAGGGTGCCTTACTGCCAAAACAAAGTGATATCCAAGGAAAGGTTCTGCAATGACCACACTGCCAAACTGGATACTCCTTCACACCAGAAACCATGTTCAGTTTGGTCAAATTCTCCACAGAGGAGTCCCTCTCCACCACCCCCTCCACCCCAGAAATACTCTCCTCCACAAAAATCCTCTCAGAAGTGAGTCAATGGGACTCTGTTGCAATCCCATGATGTGATCTTGCAAAACTGCCACCAAAAACCTTTTTTGAGTCTCCTGGCATGCCAGTACATTACTGGCTTTCTGGGAGAGCCTATGAGCATCTCCACCACGGGCTGTAGAGCTTTAATTTCCTCAGCTTTCCAGGGGTCTTTCCTGACAAGCAGGTCATGAAATACCAGCTTGCCAGGAGGCTCTCCCAACCAGAAGGCACAGTGCCAGCTTGTTGAGAGGCTCACCCAACAAGAAGGTGGCCTGCGTGTTTGTCCACCAATTTTGAATTGGAGAATGATTCATTCAGTGGCAGGAACCCAAGTTTAAATTGGATGGTCACACCCAATGTTAAATTGGATGGCTAAACTGGGATGTGGCCATCCGAGCCAGGTTTGCAGGCAGTGAGCTACATGTCAAGAAAGATTCCATGAGGTGGCCAGCTTGCAATAACTCCTCTGAAGTCACATGGATTGGGACTTTCCAGGTTTCCACACCATTTCATGGCCCACAGGTGCTCAGTGGGCACCACATGGGGCAAGGTCCCTTGGGGGCAAAATGATTGGGAGACCAAGGGTGCGCGGGTGAAAAGTTAAAACAGAAGCAGGAGTTAAACCCGCAACCTCTACTCCATGTGACATTGCAATGCACTCTAACTGATGCTGATGTTGAAAAGATCAGAATGCTGTACCCCCATCAAGGCTTTCCACTTCATTATTTTCTTCCATCACCTTTTTTCAATTTTTTTTATTACATATTATTTTTCTTCTGAAATTCAGGTTTTCTCAAACTTTTGGACTAAGATGACGTGGGCGCCACGGTGGCATGATTCCATGGCACCCATATTGAACCAACACTCCTTTAACCTTGTCCAACGGAGTCGTGTTTCCGTTGGGTCCACGCAGTGCAAGCTGCGGGCTTCGTGCCCGTTGCTTGATGGATGACCCCGGCGGTGTGATTTATCGGGCATTCCCCCGGAACATTGGATACCCGAGCGGGTAACCCGGCCCGGGGAACCCACTTGCACAAGAAGTGAAGGAGGGGTTCTGTTAAAGTAAGCCATTTTCAAGATACTTTCCACTTTCGACGAGCCGACGGTCATCAGATAGCCACTATCGATTCAGACTCAAGAGGAACTTGATAGCCCATTTACGCGATGTCAACAGCAGTGGAAAAGATCAAGGCCATCGAAGATGAGATGGTATGCCCAAGAATTTTACCACCTTCCACCGATCAGGCCGAATCCGAGTAGTCCATTCAACTGAAGCTCATTGATATTCTCCCAACCCATTGTCGCTGTCATTATTCCTACCGTGCCTCGATCGATCCATCGATCGATATACCTAGGCCAAAACTCAAAAAGTCAGTGTCGAATGCCGAATTCAATTACCACCTATTTCATCCCAAAACAGCTGACTGATCATCACATCAACCTTGAACAGAATAAAGCGACTGCTTTTCACTTAGGTTTGTATTTTTTCTTGTAGTCTTGATGTGAAAATGAGTCTTGATAGTTATTTGCACTGGAATTGACCTGTATGCAATTTTCTCACATTGCCTCCCATTTTAACCAGGTCAACTGAAAGCCAAACTCGCCAAACTAAAGAGGGAACTTTTGACTCCTTCATCTGGTGGTGGTGGTGGCCCCGGTGTTGGATTCGATGTGGCTAGAACAGGAGTGGCCAGTGTAGGATTCGTTGGATGTACGCCATCAATCTAGTTTTCGACATGGTGATTTCAACCACTATTTGCAAAATTTTAACATTCTTTTCAACCCCCCCCCCCAACCAATGGTTCCAGTTCCTTCCGTGGGAAAGTCGTCGTTGATGTCTGGCTTAACTGGTACACAATCGGCGGTTGCGGCCTATGAATTCACAACTTTGTCAGTCATATCCACCGAAGTATGTATGTCGTAATCGATTCCAGCTTCTCACATGTTATCTAAGCACGGTTTTAGGACGACTGTTCCGGGAACAATGAATGTGCGGGGCGCTTCCATCCAGATTTTGGATCTTCCTGGAATTATCGAGGGTGCTAAAGATGGAAAGGGACGTGGTCGTCAGGTTATTGCTGGTACGGAATGCCATTTTGGATTCATCTCTCTCCCGACTTTCGCTCATGTTGATCCTCATATTTCATTTTCTCATAACTTGGGAATCAGTTGCCCGGTAAGTCTTCTTTCTTCTAAAACTACATGAGAGTTTGCTCGTATATGTGCCATTACATATCTGATACATGCTTCTTGAATTGCATCCCCAGGTCATGTAATCTGTTATTCATTGTTTTAGACGTTCTGAAACCATTAGACGACAAGCGGATTATCGAAAATGAATTAGAAGTAATTCATTCCTCCAGTTTTGCTCACAAAAGTATAACAAACTTGACATTGGCTTCGTTGAATTCACTTTCAGGGTTTTGGAATTCGTCTGAATAAGAAACCTCCTAACATCATCATCAAGAAGAAAGATAAAGGCGGCATATCGATTTCCAATACCGTTCCACTGACCAAACTTGAACCTGAAGAGATCAAAGCGGTACTAGCCGAATACAGGATGAGCAATTGCGACGTCGCTTTCCGGTGTGATGCGACTCTGGACGAGCTGATTGATGTGATTGAAGGAAATCGGTCAGGCCATTTTCGCTGTAATTTACATTGCAACTTTGGTCCCTGAACTTGTGTGGACTGAGTAAGCCCACTATTTCATCCCGTTTGTTTGATACACGCAACAGGGTCTATATGCCTTGCCTTTATGTCCTGTGAGTAGGGCTCGTATGAATCTTGAATACTATGGTTGGAAGGGGGCTTACACGCCGTTGATGCCTTGCAGAAACAAAATTGATGCTATTTCGATTGAAGAGCTGGATTTGCTGTATCGAATTCCCAACAGTGTACCTATCTCGGTGAAGGAGTGGTTGTGAGTAACTTACGCACTGACCCCTCAGATCCCGATCTACAAATAAAAGAACCACTAGATTTGTGGCAGATTGCATGAAGCCCAGGCTAATGCAGAAATGTACGAATTGTTTTGTGGAACAGGAATATCGACGAATTGATCGACGCACTTTGGTACAAACTAGACCTCGTTCGGGTGTACACTAAGCCTCGGGGAAGGCAGCCTGATTATTCACAGCCCGTGGTCCTCAAGACCTCTAAATGCACCGTCGAAGATTTCTGTAATGCCATCCACAAGGAGATCGCCAAGCAGATGAAATAGTTGAGTGTTCACGTTCTGCTGCTGCTGCCTTTTTTCCCTAAGCTTTCTCTCGAATGGTTTGGTTGACTGGTTTATTTTGCGCGCCCTTCCCAAATTGTTCGTCTTGATAGCTGTGTGGTCTGGGTAAGAAGATTGCATTCTTTTTTTTTTCTTTTGGTTTCATAGCCTCACGTAGTGGTTGAGATATGTTCTCATGTGAATTTTATTATTTGGATTGTTCACAAATGGCTCAGGGTACGTCTGCCAAGCACGCCAGAGGTCAGAAAGTGGGACTGGAACATGTCTTGGATGACGAGGACGTCGTGACGAGTAAGTTCTATCCAGCGATTTGGCTACCATGCTTGTTTGTTTGAAAGGAGCTTTTGTTGATGGTATACCTGTTTCATTCCCATCTCATTCATTCGTTATCACTCACTTCCAAATATCAACCATCATCATGCAAAAAGTCGTCAAAAAGTAAAAGAAATGAAATCAATCTGCTATCTATATATAAATATATAATATCTGGATACAAACATACCACAATGATTTTATTTCACGCTTACGCTCAGCAGCCCGCCCCATCCATGTGATATATGGACCACCTGCCCAAAATAGGATCCTCTCAATCCAATGCGCTAATTTGTCTTGTGTATGCAACCCTCTAGCGGAAGTGTCCACATTAAGCACGTGTAGTGGAAGATATCCCGCTGGATTTGAGTGTAATGGTGCATGATGAAGCCACTCGTTTGCACGGTGTGTGCATAATAGCAGCGTGGTTGCATTTCCACGAGGTTCGGCTGCACTTCATGAGGCCTGCTCAAGGTCTCTTGTTGGTACAGGAAGCATGATGTTAACCAACTCGGGTGTTGAATCATGCTGATTGCCCATTCCTTCATTTTGATCTGATGGCTGGGGTGAACTCTGAGGAACCAACTAGAAGGCAAAGATGATGATAAACTAGAGTTATCTGGGTGTATCTTCTTGCTGCTGTTAACTTTATACACTCATGTTTGATGTTTTGTGTACGAGGTGGTCTGTGATTTGTTTTTGAGAGCATTTTGAAGAAAACAACACCGGTTTTACAATGTTTTACTTTCGGTACGCAATATTTCAGAACCCGTCTTATATTCATGTACAACCTTTGTTGAACAGACGTGAGTTGACAATAACTTGGATGAAGTCCCTCAGGGTCTCCGCCCGAATGACCGCCCGAATGACCGCCCGAATGACCGCCCGAATGACCGTCCGAATGACCGCCCGAATGACCGCCCGAATGACCGCCCGAAGGAGAGAGGGGCATTATAATGGGTGGTGGGGTGTGTGTGATCTTGAACGCTTGCCTATAATTTTCATCTACGTAGCGGGAGTACATACTTGAGGAATGAAAGAGAGAGGAAAGGTTATGGAGGGGAGTGGTGCAGAAGTACTGGAAGCTTGTTTCATGAAAAGGGATTAAATACATGTATTAGAGTAGATTCCGGTGATGAGAGCTGCTGCTCTGATTCCAAAGGAGAAGTGTATAAGGTTCAATCATGAGGATGATCTGATCAAAGGGGGACAAACAAACAAACAATAACCAACCAACCAACCCACATGAACAGCGGTCCGTATCCTTCCGTCTGACTCAGAGAGTTGAGCAGTGGTTCGCATGGAGTTGTGCTGAAAGTGTGCCAGTTGCGACTGGAGTAGTCCCAGCAGTGTTCAGTCTGTACATGTTTGTCAATGTATGCTTCGCCCGGAAGGGGAATATAGCTAGGTGTGAATATAAAAGGTCGAGCTTTCCTCTTCGCGAGTCGAGTGGTTTGTCTGAGTGAATTCCTCAGATCACTTCATAAGTTCAATCTGCCTGCTGTTGACCAAAAATACATATTTATTTATTTATATGACCATGTCCATGAGCATCACCCTACTCCGACCCATTGCGCTGCTCACTGGGATAGTTATCCTGTCCTTGCTCCTGCTCTCCCTAGCGATCCACTCGGTGCCCTTCCTTAGACTGCCTACCTCACTCGAACTCATCCAGACCCAGATCGTACATCTTAGGGAGTACTCCCACTCATCTACCGCACACGCGATACACCTCATAGCCGTACTCTCGCTGCTCTTCATCTCCAAACAGGCTTTCTCCATCCCCGGAACAGCACTACTCAACATCCTCATCGGTTCCATCTACCCCTCCTGGCTCTCCACCCCTCTCACCTGTCTCCTCACCGCCGTCGGTTCCACCGGAGCTTATCTCCTCGCTAGGACCAGCAGACCCCTCATCATCAAGTTCATCCCCAAACCTCTCTCCCTCATCCAACGTGCAATCGACCCCTTCAGGATACATGGTACTACTAACAGGTACCACTCAGCTCAACTCAACTCGTATCTCCTCATCGCTAGATTCTTACCCATCGTCCCATACGCCGCACTCAACCTCGCATGCGGAGTACTCGAACTACCCATCATCCCTTTCTTCTGGACCCTGCTCGTAGGATCTCTACCCTACAATCTACTCACAACACAGGTCAGTCCCCATTCCTTCTCTTGAACAAAAAAAAAAAAAAAAAAAACCCTTCAATTTTTTTTTTAAAAAAATTGTTAAGCTTCTCACACATCCATCGGTTGTTTCTTTGTTTTCAGCTTGGAGACATCCTTCGCACAGCCTCAGAATCATCCTCTCCTCAGGAGCATCCCAGGCTCACGGAGATATGGTCCATGGGCCTACTCTTCAAACTAGTCTCGCTCTCACTACTGGCCATCCTACCCGTAGTGTTCAAAGACTCGTTACGGAATGCGATCCAAAGCCTTAGCCAGCTGCGTAATACGCCCTCGGCCGAGGTAGACCAGGAATGGCTAGTAGCGGACGAGGCGGAGATGGACGACGACGACCACCACCACCACCACCACCACAGCAAGAAGGAATACAATAGTCTGTCGCCTCTCATCTGCCATGCCCACCCTTTCTCAAAGCACCACCTCAGCCGCTCCAACTCGGAATCCTCCCTCTCCTCGCCCGACGAGCTCATCATCCACTTCCAGCCTCCCCTGCCGCTCCCCTACTCCAAACTCCAACATCACCATCCCGCCCCCCACCACCACCAACACCACCACCCTATCGGCCTCGCCATCATGAACGACCATCGCCCACCCTCGCCCCTCCATCTCCTCCGTCCATCCCCCACTCCTACTACCCCACGCCCCTCTCTCTCCGACCTTCCCTACCGCAAAGTCGCAAGACTCGTTTCCTCGCCCGACCACTTCACTCCCTTCACTTGAGATCAAAAACCTGTCGTCTTCCCTCGCCTTCTCCTCCTTCACATGTTCCATTCCTCTTCTTCTTCATTCATCCTTTATACTTGCGTATGTTGTACTTTATACACATATTCATATATATATATTTGTTGATGATATTGGACGTATTTGCTTTCGTTCTTGTTCTCACTAATCCAACTCGTCTCTCTCTTTTTTTTTTTTTATCAAGCTTTTTTATATTATTTATTTTAATTCCAAAGAAACCACCACGCGCAAGGTTTATTTTTTTTTCCGTTGCTCGCCTTGATCTCTCCCAAGTCCATCCTTTCCCCTATCCCTCCGTCCCTCACCTTTATGTTTTTTTTGTGCTGGCGGAGGGTCTGGAGGATGTGGGATATGTATGTCACTTATGACCCTAATGAAACAATCCACATTTGAAAAGGAGAAGGGAGAACAAGTCCGTGCTGAAGAATTCACCTTTGAACCAAGTTCTTCCCCTTGAGTGGATCTGCTGACTTGCAATCTCATTGGCCAATTTTCTCTCCCAAAATATATTGACACACACACACTTGCAGGTGCGGATTCCAAGACTCAAAATCCAAGGGTACTAGCTAAATGATGCCTTGCATGATTATACTCATGGACAGGTTGAGATGCCATTCCAATACCCCGTCATGCCTCCAGACTACTCCTATTTGTGGCCTTATGAAGGCCCAGCGGACACTCTCCTGAAGCAGAATGAGCACACAAATTAACAAGGTACACGAAAGAGTGACGTGGTGCCGAACATAAAATTGGATGGACAGGTGATCAGCAGAGTTGGGCGTCCGCTAGCGGCACCCCACTAGGCCATTCCTCTCTCCGCAAGAGCAACTCGTCAGCTCATGGGATGGAAGAGGAGACCACTCGACTTCCGGCGCATCCTCTCTCCTCTCCGATCATTGACTTCCCAATTCGCCTCGGCTTCGACTCCCTCCCGGCGTCTTCTTCGTGGTTGTTGCTGACTATGGTTCAGGCGGTACTTGTATGTTACACACATCTTGATGCCATGATTGGCATGTGTGTACATAGTCATCGTCAGAGATTCGGCCTGATTTGGCCAGGCTTGATAGGGCTCGATGCGGTGGCTATCCTTCTTCTTAAGCGCTCCAGCTCGAGATCAATCAGCCTGACAAGATTGATCAGTTGCTTGAATAGCTTGATCATCTCCAGTTCAGCTATGTGTGTATTGTAACGGCTCCAGTCGGCCCGCTACTCTACATAGGCTTTAGCAGCGGCATCCACATGATGATTGACAACATCGGCTTCACTTGCTCGAAGGTGAGGCTTTGTCTGGCTTTGTAGAGTTGCTCACTAACAATATTACTTGGATTTTTGGTACCATACTTGACCTCTGATAGAATTTCAATATAAATAAATACAGGATGACTTCCCGTCAGGGTTTACAGGATTCTAAATTCTTAATTTATAGCTGTTATTCTAGATTTCTGACCAAAAACTCAAAACATCTCAACAATGAGTATCAAGTCCAACATACCTTTTTTGAAAATCTGGCCAAATTTAGAATTTAGAATGGCATCTGTAGCCCTGTAAATGGCGACGGGAAGTCATCCACATGACGGATGATTCAATGTGGTGGTCATTTTTTAGAATTAGAATCAGATCGTGCACGGTGGCTGTTCTCGTTGTGAGCTTTGTGCTACAGCCAATCCCACAAAGCTTGCGGAGTCGGGGGGCCCCCCCGGCCCAGAAATTTTTCATTTTTTATTTTTGCACCACACTCAGAATGCGCCACCAGACCTGTACCACACAGTACATGGCCTGTATCGGAAGGAACTCAAATCGCCTCTGGCAGCCGGACTGCCCACCCCTCCCGCCCTTCCACAACCCATCCGATCAGGCCAAAAAAAAAAAACCCCTGTCGACCCAAAAAAAAAAACAAAAAACAACCGTATGCCTATCCTGTTTTTTCTCATCCTCTTCTTTTTTCTCATCCTCTGGCCTCCGATCCTGACCCATGATCCTGACCGACATGCATTGAACACGCCAGGAAACCACGGCCACATCCAAATCGAATTGGCTCCTTGCAAAGTTACAGGTCTGTCCCATCCCTCTCTTTTTCTACCTAGCGGGTCTTGCAAGACTAATTGGATCTCACGCTGTGTTCAGCTATGGTCTTCTGCAAGTACTCCAAAGATGTCAAGGTTGTTGCCGTCAAGATGTGCCTCCGTGGACTGGATCTGGAGGAAATTAACCAGCAGATGGATATGAGAATCTCGTATGATTCTCTTCGGCGGTGGCAATTGCTTTACCAACAAACATTGCAAGTTGTTCGCGACCCTGCCCTTTACAAGCGCCGAGGCCGTCTGGTGGTAGTCACTCAAGAAGAATCACAATTTATTTTAGATGCTCTGGAGCTTGAGCCAACCCTATATCTTGATGAGATCCAAGCTCATCTCAGCACTATCAACAGGCAGGAATTGTCACTCTCAACCATTCACAACGAAATCAAATACCAACTGCTCCTGACATCCAAGAGGGCGCAAACGGTTCATCCATCTCAATGTCTAATGCAGCGGGCCGATTACATCTGTCAAGTCGCATTCATTCCTTTGGACCATCTGGTCTTTCTAGGCAAGTTGCTTGTTTTGTTTTTTTTCTCTTGTACTCATTTCTGTGAATTCTTGTTGATCCCTCTTCTCACATGCAGATGAGTCAGGTGTTTCCCTTAAGGATGGCAAATGGGCAGGGCGCCCATCGGGCCGCCCAAACCCTGTCGGGTTTGGGCCGGGTTTGGGCTGCCTTTTGCAGGAAAAATTCAAACACGGCCCGGCCCAATGAGCCTGCGGCTGCTAATGGGCTGGGCTGGGCGGCCCACGGGCGCCCATTGGGCCAAGCCCCCTAACAGGGCCCCGCGGGGCCTGTGCCTTGGACTGTCAGTCTCTGTCAGTCGACTCACTCGCAGTCTGCACAGTGCAGACAGAGCATTCAACGGCGACCGCTCCGGAGTCCAACCCGTGGCCGTGATCAGTCTTGATGGCTAATATCAGCCCCGAATCAAACACCGTTGGCACTGATGATATTCAAGTAAGAGTGGTTCCTCCGCCTCAGCCTTCTGAACAGGGACCACCTTCGTCACATGGCGCCGCCCCCACAACTGGAACAACTACTTCTAATCAAACTGACGTTGAGAGCTCGGCTTCTCAGACTACTGCCCCGGCCGAAAGTATTAGTGAATCACAAGAAGACAGCCGACCGAAGAAGAGGAAACTTACCAGTGACGTGTGGGAGCACTTCACCAAGATCACCGACAGTGAGTCAATTCTTTTCACCCGTCTTTTAAATTTTTAACCCCGTCTCTCAAATCTCTAACCTTATAGTCTTATATATTTTAACCAACCTGCAGAGCAAGGGAAGCCCAAAGCTCAGTGCAACTATTGCCCAGATATCCTCTTGGCAGCATCAACCGGAGGAACCAACCATCTGCAACGCCACTCAAAAGCCTGTCTAGAGAAAAGAGGTGATGTCGCTCCGCAACGACAAGGACTTCTTGGCTTCACTTCATCGGCTCAAACCTCAAGCAACCGCGTCTGGGTCTTCTCTCAAGAAAAAACTCGCGAGAAACTAGCTAGAATGATCATCCTCCACGAGTACCCATTCTCCATGGCCGAACATGAAGGTTTTATCGATTTCATGCACACGGCTCAACCAACCTTTGTGATGCCAGGACGCAGGACAGTCAGAAACGACTGTGTAGACTTATATCAAACCATGAAAAAAACTGAAATCGCCAAAATGGCAAAGGCCAGCCAAATCACTCTGACAACCGACTTATGGACCGCTTCTGATCTCACCGGCTACATGGTGGTGACGGCCCACTATATCGATCTGAACTGGCGACTCACTAAACGCATAATTGGTTTTTGACCTCTGCCACCTCCGCATACTGGACAAGCAATAGCCGATCGTCTCACCCAAACCCTCCTTGATTGGAAGGCCATCAACAAAGTTGCCTTTGTAACGCTTGACAATGCAAGCTCAAACAACTTAGCAATGACCCGCTTGCAAAGATTCCTTGACGACCGAAGTCATCCTGGTGGAACTACGACCTTGGCTTACTTCCATGTTCGATGCTTGGCTCATGTGATCAACTTGGTGGTCAAGGAGGGGCTCAAGGTTGCCAGCACTTCGATCGAACAACTCCGTGCAAGTGTCCTCTATATACATGGCTCCTCTTCCCGGATTGATGCTTTTGACAAAGCTCTTCAAACGGTTCACATCAACGTAAACAAGAGACATCCTTGCAAGGATGTCCTGACTCGCTGGAACGCTACTTATCTGATGATTGAGTCTTCCTTGCCGTGCAAGTTAGCCTTCCAGGAGCTAGAGGTTGTGGACGACAAATACGAAAAATGTCCAACCGAAGCCCAATGGGCCGAGTTAGCTATAATGAAGGAGTTCCTCGAGCCATTTTACAAAGGCGAGTTTCTTACATTCTAATTTATAAACCCTTTCAAATCTAACTCACTTGATTCTTTTTTCTGTCTGTAAATTTAGCAACCCTTGTTCTAAGCGGGACCCAGTACCCAACGATCAACCATGCCTACCGTGCAATGACTGCGATCAACAAAAAAATGAAAGAAAGCGCCTCACTTCCTCTTCTGGCCGATATGGTGCAACCAATGATAGAAAAATTCGATAAATACTGGGAGCCGATGAAGGAACTTTTGGCCATTGGCCTCATCCTCGATCCCCGCTAAAAGCTCAGATATCTCCGATACGCTCTTGAGCAGCAAGCCCTCTCTCCAATCAGTATTGATGCCGTCGTTGGAACTGTCAGGGCGGCCTTGTTGACACTCTGGAAGAAGTACAATCCTCCCTCGGCCACCAACCCTGAACCAGCTACTCAGTCCCCCTCAAAAGAGCAAGATTTTGATGCAGATACCTCAGCATTCCATCAATACATGGAAGGAAACATGGGTGGCAGTCAGTTAAATGCGCCTGGTGCCGAGCTGGACTTGTATCTTGAAGAAAGGAATGTTATCGTTGCCAGCAACCAGGACTTCAACATACTTTCCTGGTGGGACATCAATTCTCCTTGATTCCCATTGCTATCCAAATTCGCCCGGGTCCTCCTGATGATCCCAATGACCTCAGTTTCCTCAGAGTTGGCATTCTCGACAGGTGGGAGGGTTCTAGACGCTCATCGAATGCGACTCAACGAGGAATCGGTGGAGGCTCTGTTATGCACTCAAGACTGGATCATGGCCGGCAATGCTGCATCGGCATCTGCATAATCAATCTTTCTCTCTTTTTTTTGTTTCTAGAAACATTTCATCTATATAGCCTATGAAATTGGAATGCCAAATTTCTCATTGTCTCTTGTCCACTGAGGCCCACAAGCGGCCCATGGGCAGCCCATGGGTGCCCAGCGGGTTCCGGGCCTTGCGGGTGCCCACGGGCAGCCCATTTCATAAACGGGTTTGGGCTGGGCAGCACTTTAGCCAATTTGAGCCCGGCCCGACCCGCCCATTTAGGTGATGGGCTGCCTCAAGGTGGCCCATGGGCGGCCCGAGCCCGCCCATTTGCCATCCTGAGTTTCCCTGAAGACTCACTCTTGAGACCAAGCCTGGGCCCCTTGTGGACGAGGAACGGTGCGCGTGCCCCGCTCAACAACGGCCAACCGGATCAGTGTGCTCCCAGCAGTCTCCCTGGAGGGCTACATTGTGTCCATTGCCCAAGAAGGCACGGTGTGCCGTTTGGATCTCAAACATTTTTTGGAGACACAGCTGGTCAGTCTGCTGCCCTTCAACTCAGCCAATTCATCCCGCTGATTCATGTGGTCTTTATACCCTATCAGCTCCCCAACGTGGGTCCATTCCCGGGCCCCAACAGCATCCTAATCATGGACAACGCCAGGATCCACATCAGTGGTTGGATGCAGGAACTTTGCGATGCACGAGGAGTTCTTCTGAAATACCTGCCGCCGTATTCTCCGGACATGAATCCAATCAAGAAGGTGTTCTCCGTTCTGAAATCTCAGATCAAACGGCGCAAACTACTCACAGGAACAGACAAGGACCCCGCTAGAATCAAGGCCCTTCTCCAAGAGATCTGCACTGCTGATCTCATGGCTGGCTTGTTCAGAAGTTGCAACTACCCCGCCTGAGTGTGTGTTGCTATCTATCTAATACATAAAAACCATTCTCCCAAGCTCTGTTTTTTTCTTCCGTCTGTTTACTGTTCTCTGTTTTTTTCTTCCGTCCGTTTACTTTTTACCTTCTTTTTTCCCGTTTGTGACCTTCTTTTTTTGCCCTGTTGTGACACAAGACGCCAGCAACATATTTTTGTTTTCTACCTACCCAATTTTTTTGTTCAATGTGATTCAAAATGGAGTTTGATCAATTAAGATAGCCCCCTTTCACAATGAGCACCCTAGAGACACAGGCAGACCAATGACTTTAGTCTAAACAGTCATTAGTCAAGCAAACACAGCATGGGCAAGATTCAGCGCGCCAAGATGAAACCCCTTGCATTTCTTGTATGCTTCTAGCATATCTTGCACGCATCTTGCATTTCTCACTGTGAGGGGTTTGTTCTTGAGGTAAGCTCACAGTGTGGTTTTTGGTCTTTAGGTAAGATCACAAATGATAATAAAAAGAGTGTAAATCAATCAATATGTTCTTGTATTGTATCCTACCAAGGAGTAGATGGGTTCAGATAAGCCACATTAAGGAGAGTACTTGCGGAGGCACGTGACAGACTTGGGACACATGGAGAACCAGCAGGAGTGGAATCCGGAAAGGAATAGATAGAAAACATAAAAGACAAACAGCAGCAACTATTAATTAGGCAATTTTGGGACGACTAATAGGGATAGGAACGAGTCTCAGATGGAATCAAAATACTTTGGGGGCATAGTCTTTGTACCATATATAAATTGTTCAGCGGTGGCCTCAGGAAATGGAAAGATCATCTTCATGAGGGATTGGACGGATGTAGAAGCTCCAGTGGGGAATATGATTCAATTGAATCAACCCCCGGGCAGCCATGTCGGTACTCGCAAAGCTGCAGTGTTCAAGGAATTTGGGACAAGTTACTGCTCTGCCGGCGGCCAAAATGATCCTAGTGGGTTGAGGAGTGAGAGATCCATGCAAACCCGGTCGCTTGCGAATCGGCGAGACAGATGGCACACGATGGCCCCTCTCACCTCTCTGGACGCTGAGACGTTGGATTGCGTCGCCTATGAGTTCTCCGGTTGGGCTGCGTGCATTGCTTGGGCTGCGAGCATACTTGTGCAAAGGAGTACCGTCAGGTGAGCTGGCTTGCGATGAATCGAGCTCGATCGGCGAGTCGTAACTCGTATCCTCCTGGTTGCCGCTGTGCTGGACTACCTCTATGTCTGAGCTGGGAGGAGGGGGGGGGGGCAGGGGATGGTCCCTTTGCTAAGTCTTTGAGGGGGTTTTCGGGAAGAGGACTGGGATCCCTTGGGTAATCCGCAAGGGGGTTATCGGGCAACGCACTAGGGCTCTTTGGCGGTTCCACGTGGTTGGTTGTATCTGGCGCGTTCCCGTTGAGTTTGTCGAGCGTGGGAGTATGCTTCTTGATCCAGACAAAGGCTTTGGTTGCGGGAAGGTGATCAAGGGTGACTTCCAGATTGTGGTTGTGTAATAACGCTTGTGCCCAGATGGGAAAAAGGTCGTGTGTGATCTGCATTGATTCGGTTCAATCTTTGAGGTTTCCTATCCAATATTTCTCGTCATTGCGCCCCCACTTGGCCACAATGTGCTGCATGAGTTCGGCCACCTTGGGTGTGACCGGATTTGGTGATATGTTGGCCTTGGGCTGAAAAACCATGCTAATCAGCCAAAGAGGGCGGCCAGCAGATTTGAAGCAGCAAAGAAACGACATACATTCCCAGCAAGGTGGACCACCTCACGTTCCAAAGGGATCCTCTCCTCATCTGCCCCAAAAGCCAACGTGAGATTCTCCTCCACGCTAAGCTCCTGGGAACAAAGCAAGAGTCAGGACCCCAATTGATTCTACTATAGAGCTGAGGAAAGCACTTACATGCTGAAGTTGCTTCGCCTTACCCTGTGGATTGTCCATGGTCAATTTGATTGTTACCTTTCTGTTTAGGGCCTCGTAGACCGCCTCGACAAACTCGTAGAAATATTGGTCACTGGCAAGGAAGGCATACTTCTTGGGCCCGTATTGTTGGCTGTTGGAAATAATTCCCTGCCACTTGACATCTCCGCGGCTGATCAGGGATTCGAGGAGCTTGTGGAAGTGCGTTCAACCCTTGCCCAAATTAGCAACGACCTCGAGTTTGAACTTCTCAAGGTTGTAGAGTGAGAGGTCCACTTCCCACACTCGCAAGCTGCCAACGGGGGTGTACTTCTCCCATTCCTTCTTGGACATATCTTTCTTTGCCAAGGAGCTCAAAGGTCGGGTCAATTTGATGAGATCCGCCAAGAACAATCGCGAGTAAAGCAAGTAGTTGAGTTGAACGCCCCGTGTGACCCCGCGTTGTGTAAACACGTGGGATTTCTGGGAGCTGTCCTGAGCAGTCTTCTGGGAGCTGTCCTGAGTAGTCTCCTGGGTGCTGTCCTGAGCAGTCTGCTGGGTGCTGTCCTGAGCAGTTGGCTGGGTGCTGACCTGAGAAGCTGATTGATCCAACGGATTAAGCGTTGAGGAATCTGGGGCTGGGAATCCATAGAATGGGGTGTGTCCACTAGGGGTTGGTGTGTGGTAGACATAGCCCACCGAGTATGCCTCGTTGCCGCGCCAAGAGCCATGTATTCAGCATGACATGTTGAAGCTGCTGGAGTTGTCTGTTGCCTTGCGACCCAAAGAACAGGGCAATCTAAAAATGTAATCAAAACACCATAAGAGGATTGGGCTGCCTCACCACCCCACAAAGCATCACAGAAAACCTTCAGAGGGTCAGCAGTCAGAGAAGGGTATAAACAGAGCTTAAAGTTAGGAGAACCCGCGATGTAGTTGATCAAGTGTTTCAAACCTTTCCAGTGGGTCACCAACGGCTTTGCCGAGAAGCGCGCCAGGTAGTTCACCGCAAAAGCTATATCCGGTCTGGAGCCAACAGCTAGATAGCTGAGACACCCGATGATATGAAGGTATCTGGTTGAGGTCTCCGGGTTTCCTTCTTCTGTCATTGCGTTGAAATTTGGAGGTAGAGGTGTTTTTGCTGTCAAAACTCCATCCCATTCCAATGCCAATAAACTATTGATCAGTTTAGGTTGGATGAGCACAAAACCTCTGTTGTTCCTCTCGATGCACATTCCTACAATTGAATTGAGTTGATGCGTCCACTTGATTTTCAGGATCTCTTTCAGGTCAACCTTGAGTTGTCTCAGAATTCCTATCTTGGATGCTGTTACGACCCTGTTGTCGACGTGAATCCACACCGTAGAAACTGCACATCTCCAAGAACGTGTCGATGATCAATTCCTGATTAACAAATTCTTCCTCTACCCAAAAATCTCCCAGCGCGACGTGATTAGCAATGAAACCAAGAGACATCTTGGTAGGTGGAACACGTGCAAGTACCGGTCTCATGCAGCTACGATCTTCTGGGGGCGGGGGCGGAAGAAGTGGATGAGGTGAAGGAGTAGCACCTTTGATTGGAGTGTTGATTACTGTCACTTTCTTACGCGGAAGCAATCTTTTTTGGGGAATGCAATATGGCGGAGAAGGTTTGGTGACAGTCAGATTAGCAGGTGCCGGCGGCTGGAAAGGTGACAAGCTATCAACAAAACGTGCCATTGAGGCTTGACAAATTCATCTGCGACAGGGACATACAATAGCCAGCCCTTGCTCTCCTCAAGGTGTCCAACAACAATGCCCTCGTACGCCCTATCATCCAACTTCTTTCTTTTCTCCTTTGGCACATGTATATAGGCCTTAGACCCAAAAACACAAAAACCGTCAAAGCACGGGGGACGTAAAAACATTGCCTTGAAAGGCATCTTCTCACCGCTTGCCTTTTTTGGAATGCAATTGAGTACGTGCGCAGCCCACAGAAACGCCAGTCCCCAAAAACTCTGCGGGAGTGAGTTGGCTGTCGCTGAGGACCGTCCTGCCCATTTCAGCCACCGTTTGGTTGAAGCGCTCGGTGACCCCATTCTGGTAGTGGTGGTATGGGAGAGAACATTTGCCAATGATCCCCTTACCTGTAAAAAACTTGGCTAGAGCATTGTTAGCAAATTCTCCTCCATTATCACCTCGGAGTATTTTCACTTTCATCTTAGTTTGAGTTTCAAGGCAAGGAATGATCTTCATAAGCACACCATTAGCTTCGTCTTTTGTCTTTAGCATATGTACATAGGAGTAACCAGTCGAAACATCCCGCAGTGTCAGAAGATAATGGCACCCGTCAGGTGTCTCAACTGGGAATGGCCCCATGAGATCTGTGCAAAGTATCTCCAGCTGTTCTGGTTTCCGCATAGAGCTGGTGACTAGATTCAGGCTGGTACTCTTTGCTATTGCACATACGGGGCAGTGGATTTTCCCTTCAGGTAGGGATGCTGGTAGCCCAACTCCAAGTTGACGCTTGACTAAAGACCTGATCTTCCAAAGACTTGCATGCCCAAAAATTCTATGCCAGAACAAAAGGCTCTTCTCTGCCTCAGTTAGGTGCTTGGGACTCCAAGTCAAAGGATAGATGCACTCAAAGGGGGTAATGAAAGGTTCAATTGGCATAACAGGGACTGAATTGCAAGCAGAAGGGAAAGGAAAAGAAACAGTGGAAGAAGGGATAGAAACTGGAGATCCATCGGAATGGATAAATGGATAAGGTATGCACCACCGATTCTTTGAACGGTCAAATGTGCACCTAAACATTAGGCAATCAGATGCATCAAAGAAATCAAAACAATCTTTATGATTGTCATAAAAAAAGGACACATTAGCCTTCCGCAAAGCTGCCAATGAGACTAGGGTTGAGCGGGCTTGCTCACAGTATAACACCTCCTTGAGAGTTACTGTCTGTCCATTATACTTGTTTGTTTTCACGGTTTTGTTTTTCCCTCATGTGATTTATTTTGTAAACTTTTCTTCACCTGCAATTCTCATCTTTTCCTTTTCTTCCCCTTGATCCTATTTGTGCACAGCTGCCGGATACGGATATTGCCATATTCATTACATTATAAATCCCACATCTACATCCACATAGTTTATCCATCTGTGCCGACAATGCCGAATCCGTCTTTAAAATTTTTCCATTCAAACTTATCTTGAATATCCCCGTTTATCGCCGAAAAACTCAGTCAAGCTGTCCAACCAAGCCAAAACCTTAGATACCTTTTGTCCCATTGACGCTTCTACCCCGTACACACCGGTCCAAACTATCAACCCCTCTGCTTCTTCTTCTCGCGCCTCCATTTGGCATATCACGTGCCTCCCCCCCCTCTCCCTCTTCCACCCTCAGGCTTTCTGGGCTCCAAGCCTCCTCCTCGCCGTTCTTGTACGGTCAAGCCTGCTTCCCCTCCGATCCCCCGTCCCTCCCCTTGGCGCCGACGCCCTCTACCTCCACCTATGGTCTTCAGCCGGGTGACATGGCGGACGACGTCGACAATCAACCAGTTCCTCCGCCCGCACAACCCCAGCAGTCAGACAACCTAGTGGATCAGTTGGCTTGCCAGGTTACCAGATTGCGCGGTAACCTGTCTTGTTTATTTGAGATGTTGGATAGTGGCGCGCGCTTGAGGCCGGAAGAAACTCACCCCCCCTCCCCCCGGGTCCACAGTTTGATTCAGGCCAATTCCCACAGGGCCATCCCCACCCGGTGCCTGCCTTCATCCCTCGAATGGAACCCCCTCGCCTGCCAGACGTATGGTTCTCGGGCGATTCAGGCCAGCTCCTGTCCTTCCTGCGGACCATCCAGGATCACCTTTGGCCTTGGGTGTCCTTCTTCGAATCCGACACTTGTCGCATCATCTGGATCTCTCGCCATTTTGGTTACGCCCCCTCTAGCCAACGCCGGGGTACCGCTGCCTCTCTGGTCAAAAATTGGTACACCTCGTTGGTCACCAACAACGCAAGGAGGCAGGGTTTGTTTAACCCCTACAGTGATCTGGACGGCATTCCCTTTGTTTCCCTTTGTTATCCCGGCTCTCTACTTGGTCGAAGCTTTCCTGGACGCTCTCATCGCGGTCTTTGGGGATTGTTTTATGAAGGAAAACGCAAAGAGGGCTCTTTTGGCATGTAAACAGGGAAATTCAACTAGTGGGGAGTACAACTCCCGCTTGTCGTCTCTTGTGTATTTAGTCAAAGATGTTGAGGAGGCCTGTGTTGAGCGTTATGTTTTGGGTTTGAACCCTTGCATTGTCGCCCAAGCCATGAGCAAAGAATGGCGTGGAGCAAACACTTTAGACAAACGGATGGATCTAGCAACCGAAGCTGCCGCTGTGGAGCTCCGACCGGTGCTAGGCCGGCGGCAGCGCTGTGAGGGGATGGATGCTGTAGAGCTGCCCTCGGGGGTTTCCTGGTCTGCAGCCGAGTGGGGGTGATCGAGTAAGCTGTAATGAAAAAGGGGGGGGGAAAGTGGTTTTTTTTTTTTTTTTATAAGGTATGCGTCGAGGGGTTGATCCTCGGCGGCGGTTTGGGTTGTGTGTATATGTGCTACAGATTTTAGGGATGCGGGGTAATGGAGGGAACACGTGGAGTGCGCCGGATGCGGGGTAAGTTCCCAAGATCAGATAAAGTTTCAATTGATCAGATAAGATGTGATAGCCGCTGCCTTGGATCAGTACAGAATGCCATGCCCCAATCCTTCAGGTCCCACCGGGAACTTGAAGTCATGGGGACCTGTCACATCCATGTCATCATCTCCCTACATACAAAACACAGAACACTAGAGAGAGAGAGAAAAAGAAAAGAAATCAAGACAACAAAGAGACACAACACCAGAGCAAGACACCACAAACCATGCAGAGAAGAAGGAAAACAAAGAAGAATAATAAAAAAAAGAATAGAAACAACGATCAATAAACCCACATGAGTAATGTGTTAGGACCAAGAAAGATGAAGGGAGGACTCTTGAGTTCTTGAGGATTTGAGTTCTTGAGGCCTTGTAGAATGAAAATTGAGATTAGGATAGTTGATGTCGAAGCTGAGTCTGCTAGGTACCAGGTGGAACACCACATCTCCCCACCATTTACAGTCTGTCCCTAGACTGCCAGAAATCCCTAAAGGAGGAAGAAACACGGATTCCCACGACGGCTCACGAGTGTGGCAATGATGTAGAGCTTACGAAAATGGCGGTAGAAACTACCCGGCAGGTGCATACTATGGGAGGACTTACTTTGAGTCTCCTATGCCTCCGCGGGGAAAATATTTCTTGACCTGATCCGCCGCAAACCGACGCTTGAGTTCCGTGCCATCGAGTTCCGCCAGAACGTAGGAACCGCCGGAGACTTGCCTGATGACACGATACGGCCCGTTCCACTTATGAGCAAAGAGCTGGCCCCACTGAACTTCCAGGGAGCGATTGTACGCCAGGACCAAGTCGCCAGGGACTAGTGGGTCACGAAGCCGGGCGGAGTGCCTGTCTTGCCAGTAGCGGATGGATTCCTCCCGTGACTTCATCGCCCGCTCATAAGCAATAGCCCGAGCCTCTTCGCTTCGTTCCAGCTGCTTAGAGCGGGCTATCAACAAATCCGTCGTGTCGCGGACTTCTTCCCAGTCCACGCCCAAAAAAGATTCGATGTCCAGATCGATGGGCAGAGCTGCTCGCTGGCCAAAAACCAGCTCATATGGAGAATATCCCGTCGTGCGCTTGGTGGAGATCCGATCGGCGAAAAGCACCAAGGGGAGGAATTTGCGGCAGTTCTTGCCTGATTCGCCTGCCAATTTGACTAGCGCCGCCTTGAGTGGGCCATGTCCTCGCTCGACCATACCTTGGCCCTCCGGATAGTAAGGTGTGGAGACACGATGCTTCCCCGGTAACGCGCGGAGCATATCAGCTAGAGCCCCACCAAACTCAGATCCACCGTCTGTCGAATAAGAACGCGCCAGTCCATAGCGCATTGTCCAATAGTCTTGGAGAAAAGCTGCCACTGCTTCAGAGGTAAGATTATTCAGAAATTTTGCTTCAACCCACCCAGAGAAATCGTCTCTAGCCACAATCAGATACTTGGCGCCTCCTGCTTTGATGTGCACGGCGTCCATCGACACGCGGCCAAACACTGTCTCTTCACCTGTCGGATATCGAGGCTCCAGAGGCCGCTTCCCGTCCCTCTTCTGACAAGCCTCGCAGCTCTGGCACCATCGGATGACCACCTGTTTCAGCGACGGCCACCAAAACCGGTCCGCAACCCGTCGGTAAGTTTCCGCGACGCCTCGATGCCCGAGATCTTCATGAAGTTTGCTGAGAATCTCGTCCTGCTTGGCGGGAAGAGTGACCACAATTCGAGGCAGCGGACTCCCTCGCCTCATAAGGCGGCCAGCTTGCACAAAGAAATCCGTTGCCTTACGTCTGAGAGCCTGGTATGCCTTAGCGTTCAAGCCCCTAGGTCGGGCTAGAGTTGTGAGATACTCCTCTAACTGTGCCAGAACCCTTCCTGATAACCATGGTAGACTGAATCAACGCTCGACTGAAAAGTATGCAGCGGCCTCACGTGAGACGAGTCTTCATCGAAAACAGAGGACGGTGGGTCAGAATCCTCGTCCGCCTGCGGGCGCCGAGAAAGGCCATCCGGCATGGTGAAAGTCCTGCCAGGACAATGGACGATGTCGAAGGAGAATAGCTGGATAAAGGCCACCCAGCGTGTCATCGGGGCGTTTGGGAGGCTGGGTGTGTTAATCATCTGGATGAGCGACTGAGCATCTACCTGGAGCTCGAAGTGCTGGCCCCACAAGATCGTCTGCAGCTTCTTCAGAATCCGCGCTACTCCACACAACTCAAGCTTGGGCTGGGAGTAGCGGGATTCCACGTCAGAAAACAGAAGCGATTCGTACAGAGCCGGCCGGTCCCAACCATTTTCATCCCGCTGTGTGAGCACCGCGCCTACCGCATGAAAACTGGAGTCGACAGCTAGTCTTATAAGCCCCGCCTCCGGCCCATAACTGATCTTGACTAATACAATGTCCCGTCCTACAATGCTCTTCAATTCCTCGAAAGCCTCCTCGCAGTCCGCAGTCCAAACAAAATCCGTGTCCTTGCGCGTCAGACGACGGAGCGGGAGACAGATTTGAGAGAGGGAGGGGATAAAAATGCGAACATACACCACCACACCCAAAAATCCCCGCACCTCCGTTGCGTTTATAGGGGTCGGCCACGAGAGTATCTTATTGACCTTACTCTTTGCCATGCGCCGACCTTCCTTGCACACTACATGGCCGACTATCTCAAGTGCTGGAACGCATGCCGCTAATTTTGACGCTGACACCGTCAATCCTGACTCCTCAATACGAAAGAGAACCCGCTCCAGTGTCTCCGCGTATTCCCAAATGAATCGCCGGATGCCAGAGTGCCAAGGAAGACTTTCGTTATTATAGTCTGAAACCGGACCCTTGATGCCCCCATCGTCAATAAAGATGCCCGCATGGTCTGGAATCTCCTCCTGCAAAATCCACATCATCTGCGCCTGGTAAACGGCGACAGAGTTTGTTGCACCCTGCGGGAGTCGAGTGAGCTGGAATCTTCCCAGGGGAGTGTCGAAGGTGGTGAGGGGACGCGAAATTGGATCCAGTGCGCGCTCATCGTAGCCGCCCATGATATCGCCGAGGCCATAACAAGCTCGACCCGAAAACGACTCCACAAATTCCTCCGTGGCCGGGGGCACACCCGCATCCTTCACCGTGACCTTGTTCAGCGGCTGGAGGTCGTGGACAATTCGAAGCTTGCCATTACTCTTGAGGACACAGAAGACAGGACTAGAGTAAGAGGACGTTGACTGCTCGTATAAGCCCGTCCGCACCCGCTCACGGATTAATGTGGTGTACTCTTCCAGCTTTGCGGCGGGAATTGGAATCTTGCGCTTCTGCCAGGGCTCATGCTCGACAACAGGAATAATATAGGGAAGCCCGTAAGACTCCTTCAGCAACCCGCGCTCCCCTTCATTGAACGCAATAGCTTCATTGCGCTCCGCGAGGATATTCTTAATGAGGTTGAGTTCGTCTGGAGACAGCCAACCATCTGGCCCAAAATTCACTACCGAAAGACGTTCTTGTGTCACTCTCCCTTTGGGGCTGAAAGGGCCTACCAGTGAACGAGCAAGACCTTGATACGGATCACGCGAGAGAGGGGGGCGCCGCAACGGCGGGTTGAGCCCCTGCGGCATTGGCACATTAACGGGTCTGATTTTGCGGGCAACCGGCTTGTATTTGGCAGCAAGCGCCAAATACCCTCCCGCTTTCCACGCCTCCACCAATGACGCCTGCGCCTGCGTTCCTAGTCCCACTCGTAGCAGCAGACTGGTCCGATGCTCTTCTTGATCCTCGAAGGCGGCCTTGTCTGCGAACGAAAAGGGGGAAGGTTGCGGGTCGCTCACGATCGTGGCACATGATAGAGTTTTCGACAACATAGAAGCATCACGCCTCGGAGGTGCACATTGGGAGGAACTTACTTTCACCCCAAATGCCCTCCACGATGGCCCGAACTCCACCATTCCACCTTCGCAAACAACTTGATGACTACATAGTTTACGCTCGTTGCGGAGCAGGCTGTCCAGAATCGCCGTAGTGTCTAAGGACGCCAGAGAGGAGAAATTTCGGGGAAGGCTCACAGCAGTGGCATGTAATGCTTTCGACAAAGTGGTATCCAGCTCGGAGGTGCAACTTTGGGAGGAACTTACTTTCTGTTCTCCCCACCTCCGCGTGGCCCCATTTTCCTCCACATCCGCCCGGCCCTTGTTCTCCGGGTAAACTAAAGAAGCCAAACCAAAACTCATCGAGCCTTGATCCTGAAACGAGGGGTCTGAGCACGCCGAATGACGACGACAAACTTGAGATGAATTGAAGGGTTCCCCTAGGGGGGCTGAGGCCTTCTTGCGATGAAACGAAAATTGTTCTTGCTCTTCTTGCGGAGTTTCTTGACGAGATGCCAAGCCGCCTGAAAAAGTGGGAGAAACAAGGGGTTCTTCGAGGCTCACGACAGTGGCGCATGGTAGGGTTTTCGAAATTGATGTGGCATCCAGCCCGGAGGTGCATAACTGGAGGGGACTTACTTTTAGCCCTTCCAACCTCCGCGGAATCCTACTCTCCTTCGCCTGCGCTCGGGCCTGGGTTCCCGCGAGATCTTGAGTTCTTTTATCTAGCTGCTGCTCCTGAAACGAGGAAGTGGAAAAGCCACAAGCGAAAGACTGAGAATGAGAGAATCGCTGAGGACGGAAAGGAGTTGAAACGCTATTTTTAATGCTTTTCTGGTTTTCTGGTTGTTTTTGGTTTTGATTTTTCTTGACGGAATCGAGTAAGAGAGCTGAATTGGAAGATGACTGAAAGGGAAAAGAAAAATGGACCCCAGGAATGGAAGTCGGTCCGCCGGTCAGAGAGTGGGGCCCCGAATTAATTCTGCCGGCGCTTGGACCGACACCGGTCATAAAAAATGCGAATCCTCCTTAGGGTCTTCGCGAGTGCGACCACAATGCGCCAACACACCCTTCCGGCCATGAGCCGGGAATTCGCGCTCCCATCTGCCTTTATCCACCGGGCAAAGCGTTACCTCAATGTTGCGCCCACTAGAGTCGGGCAGGATGATCCGCTCCCCAGCAAACGACGAGAACATCAACGTAGCTTTAAAATCCATTAAGAACGGTCGGCCCAAGATAAATGGCCCATCCGCGCGAGTGATCCAGAAGTGGCAGGAGCCCACAATTGAGCGCCCCACCCGTATTGGGACGTCTTCTGCTACGCCGATGAGCTCGCACGCCTGGTTGTTGATCCCATAGACCGCAGAGCTGAAATTGACCCTCGGGGTCAAGCTCAATTTATTCGCCAATGAGTCTGAGATAAGATTCAGCTGCGAGCCTGAATCCACTAGCGGCGATGAGATCGCTTCGCCCTCGCCCACGCTGCAGTTAAGATAACCCAACGGACACGAATAAAGGTTAGGGTCGAAATCACCCTCCGGATCCACTCCCTCGGCGAGCGTTCCCGAGTTGACCTTCAACTCCTCCGACCCGATCTCCACGCGGCGGCGGGAGACCCACTTCTTCACACCATCCGCCACGGCTGGAGAAATCGAGCACATTTCCGCGACCGTAGCAGTCAGCGGAAGATCGAAGATTCTCTTGATGACGCCATCCACGGCGTCTGGGTGATCCCGCGAGACATCGCGTTCAAATCTGACCTTTGGTTGAGATCCCGTAGCCCTTGGCGGGGTTGCTGCACGAATGGGGGCTTCTGAAAGCGGCGTCGGCTCCGGATCCGCATCGTTCATGATTCGATCAAATAGCTCGGGCTCCTCCGCTGCCTTGTCCTTCCCGGGACCTACGGGAGCGCCGGGGGTTCTCCGAAGCGGCCTCTTTGACTGAGTAGACGGGGCTAAAGGCGCCTTGTACGGACGCGCCTCCTCGTGACGTTTCCTTCCTGCTGGTTCCGCCTCATAGGCCCCGGCGAACGACTGCGACGAGACCGCCGGTGGGTACCAAGGCTGCAACGACCCACAGCTAGCCTTATAATCAGCCGCGGCCACGTTAGTGAATTGACGTGTAGGGGTGGGCGGCCTAGGCGAACCAGCTGAAGTCGCGGGCTGGTAGGAAGCAACAACATGTCGAATAGGTCGACTGCGATCAAATGGGATGAGAGCCCCGTTCGGAAGAAAGAAATTACTTCCCCTCTGCTCCACAAGGCCCTCGTCCTTATCTTTCTGAAGTTCCATGCAGCGTGCAGTACCGTGACGTTCACGGTGACAGTAGTAACAAACAATGGGCGGACGCTCGGTTGATACGGGAGCTTGTTGCTCCTTCTTCATGTATTGTTCAAAAGCCTTGAACATCTGGGCGAGTTCATCCATTGAAGGCTCGGGTTTTGACGATGCATCAACTGCCTTGGGACGTTGATCTTCGCCCATCTTCTTCATCACGTCGTTAGCTGCCTGAAACGGGGAAGCCACTGGCGCCGAAGATCGGGTATCCTCAAAAGTGAGCGAAATCTGCCCTTTCATGACAGTGTCGACAGCGTCTCGTAAGATTTTGAAGGCGGGAAGCCGAGCCCGATTATCAGCCGTCACGATCAGGGTACCGTCCTTGATGAGCTGATCTCTGATCCTACCCTGGAAACCCTCAGAGAAAGCCTGATAAAATGGCTTCTTAAGCTCCTCGGCCGAATCGATGTGCCCTTTGGAGACCAGATAAGCTTGGATTGGCTCCCACGCTTTGCGAAACGCATGATAGTCCGAAACTGAAGAGACCCCGCCTTTTTTCACCCAACTTTCGACCAAGCTGGAGATGTCTCGCTCTGTAAACAAGGCCTTATCCACATCGACCCAGTAGCTAAGCATAGACTCTTTGAGCTTCGACCAAACGGGTGGCTTATAGCCATCAAGTGTCGCGAGAATGGTCCGGGTCTCGCCAGTCTCAACGAACGCTCCAATCTGTCGGGCCTTGTCATAATCAGACGCGCCATCCAATTCCGCCGCCAGTTCATAGTCATCGAGGAACTGCTCAATCTCTGAGCCGGAGAACTTCAGGGCCTTGTCTTGAGGCTTAATCTTGACCATCTTCTCGCGGGGAGGATCCACGCCGGCATCGGCCATTTTGAGAACGTGTCTAGAGAGGGAAGCAACGGAATTTTGGGGGGTGGCTCACAGCGGTGGCGATGATGCTTGGATACGACGGTAGACTTCGGAGGTGCCACTAAAAGGAGGGGACTTACTTCTACACCCTAGTGCCCCGCCGCGAAAAGCCTAAAAGAATGATAATAGTCCAAAGAAATATCCAAAATAACCGCCGAGCGCCTCTAAAACCACAGTCCGAGACTGTAAATCTTGAGGTCGCTGGTTCGATCCCGGCTCGGGGGACCAAATGTGGAGCTCCGACCGGTGCTAGGCCGGCGGCAGCGCTGTGAGGGGATGGATGCTGTAGAGCTGCCCTCGGGGGTTTCCTGGTCTGCAGCCGAGTGGGGGTGATCGAGTAAGCTGTAATGAAAAAGGGGGGGGGGAAAGTGGTTTTTTTTTTTTTTTTATAAGGTATGCGTCGAGGGGTTGATCCTCGGCGGCGGTTTGGGTTGTGTGTATATGTGCTACAGATTTTAGGGATGCGGGGTAATGGAGGGAACACGTGGAGTGCGCCGGATGCGGGGTAAGTTCCCAAGATCAGATAAAGTTTCAATTGATCAGATAAGATGTGATAGCCGCTGCCTTGGATCAGTACAGAATGCCATGCCCCAATCCTTCAGGTCCCACCGGGAACTTGAAGTCATGGGGACCTGTCACATCCATGTCATCATCTCCCTACATACAAAACACAGAACACTAGAGAGAGAGAGAAAAAGAAAAGAAATCAAGACAACAAAGAGACACAACACCAGAGCAAGACACCACAAACCATGCAGAGAAGAAGGAAAACAAAGAAGAATAATAAAAAAAAGAATAGAAACAACGATCAATAAACCCACATGAGTAATGTGTTAGGACCAAGAAAGATGAAGGGAGGACTCTTGAGTTCTTGAGGATTTGAGTTCTTGAGGCCTTGTAGAATGAAAATTGAGATTAGGATAGTTGATGTCGAAGCTGAGTCTGCTAGGTACCAGGTGGAACACCACACCGCCCAGCTCAATTTGCTCTCACTTCTCCCACCCAACTCTTCTTCCCATCATTGCCTACACCCCTTCTCTTCTGCCCCACCACCAGGACTCTCCTTCCCCCTCCCCATCAGAACCCCCTGGCCCGTGACCCCAACGCTATGGAAATCGACGCGGCAACGGTGCGCCGCGGCCCCGGAAACTCCTCTATCTTTGAGTTGGCCAGAGCAATCTGTCGCGCAAAGAACCTCTGCTTCCGATGTCTGAAGCCCACTGTCCCCTTTACTCACACGGGGAGCCTCGACTGTCCCAATCAAGGGGTCACCTGGGAGCAACGCAAAGCCTTCATTGCCAAGCATTGCTCAAACTCCAGTACATTGGTCTCAGCGGTCGACATTGCGTCTGTTCCAGTCGGGACAATTCCTCAGCTGCTCACCTATCGATCCCCTCCGGAACCAGTTGAATCCTCCCCGGACCCCGCGGTTGATCCCAAGGCCCCAATCTTGGGAAATCACCAGGGTTTCGACAAAATTTACGAAGAATTCAATTCGATCTTGTGCACCATCAAGGAGGTCCCCATTGCCACGGTTCACGTGCGGCTGGATTGCACCAAGAAGGGTTGCCTCCTGGTTCCTGCCTCCTTTAAAGGACCAGAAGGGGTCTGGGCGGGGGCAAATATCCTGGTCGACACGGGCGCCATGGCCAATTTTATCAGCGACGAGTTTGTCAGGCGTCACAATCTCCCTCTTTGGTCTCAAAAGAACCCCATCCAATGTGTGGGTTTTGACGGGAAGGAAGGGGTGGGTGGTCTGGTTACCCAAGATTGGGTGGGCGTGATCCGACTTAGCACGACTGACTCAAAACCGGTAACGCTCGGCAGCTCCTTTGGAGTCACTCGGCTCGGTTCTATCAATGTGATATTTGGCCTCCCGTGGCTCGATCGCCAAGGATGGATTGCTTCTGGTAGTATGAAAGGGGGACATCAATTTACCCTTGGGTCTACTCCTCTCTACGTGATGGAATCATTGCCAATGCATGGGCAGCCTGGAGGTAAAGTACCGTCTCCTGCTCACTCGTCTCCTCCCACTCCTCCCCCCCCATTAGTCATCCCCAACAATTTCAAGCAATTTACTGATGTATTCTCTCCACAGATGAATTGTACACTCCCTCCCCATAGAGAAATGGATATATCTATTAATCTTAAGGAAGGAGCCAACCCCCCTTTTGGGGGTTTGTATAATTTGTCTCATGATGAACAGCAGCAATTGAAGATATATATTGATGACAATTTGAAAAAGGGATTCATCCGTGTTTCCTCTTCTAGCGCGGCCACGCCCGTTTTTTTTGTGAGATCCCCGGGTAAGAAGCCTTGCCCCTGCGTTGATTATCACGGACTCAATTTCATGACAGTCCGCGATAGATATCACATTCCCATTTTGGGGAAGCTCCTGAATCAGCTCCAGGGGTGCCAATTCTTCACCAAGATTGACTTGAAATCGGCATTCAACCTTCTGCGGGTAGCAAAAGGGCACAAGTGGAAGACGGCCTTTTGCACACCGTGGGGGTTGTATGAGTACCTCGTGATGCTGTTTGGCCTGGCAAATGCGCCGGTGTAAAGCTCAAAAGTGTCAGTGAAGACCTTTTGCTGAGTGCGGAACGGGATGATGTGAGGATGACTCTGCCGTTCCTATACTAGACACTAAAACAAGATCCCCCAATCTATGATTGGCAGGCTTTAATTCAAGTGATAGTAAGTGTATCCAAGATACTTCAGATGGTATAGCAAGTATAGGTGACTAAGGATGTGTTGAGTGTTAAGTGTATGTGATGATGATGATAAAGATGATAGTGGTGACTGATGATGTTGTTGATGGTAGGTGATGATGATATTGGTGAATGTTGAGAGTGTATGTGGAGGATGAAGGTGTGTTAAGCTAATGAGTTCTGGGAGCTGACGCTACTACCAAGGATGGATGATGATGATAAGGGTTTGTAGTGCGAAATGAGTTTTTGGGAGCTGACGCTTCTACCAAGTGGGTCAAGATGAGTTGTTTAAATGAGTAATGATGAAGTTGTTATTGCTGATGTTGATTGACTAAAACCTCAATATTGAGTGACTTATAATGAGGAGTGACCAGTGTAATAGACTATAGGGGATAGTAAAAGGTGTCTGTGGATGGTGTGTAATGTGATGTGATCCCCGAATCTGGTGAGGAGGGGGAAAACAGCTAGAGGAGAGCCTCTTTTATATCAAAATCCTGACAAATGGGGGGTGGTCAACTTGTGGTTGGAACAATGGTCATGGAACACAGTGGAACAACAAATGATGACTAATCAGGGCTGAGTTGTGGTTGATGGAAACAAATGGAACAATGGAACAAGTGAAATGTGTGTGACTTGTGGTTCTGAACCTGATGGAACTTTCCATGGGTGTTGTGGGCCTAAGTTGGGTGGAACATCCTAGAAAAGGGGTTACCTGGGCCTAGTGGTTGAGTTGTGGGTGGGGTTTTTGTGTGATAGCCTTGTGAAAGCGCCGTGTAACTATGAATAACTGGAATAAACTCGGGTCTAGGAACTAATATTGGCCATAACTATTGATCCAGGCATGTAAGAGAGATTCCGTGAGTTGTTCCCTAGGATCAATTGGCCTGAAGAATGTTTTGCTGGAACAATCTATGGGGTTTTGAGGGTTTTGTATTTTGGTGACTGTAGTAGGGATTAAGGCTTAGGTGACGGAGTATGTTGATTTGTTGATACTTCCTGATCCGGTCGAGTGGTGAATATGCCGTAAGTTGTGTTCTAGGGTGAATTTTGCCGTAGATTCTGATTCTTCAATAATATTTGAGGATATCTTAGTGGATATAAGAGAAAAAATGCGAAAGAGAAAAGAAATAGAGAAGAAATAAGAGAAAAATAGATAGAATAAAAAAATTGAAAATTTGTGTCATGTTTGGAACACCACACCGGCATGTTTCCAACGTTTCATTCAGTTTGTGCTACGGGAGATGCTAAGCTTAACTTGCTCTGTCTATATCAACAACATTCTAGTGTTCTCGAAAACAAGGGCGGAACATCAACTTCACGTTTCACAGGTTTTGCAGAAGCTTCAGGACCACTCTCTCTACGCATCCCCGGAGAAGTGTTCTTTCTACGCCAATCAAGTCACGTTCCTTGGGTTCAAAATCTCGGCAAAAGGCATTCAGATGGAAGAAAACAAGCTAAGTACCATCTTGGACTGGCCCTACCCAAAGAATTTGTGGGAGTTGAATTGGTTTCTGGGGTTTTTGAATTTATATCGCTAGTTTATCAGCGAGTTCTCTGAGGTTGCGGCGCCACTCACCGATCTAACCAAGGACGACGTGGACACAACGTCGGGACTTCTCAAAGCTGAGTTGCGTTCAGCGTTCAAGCTTCTCAAAAACCGCTTTAAATTGGCTCCCCTTCTCTGTCATTTTGATTTTGCTAAGCCACGCATCCTGTATGTTGAAAGCTCCAAGTATGCCCTCTCGGAGGTCCTGTCACAAAGGGATGCACGAAGAGCGATTTGCCTGGTTTTGTTTCTCTCCAAGAAATGGAGCAACAAGGAAACATTGAGGCAAGTTCATGATCAGGAACTGGGGGCGGTGGTCCAGGCGTTTATCAAGTGGCAAGCTTGGCTAATTGACACGCAACAGCCGGTGGAGGTGATGTCTGATCACTCTAACCTAAAGTATTTTATGAAAAGTAAAAATCTGTCCGACAGGCAGACGCGCTGGGCGGCATTTTTGTCTTCTTTTGATTTTGTGATAAAGCACATCCCAGGAAAACTAAACCCGGCAGACCCAGCAACAAGACGACCCAACTTTCTCCCAGACAAGGAGGCACCATCAACAGAGTGTGTTCTGTTCTCGGACACGCCAGAGGGACTCCGCCTTGGGGATCTTGATTGGATGACCCGGATCCGCGGCTCAAGATTGGGGCAGTATCCACTCCTGTTTCAACTACGGAGAAGGGTGCTATGGATAATGATGTTTTCTTCTTTCCCCTGACGAGGGAACTCAGAATCGCTTTGTTGGAAGCTTACGCTAAAGACCCCCCCTCACCCCAGCCCGACGACAATCTCCAGAAGCGCAATGATCTGTGGTGGATTTGGGGTTGAATATTTGTTCCAGCAGGTTTATGCCCCCGTGTCTTGCAGGAGTTTCACGACGGACCCTTGGGAGGCCATTCCGGATCGCTCAAGACCCTGGAGGCTATTGGACAGACCCTTACCTGGCCGGGTATTTGGAAAGATGTACTGTTGTACACCAAATCCTGTTTCTCCTGTCAGAAAGCAAAACACTCAAACCTGAAGCCTCCGAGCCTCATGCACTCCGTTCAAGTTCCAAGCCGGCCTTGGAGTTGCATTGGCATTGATTTCGTGGTTAAGTTGCCGCTTTCTGACGGATTTGACTTGGTTTTGGTTATAGTAGATCACTTTTTGAAGGGGTTCCATCTGATAGCTGCATTGGAATTGTGGACCGCGGAGCAATTTGCCGCCTGTCCCTTTGATTTTTTCATCTGTTATCACATTTTGCCTGAAAAAATTGTCTCCGATTGCGGTTCACTGTTTGTTTCAAATTTTTGGAAGGAAGTTCAACAGTTGCTACGGATCAAAGCTGCCCCATCAACAGAGTGGCACCCCAGGACGGACGGACAAACAGAGCGAGCAAACCAGACTTTTGAGACTTACTTGCGGCATTTCGTCTGTGATTGCCAGGATGATTGGGCACAGCTCCTTCCCCTAGCTGAGCTCATTTTTAATACTTCTGTTTCCGCTTCCATGGGTTGTTCCCCTTTCTTTTTGCAAATTGCTTTCCACCCCCGGACCAATATGTTTAGTGGGGGTTCTTTGGTTCTGGCAGCGGAAAAGTGGATTGAGACGCTGATTGATGTACAGACAACCCTAGTGGATAATATCCATGCGGCAAAGGAGTTGCAGAAGGCTTATTTTGATTGCCAAGCAAGAGAGGTCCCAAAATTTGAAAAAGGGGACTGGGTTTGGTTGCTGCGACGCAATATTGCTACAACACGCCCTTTGTCAAAACCTGATTTTAAACGCTTGGGGCCCTTTTGCATTGATATGCCCATGGGACGGGATGTTTACCGCTTGATTCTGCCCAAAGATCTCTCTTGCTTACACCCCATATTCCACACTTCATTATTGTTACCTTTCATTGACCCAAAGTCCTTTCCCGGCAGATTAGGTATCAGAGCTCCATTGGGTCCCCAAGCTGTCACAGACAGATTCTGAGATGAGAACAACGTGGACGCGATTCTCGGCTATTGGTCTCCCGCCAAGGATGTTCACCAATACTTGATTTGCTGGCAAGGAGGTTCCACGGCCATTGACTTCTGGGAGTTGGGGCGTGACCTGGCGGCTTCTCTCCACCCTTTCATGACTCAATTTCACGACATTTATGGTGGTGCAAAGCTGATTTGCTCTCCTGATTCTATCATTCGGAGTCCCTGTTAGGCAGACATGTACCCCGATACATGGCAGGGCACTTTATCAACTCCGAGGCGATCCGGCCCAGGAAAAGAAAATCCAAATCCAAATCCGGCGCGCAAAATTTGTTTTGTTTTTTCGGTTTATACTCTAAAACTTTATGTATATAGTATAGTTTGATAGTCTAAATCTCTAGTATGGTTGTAATGGGGTTAGCGTGTTTAGCTGCGTCGCGCACGACCACAATCCCTTTGCGTGGCACGTGATGCGTCGCGTCATTGCAAATTCCGAGTTGTAATTTCTTTCCTATAAATACTTGTTTGTTTTCACGGTTTTGTTTTTCCCTCATGGGATTTATTTTGTAAACTTTTCTTCACCTGCAATTCTCATCTTTTCCTTTTTGTCCCCTTGATCCTATTCGTGCACAGCTGCCGGATACGGATACTGCCATATTCATTACATCCCGCCAGTGACGCAGAGAGATTGCCCACGTCCGTCTGGCGTGCCGCTACACCCCCTGGTGTTGATGTCTGTGCTTGTTGATTGGACTATCTGTTACTGTTGGAGTGTGGTGGTTGGTGTTGATTCAAGGGTTGGTAATAGTCCGCAGGTGTCAGATTGCAATAAAAATGGCCAGATTGTACGGATGATGGAACCAAAAAGGAAAGAGATAAAAAGAAAAAAAAATTGGAAGGCCTTGGATGATTACTCCCTAACGGGGATACCAACGGCGGAGTTGTTCGAAGAGTCAGGATCTACAGGCTCATAACCTGAGAAGTAATAATATGGATAACGTCAAAGACTAAGTGCATCCAGTCCCACTGGTGCACATAGTATGTATCTGGTCCTGTGGGCTTGGCGAGTGTCACTATGTGAAACCTAACTAGGGTTAGGTCACAACACTTTCTTTCTTTTCCTCATCTCCATATATTTCTGTTTCATGTATTTCCATTTTGCCAAAAAGCAATATATATCGATAAATCTTATGTATAACGAATTGGTATTTAAAATGTAGCTGTTACGTCTTTTAAAAAGATGAAAGCATAAAGCTATCTTTGTGACCATGGGGTAATACGCAGAGACTTGTGATACCCGCTTGATCACAGCCCTTTTCCGGAGCAATAATTGGCAGCATAACACTGCCCCATTTCACTTTTCTCAGCATCTAGCCGCTCCTGGCCTCATCTCATTTGCCACTCTCGGCTAAAACCATATATCGGCCGATCACGGCCACCATAGGTTTGCCAGTGTCGGCAATACTTCAGACATGTTGTCATTGACATCCATATACTGGCCGCTCTCAGCAGCTATTGGCTTGGCTGCTCTTGGTGTGAGAACTCCTTTTGGGATGGGTTGGCAGTCCTGTGAGGGGGAAATAACTGAGATAATATTTCAACTATATATGAACTATTATGACTGTTACGGGTGGTTTGAAAGACCTGCCCCTCTAATATACTACGTAAGAGCTAACACAACAAACTTATTTATTTGTTGTGGCTAACTAATGATAGAAAAAAAACTGATATGTAGTAGTCTCGTATCAGGCTTAGATCAACTTTCTTCTTCAGCAATATCACCTTTAGTGTGTGTGGATCTTTGATATGATGTAGTGGATGAGATAAGATAAGTAAGAATGTGATAGAGTGGAAGTGATCAAGAATAGATTATGAGTTGAATGATAAGAGCTGATGAAATCTTTTTATCTTTTGTAGTTTTTGTGAAAGAGGTGATGATGATAAAGTCTTGTGAAAAGAGTAAGTGGAATGTTTTTATGTCCTTTTATGTTTTCTGTGAATGACTATAGGTGAAACTAATGAAAAGTGGACTATTCAGGATATTTTATGCCCCACTCTCTTAGCCTTTAAGATATAATACCCTTAAGGTATGAAAGCTTCTCAGGCTTCCCCGATTTAGATCACACTTACTATCTTGAGAAAAGATGTAAGTGTTTTACCTTTCTGGCCTTCTTCTGTTGTGTGATGGATGTGTTTGAGTCGTTGTGAATGTGAGTGCTTGATGGTTGGGTGTGTTTAGGTGATCCCCTGATGAGGTGGGTATCCGTGGCTGGATGATTCTGATGAGGGGGAAGAGGCCCTCCTTTTATATTGAATAGTGAGGTATTTTTGCTGGTGTGAAAATCCTTTGAGGCATTTTTGCTGGTGAGCATCTGAGCCATGTCTTCTGATTGGTCAGAACCTGATGTCTGAATCCTACGTGATGATTGGTCAGAGCTGAGCCATGCGTCCTTATTGGTCAGAACTTGATGACTGAATTCTTCTTGAGTTTTCCTGTCTGAACCGTGAGCTCTGATTGGTCAGAAATTGATGAGCTAATTCTTCCTGAGACTTCTGGCTGAACCGTGCGTCCTGATTGGCCAGACTTCTATTTCTGAATCCTACGTGTTGATTGGTCAGAACTTGATGGCTGAACCGTACGTGATGATTGGTCAGAGTTGATTATGTAAGACTATGGACTAAAACTATGGACTAAAATATGACTATGTGTCCCTGTGCTATGTACTTATAAAACTATGTATAAAAACTATGTATATATAACTATGGATTAAGTGGGACTAGTCCGGAGGTTTGAGTGAGTGACTATGGTTTAAGTACCAGTGAGAGTGGAAATATGTAGTGACATGTCAGGTTTGTGACATCCCTGATGGGATAATTGATCCTTGTGACATATTTGATACTTGAAACCTAAATAGCACACCACATCCCCCCCCAACTTAATGCTGTCCACAGCATTCCGTTTCAAGTATCAAATAAAATACTGAAATGGTGAATCTATATGACTATACTTTAAGCTACCTGATCTTCTTATACCTTTAACTAATACCCCTATTCTTCTGACTCCGGCATCCTAATTTTCAGACCTTCCTGAGCTAGAACTTGTGAACCTTTTCCAATTTAACCAATAACCTTATATCCAATATAACCTTTATTCCAATATAACCTTATTCCCAATAAACCCATTTTGTTCCTTGTTCTACTGCTGAATCCTGTCAATTCTTGTTCTGTTGTCGTCCAAACTGAATCTTGCCTTTCCGTACATCTGAGATCAAATTTCTTTCTGCCATAACTAGATAAACTTGCCATCATTATTCCCGTTGATATTCAAACCGTTTCTTGTGTTGAGAAGGTCTTGCGTTGGTCCTTTCACATTACATGTTGTCTTCCTGATCAATTGAATCCTCAATGCTTCTGTCATTTTCATCGTCACCTTCTTCTTCTTCTTCTTCTTCTTCTTCATCATTAATGTCTTCATCATCTTGTTCCTCATCTTGATCTTCTTCATTCAATTCATTTTGTTCATTTTCATCAAGGGGTTCACCTCTAGGGAAAAACCTTTTAACTTGACTAGCCGCATATCTTCTTGTCAATGCAGTTCCGTCCAGTTCTTCTAGTTCATAAGGGCCCCGGTTGATTTGCTTGACTACGCGGTAAGGACCGTTCCACCTGTTCTTGAATAGCAGGCCCCACTGATTCTCTAAAGCTTTATTATATACTAACACTAAGTCCCCAGGAGCTAGTGGTTGTCTAATCCTATGTGCAAGTCGTCTATCCCAATATTTTACAGATTCTTCCCTAGCCTTTTTCAATTTCTCCTTAGCCTTCTCGATGTTCTCCGCCCGTTGAGCCATTTGGTCTGCTCATACAATTAATAATTCTGCTGTGGTCTTGATAGTTGTCCAATCTACGCTCAAATAGCTCCTCAGCTCCATGTCCACCAGTAAGACCGCCGGTTGTCCAAACTGTAGTTCAAATGGGGAGTATCCTGTTGTCCTTTTTGTTGAAATTCTGTCCGCAAAAGTAACTAGTAGTAAGAACTCCTTTCATTTTGCTCCATTCTCTCCACACATCTTTATCAATGCATCCTTTATGTTCTTGTGACCTCTTTCCACCATTCCCTGCGCTTCTGGATAATATGGTGTTACCACTCAAATCTTGATGCCTGTCTTCTTCATTGCCTTCTGTAGATCCTTCTTGAACTCTCCGCCTCCGTCAACTGTAACCTGCTTTGGGATTCCATACCTGCAAACCCATTCTGACAGAAACCAATCTGCTATGGTCTTGGATTTCAGATTTGTTGTCCCTACAGTTTCTGCCCATCCGGAGAAGTCGTCACGTGCCACTATTATATATTTCCATCTTCCTGCCTTGACGTGAACTGCATCCATGCTGACTCGTTGGAAAAGTGTTGATGTTGCCGTGGGCTTTCCTTCCTCCTTAGGTAGATCCTTGCTTCTCTTCTGACATGCTTCACAAGTTTGAACCCATTTTCTAGCCATTTTCTTCATTCCTTCCCACCAAAATCTTTCTTTTAGTCGTCTATAGGTTTCCGCCATTCCTCTATGTCCTAATTCCTTGTGCAATGAGCTGAGAACTTTATCTTGAATTTTTGGGTTGGAGACAACAACCTGATTGTAAGATATTTTCCTCTTCTTTAACTGTTCATCTTCCACGAAGTAATTTAATGATCTTCTCTTAATTTTAATGTATTCCTTGTCTGTGCAATCTGCTGGCCGTTGCAAAGTCAAAAGGTATCTTTCCATCTTCTTCCAGAATCCAGTTTGAGTATTTTCTCTAATTGATATTCCCAACTTGGTTATGTTGATTTGCCCTAGTGTTGGAAAGTAGTGAATAAGATCTGCCTCTTTTGCTCCAAATCCTGGGTGTGGTGTAACCCATTCTTCCTCTTCATCGAATTCTCGCGGTTCCTCGTCATCTTCTGCTTTTGGGCGTCTCGAAAGGCTATCTGGCATTGTAAACGTTTTCCCCGGCTTGTGTACTAAATCAAAAGAAAATAACTGAATAAATGCTACCCATCTTGTCATAGGGGCACTAGGCAAACTAGGAGTGTTGATCATCTCTATGAGTGCTTTAGTGTCCACTTGAAGTTCGAAGTGTTGTCCCCATAGCATGGTTTGAAGTTTCTTCAAGATCTTAGCTACTCCGCAAAGCTCCAGCTTAGATTGCGAGTATTCAGATTCCCTCTTTGAGAAACAAACTGATTCATAAACAACTGGTCGTGAGAGTCCTTCCTTGTCTTCTTGCATAAGAACCGCTCCTGCCGCAATGAAACTTGAATCCACGGCCAAAGTGATTTTCCCTGCCTTCTCTCCATACTCCAAATTCTTTAAAAGTATCTCTTCCCCAACAATCTTCTTTAACACCTCAAAAGATTCCTTGCAGGCTTTGTCCCATCTGAAAGTTACGTCTATTCTGGTGAGTCTTCTGAGTGGTGATGCTGTAGCTGAAAAGTTCCTGATGAACATCCTAACGTATACACAAAGTCCTAAAAATCCCCTAATGTCTTTCTTGCTTTCAGGAGTTGGCCAGCTTTGAATCTTGTTGACTTTCTTCTTTGACATTATTCTTCCGTTTAAAGATACTATGTGTCCCACAATGTCTAGAGCTGGGACGCAGCAAGCAAACTTTTCTCCAGATATTGTTAGTCCTGCCTCCTCTATCCTAAAAAGAATCCTTTCTAAAATTATAGCATATTCCCAAACAAATCTTCTTATTCCTGGGTTTTCCACGAGTTTCTCATTGTTGTACGTAGAAGTTGGTCCCTTGATCCCTCCGTCGTCAATAAAGATTCCTACGTGATTTGGTATCTCTTCTTGAAGTATCCATGTCATTTGAGCTTGATATACTGCAACTGAGTTTGTAGCTCCCTGTGGAAGTCTAGTAAGCTGTAATCTTCCCAACACAGTTTCAAAAGTGGTCATGGGTCTTGAAGCCGGATCTAGTTCTCTTTCATCATATCCTCCCATGATATCTCCTAATCCGTAACATGCCCGTCCTGAGAAAGAATCCACGAATTCTCCAATGTTGGGCGGGAGTCCTGCGTCCTTGATAGTGACCCTATTCAAAACTTGTAGATCATGTACTATTCGTAGTTTCCCATTTGACTTCTTCACGCAGAATATGGGGCTGGAATAACTAGATGTTGATTGCTCGTAGAGACCTGACTTGATTCTTTTTCTGAGTAGCTCTACAAAGTCGTCCATAATTGGTTTTGGTATTGGTATTGGCTTCTTCTGCCAGGGTTCGTGCGCTATGACCGGTATTCTATAAGGCTGTCCGTAGGAGTGGCGTAGAAGTCCTCTTTCCTCTTCACAGAAAGCTACAGAATTCTGCCTAAGTACTATCACATGTTTTAAAAGCTTTAATTCTTCCTCTGTAAGCCACCCAGAGGGGCCAAAGTTTATCATTTCTAATCTTTCATGCGTAATTCGAGAGGTTGGGGTGAACTCCGGAGGACGCATTGTGAGGGGTGTTTGGTAAGGGTCCCTTGACAATGCAGGACGTTGGAGAGGGGGGTTTACGTCTTGAGGCATGGCGTGATTCACAGGCCTAATCTTTTTATCAACTGTTTTGTATTTTGCTGCTAAAAGGTGGTTTTCCATGGTGGTGGTCGATTTTGTGCGCAAAAAGTTTTCCCAAGTCTTGAAGGACTTGCCGCAGTTTAAGGTCATACAGGACCAATCTAAATTTTACTGTTTTAGGCCCCTTTTTAGCTTCCAGGGCGCCGCGCCGGCATTTGTGCCCCTTCTGGTTTAAATCTGTGAGAGCAATCTGCTGGGCAGATTGCTTCAAGTGTTGCTTTGTCCCCCGAATGGACCGGACGGGGTTTTGAGCGCGTATCGCCGACCCTTAACATATATTATATGTATTTACGCTCCCAGTTCAGTGCGGCGTTTATCCCGAAGCCACCGGATCTCAACATTGCAGGTAAGTGCATCTTCTTCTCCGTTTCTCTGCTTTCATTAGCTCGCTTAGACTGACTGAACTACTATTGAGTCTTTTTTCTCTTTAATAGCACAACCAGGTCCTATTATACAGACCCCGCTCGACATTTCAATCGTTATTTTGTAGATCTGAGGCTCCCCGCTTGTCATTTCCATCACGTATGAACAGTGCATGCATGCAGCTAATGTAAAGTCGTTGTTCTTATTTGCTTGTTCAATACCGGAAGCTGATCTTGATTGCCGCTGCAATCAGTTAATGTGCATGTCTCATATGTACGTTGTTCATCGATCCCGCTCCAGTCAATCGCCGACCTCCTTCTGTCCCAAAGCTGAGCAGTACCCCCAATGCATGCTGCCTGTTCAATACCAGAAGCCAATCTCTGCCGCTGCTGCCGCCGCTTTGCATCTTGAGGCAGCTTCTTGACCAGACTTTTCCGTGCTCTCTCCCTTTGTAGGAGTAGAGTAGATACGGCACTTCATCATGATCGACGACCTTCTCAATGCAATCAATCTTGCCCTGCGACCCGCATCCAGTCGATCAAGCACTCCATCTTGTCCAAAGATCATTTATTGACTCTCTCGAGCCAATAAGTGAGACACTGAGCTCATCCATCTTGCTCCTTCTTCCCCGCTCAATCGATTCCTCTTTTTTTTTTTTTTTTCCTTGCCGTTGAATTCTCGCTAGCTCCTATTGATTTGCCTCCGTTCCTCTAGTTTATGTACCTTGTTTTTGGTCTCTTGTTTGTGTACTTATCTATCTGCAGCCGGACAAATGAGAGCGTAATAAATCTTGCCCTGGCACCCTAATTTGAGCCAATCGCCGAAGCTACTCCATTTGCGAACTGAGCTCTTGAGACCTGTAATCAATCTTGCTGCTTAAATTTAAGACCACCTTCCTTTTCCTTTCTTTGGTTGAAACTGCTCCTTCCAACTACGGAGGAGAGAGTGCGGCCGTGCTGCTGCTGATGACGGCAACGCTGCAACGACCGTTGCTTCAAGCTGTTTGTCTGGTCCCGCAATGAGTGGATCAAGGGCATAGTGATGCCAAGCAGCTTGACTTTGTGCGCTCCTTCCTTGACAAAGGTAAGTGAGAGCAGGCAGCGTGAGGCAAGTGAGAGTGTGCAGAGTGACTGCTTTGCCCGTTGGCCCGCTAGCAAGCGGGTGGGGTCTATAAAAAAAGACCGTCGATTGTTGCTTCCTTCATCCTCATTCCCTCAGCCTTCCTAGTATATTACATTGCCCAGAATGAGTAGCACCTTTTCTGATCCTGCCTATTATTACGACGGAGCCTGGGATCCCGCAGATTGTGTGTGCACTGTGACTGTTTCCGAGTTGTGTTTCTCTATCTAGCTGATTAGTGTTGTTACCTTCATAGCGACCAACTCGCCTCCCGAGTATCATTACGTGCAGAGTCCGGTGTACAACCCTGATACACCTATGAGACCTCCTCAGCCTGTCTCTCCTTTGTATCGTTACTTTAATGGTGACCGCTACTTGAGGGACTGTGTGTTATCATTATGGTTCCCTATTTTTCTTGCCCCAATTGATGTTTTTTTTTTTCTCTTTTTTTTTTTATTGTTATGACTAGTATCTGGCTCGCCGCCAGCTTGGCATGGTCCTCCCAGCCTGGTTCCCAAAGATGTTGAGATGACCAACATGCCGAGCCTGGCTCCTGAAGATGTGGAGATGTCCAACTCCCCTGATATCTGGCAAGGTGCCTCGGCGCCTTCCAAGGACAATTCTTCGCCAATGGACAAAGATGAGCTTGACGATAACAGTGAGCTTTTCTTTCTAGCAGTTTTCTTATCCCCTGTAGAGCTCATAGCTGATGATGATGTCCGTCTCCTGCAGCTCCAAACACTTCTGTCTCTTCCAATAGCGAGAGCGAGAGGTTCTCGCACTACAACCTGCGCCAAAACGTACCCGCGCGCATGGATCCTGGTCTATTGTCTGACTTGTACAGTCAGATCACTCGTGAGCCTTTTATTTTATTTCATTTAATAGGTATTTGTGTGCCCGATAGTCTGTTTCTGATTGCCGCCGTTGCTATGCAGTCTCTCCTAGGAGCTTGTCAAGGAAGCGTCCGAGGGACTCGACCTATGCTCCCTCCCGTGGCAGCAAGCTTTCTAGATCTAGATTCCGCTCCAAAAGAGGTGGTAGCCAACCTGCCAGGCGCCGCTTCCAAGATGCTAAAGGCAGGTTCTCATCTAGTCCTCCGTCGTCGAGTAAGCTGCTCCCTGTATCATTAAAAAAAGCTTTCTGATTTGGGTTTCTTTTGTTTTTGAAGACCTTTCCAATGGGCCCAGCGTAGCAAACAGCAGTGGGCCCCGTCCATTCTTGACTACCCCACGCCTGCCGCCGGTTGAGAATGAGGCTGCTTTGAATCTTGAAACTGTGGCCAACACATTTTACAACACGTTTGCTGATGCCTCCGGGCAACTGCCCCCATTTTCTTTCCGCGCACCAATTCCTCTTGATCCCCTCCTTACGTCTGAACCTTTGCCTGACTTCGCACAAACCTTTTATCATTATCTTACGTCCACTAACAACTTGACTACTGAGGACCCTCTTCTTCAATATCGCTACTCGTGTGTCTGTGTCTCCCGCCTTCTTAAACATTTTCTTGAAGTTCATACTCCTGCTCCTGAGTATGCTAGAATTGTTTCTCAGATGACGGAGGCTTTAGAACTTGCTGATGCCTGGCATTTGGCCACTTGTCCGTTGTTCCCGCCTCTTAATGTTACTTCTGGTTATGCCTAAAAAATACTATTACATGAGCTACTTTTTTTTTTATATTATCAGTATTGTACAACACTCCTGAATTTTTTATTTTTATTTTATTTTATTTTATCCAAAACCAAAAAAAACTGATAAAACTCTGATAAACCCCTAAAGAAAATAGAAAAAAACCTTTCCTTTGTAGACATTTAGTTGCAAGTAAATTTTGAAAAAACTTTGACCTGTTGAGTGAACTATTGGAAAGATACCCAAAAGAGGTACTCGTACTGCCTCTCAAACTTCCTCTTCTTTGCTGGTTTGCTTATGTTGATCCGGTACCAGTTTTTGCCTCCTCCGTAATATAATTTTTCTCTTACTTTCCTACTTACAAAACCAAATCTTGAGCTCCAATTTCCGTAACTGACAAAAGCCTTCTCTCCGGTTGAGTCCAGTATCTGTAAGAAATCCAACGAATCTGTGAAACCTCCGGGTAATTCTGCTAACCATCCCTGATTTCTTCTGAGAGTCTTGGGCCTTTCAGATTCATCAAAGACGTTTCTGAATCGGCGCGGGAATGACTTGTCCTTCCAGTAGTAGTCTGCTATAGAATTATAGGGCTTTGGCTCTGCTGCCCATGCAACTTCGGATTGTGCAAACTGTTGATCAATCTGTTCTTGCTCTTCATCAGTGACTTTGTAACCGCCTAATTCTTCAACCCAGTCAACTGGTTTTGCCAGTTTCACGTTCCAAGGATCTTCTTGTTGTTTGTCCTTTCCTTTTGTAAATTCCTCTAGGATAGTGTCTAATCTTGGTGGGTGAAGAGTTGAATTAAAGATCTTTTGATATTCCTCATCCTTCTCTAATTGTTCCCAGTCGGCCTCTAGTACGTCCACGTTCTTATCCTTGATTTGGTCTAGCATATCCCAATCTACTACTTGGAGGTAACAGTTCTGTCAAAACATGGGAGGCTCTCTATGCCATCGCGGCACATTTGGTAAGCAGATTGGGATGCATAGTCTTTTCCCTAAAGGGTCTTGAAAGCTGAGCACTTCTCCTTTTTCGTTTGATAACTCAAGTCTAACATTGTGGTTGGCTAGAAAAGGTCTTCCCAACACCGTATGGACGGAGCCTTTGACTATGAAAAAGTTGGCCAAGTTTTTATGTCCCGGAAAGATGCTGACGTCGACGTTCTCAGCCAGTCCAACAATAGGGGTAAAGTGTCCTCCAATCCCTCTTAAGCGCATGAATATTTCGGTTGTCACAAAGCCTAATTGATTTGCTAGTTCTTTGGGGATTATATTCATTTCGGCGCCAGTATCCACCAAAGTTCTGATTTTGCGGTCATTTATTGTCATATCAACCATTCCTACTGGACAAGCGTATGTGAGTCTACCTTGTTCTTCTTCGGCCAAATTACAGTCTTGTTGATGTTGAATTCTCCCAATATTGATGCTCTTTTCTAGTTCTTCGGAGTCCGGCAAAGACTTCTGAAGTGTCTGTAAGAACTGAGGTGCAATCTTCAATATTTCTTCCAGAGTTAGTGTGTAAGTTTGCTTGTAAAATTTCTTAGCCAGAGAATCAGCCATTTGTCTTGCCAAGTCATCTTTCCTTTCTGGTTTTGTGTTGGCAGGTTTCTTCTTTGCGGGAGCAGGATTTTTGCCTGGGGTCTGTGTGATACTGTCCTCTTCTTCGGGAGCTTCATTCTCTATCCAAGCCCCAGGGAGACTATTTCTCTTTTGTCTGGTTGGTTCTTTTGAGTTTGTTGGTATCACAGGTTGCTGAGCTGGACCGGGAACAGGCTGACTACTAGCTACCGGATTCTTTTCTTGTATCCTCTGAGATTTGCGAATCCCAAACCCAATGTTGTTTTGTAATTCTTCTTCATCTATATTTGCTGACGGTGGAATCCAGGAACCCCATTCCTCAATTTCGGCAATTGATGACAGTGGATCCTTGTTTGTTTTGTTAGGTTGAGCTCTTGTGGATGGCTGGTTCTGTTTGAAATACTTGTGGACCATGTCTTTTACTGATTAGTCATTTTCTAATACTATGGGCTGCTTGTTTGGATAGTAATATATTCCTCCTGACTTATAAAACTTTCTTTCTCTGTAGTCTTTAGCAGAATCTTCACATTCTGCAACACTGTGCTTTCCCTTACAGTAATAGCATTCAAAATTGTATGGCCCTGTTCTGGGTCTTCCGTCTGAATTGTGCGGGGAAGGAGGTCTGCTGAAATGTGGTGACGTGTCTCTTCTGCGTTGTTACATTGCTTTCTTGAATGCTTCTTCTTGAGAGTCCAACTTGACTGGTTCTTGAATCTTCACAGTTTTCTTAGCCGTTACTTCTTCTTCCTCGCCATCAAAGTCTAGAATCACCAACGCTTCTTCAACATAAATTTTGAGAATACTGAGGTTGGGAATAATGTTTCTACCGTCCTTGGTCTTCTTTAACTTCTTGGCGTGAGCAAGCTCCTTGGTTACTTCCTTCTTGAGTTTGTCAGAGAGCGCTTTCCACAGAGGGTCCCCGTTTTCTGGATTGAGGTTGTTGTATTCCATTCTGATAAAATAGTCCATCATTTCTTCAAATTCGCTGATAAATTTCCTATACTCCACGTTGGTTTTGATTCCTTTCTTGTCCACGGCCTTTTGAACAAGCTCTGTGATGCTCTCTTCCCGGTATCTTCTAAGCGGCGTGGCTCTTCCCCACTTCCTAAGTAAAGACTTCTTCAATAATTCCCAGTCTCCTGTCTCATGTCCTTCCATTAACTCTATTGACCTGCCAATTTTGTTGTTGTTTATGATATAGGGGAGCTGGCAAGCTAAGCTTATACTACCACACTTCAAAATTGATGCTATGTTTTCTAGTCGTTTAATAAATCCTTCCACGTCGGTCCCGTCAAAGATAATGTTAGCCTTCTTAGCATCTATGAGTCCTGTAAATTCCCCTTCCTCGGGTAACTTGACATCCCTATTGTTCCCAAATCTTGTTTCCGCCGGACTAGCTGCTGGAGTTTCGTTTGGCGTCTCTCGTGGTGTATACCCTGGTCTAGTTCTTCCTCTCTCAAAATTGTAAGTGGAGGAGCCTCCATGCATGTTCTGTGGGTGAGGAGTTTCTGGGTTGTCTCTGCCATGAGCTGCCGTATACGGGGTAGATGTTGTAAATCTATGTTGACCTATGTTTGGGCCGGTTGGCGGAACAGAGAATCTAATCTGTGGCTGTGGTGTCTCTGGAATTGGGATGTCCTGCGGTGTTGCCTCCGTTTGTGAGTTCATAAATTCTGCCATCATTTCTTCCACTTTTGTTGCCAGCCATTTGTCCATGCTCTTTAACCGTTCCTTTTCCTTTTCCGCTTCCGCCTTCTTGTTTTGCTTGAATTGTTTTTCCAAAAACATAATACGTTCTTGCTGTTGTTGAATGATTGCCGAATCCTCAAGTCCTCTCGCCGTCATGTCTGCCATTCCTGCTCTTTCTTGAATCCCAATCTCTATTATGCGTCGAATTTGAATCTCTTCTGAAAGTTCGTCTAAATCTGCTAATTCTTCCTGGGTAAGACTTCCGTTGTACCAACTCCGGGGTGGTGCCCAATACGTCCTCTCGATTGTTGAACTGATTTCTCCCTGATTTGTATGCGCCACGCCGATGTTATCTGGTGATTTTTGTGTTGCTGATTAAGTGTTTTGTTGATCTTCTGAATTTAGTCGGCCACTGTTGGGACACCAGATGTGAGAACTCCTTTTGGGATGGGTTGGCAGTCCTGTGAGGGGGAAATAACTGAGATAATATTTCAACTATATATGAACTATTATGACTGTTACGGGTGGTTTGAAAGACCTGCCCCTCTAATATACTACGTAAGAGCTAACACAACAAACTTATTTATTTGTTGTGGCTAACTAATGATAGAAAAAAAACTGATATGTAGTAGTCTCGTATCAGGCTTAGATCAACTTTCTCCTTCAGCAATATCACCTTTAGTGTGCGTGGATCTTTGATATGATGTAGTGGATGAGATAAGATAAGTAAGAATGTGATAGAGTGGAAGTGATCAAGAATAGATTATGAGTTGAATGATAAGAGCTGATGAAATCTTTTTATCTTTTGTAGTTTTTGTGAAAGAGGTGATGATGATAAAGTCTTGTGAAAAGAGTAAGTGGAATGTTTTTATGTCCTTTGATGTTTTCTGTGAATGACTATAGGTGAAACTAATGAAAAGTGGACTATTCAGGATATTTTATGCCCCACTCTCTTAGCCTTTAAGATATAATACCCTTAAGGTATGAAAGCTTCTCAGGCTTCCCCGATTTAGATCACACTTACTATCTTGAGAAAAGATGTAAGTGTTTTACCTTTCTGGCCTTCTTCTGTTGTGTGATGGATGTGTTTGAGTCGTTGTGAATGTGAGTGCTTGATGGTTGGGTGTGTTTAGGTGATCCCCTGATGAGGTGGGTATCCGTGGCTGGATGATTCTGATGAGGGGGAAGAGGCCCTCCTTTTATATTGAATAGTGAGGTATTTTTGCTGGTGTGAAAATCCTTTGAGGCATTTTTGCTGGTGAGCATCTGAGCCATGTCTTCTGATTGGTCAGAACCTGATGTCTGAATCCTACGTGATGATTGGTCAGAGCTGAGCCATGCGTCCTTATTGGTCAGAACTTGATGACTGAATTCTTCTTGAGTTTTCCTGTCTGAACCGTGAGCTCTGATTGGTCAGAAGTTGATGAGCTAATTCTTCCTGAGACTTCTGGCTGAACCGTGCGTCCTGATTGGCCAGACTTCTATTTCTGAATCCTACGTGTTGATTGGTCAGAACTTGATGGCTGAACCGTACGTGATGATTGGTCAGAGTTGATTATGTAAGACTATGGACTAAAACTATGGACTAAAACTATGGACTAAAATATGACTATGTGTCCCTGTGCTATGTACTTATAAAACTATGTATAAAAACTATGTATATATAACTATGGATTAAGTGGGACTAGTCCGGAGGTTTGAGTGAGTGACTATGGTTTAAGTACCAGTGAGAGTGGAAATATGTAGTGACATGTCAGGTTTGTGACATCCCTGATGGGATAATTGATCCTTGTGACATATTTGATACTTGAAACCTAAATAGCACACCACATCGGCATCTGTTTCCTTCTTCTTTCTCTTTCCGTACTACATTGTATATTAGGGATCCTACTGATCTACGTAGATTGTTGGCTTTGTAGCAGAGTCCCATCCAATGGACTCTGCCGGAACTGGTCATCCCATGACCGTTTGTCTCTTTCCTCTTGTATCTCTTTTGTCTCCTCTCATACCTTTATTGTCTCCGCTGGTATCGCCTCGTGTACCACCTTGTAGATTACCTCTACCTTGTAGATCCTCTCGGCTATAAATAGAGCCTCCCTTTGCCAAGCAATCTAACCTCAACTCAGTTCACTCGCATCTTTCCCGCACCTAGAAACCGGCGAGATTCACAGAAATATTTCTGTGAGTTTTTTTCTTCTCTCTCCTCCGTTCGCCTCAGGAAAACAGAAGAACTGACTCACCAATAACAGTGAAAACTGAAAGATTAGTCCCCTACTATTAATCACTCCGTACCACCACCAAAAACACCACTGTTAAAAAAAAAAAAAACTGAACCACCCTCCTCCTCTAAAAACACCCTTACTACCGGCGTCGCGAACCAGTAAGCTTCTTTTCCCTCTTCTTAGACCTTATCAGTTAGTTGCAACCCGACATAGTAAGAATATCTTGATCAATTATATACTAATAGCTATCTGAACTAAAAATTCGAAAATAACCTCTAGAGAAAACCGTCATACGCAAATAAAGGATTTTTTTGTGTGATAAAAATGGACGTCCCGATGGCCAATTCTCAGACGCAGATTAACACCGCCTGAGAAGTACATAACCTCCGAGAACAGGTTAACCAGCTAGTTGCGAACGCAATCCACCAACGGAACCACAAAGACAACCCCGAGGTTGAGACCATAACCCTGCGCCTACCCAACTATGATGGAAAAACCAATGTTGACATGTGGCTCAAGAAAGTGGAGTTAATACTACGCAATAGGAAGTATTCCAAAGAACAATGGACGAATGCGACCATCCTCAAACTCAAAGGAGCGGCGGAAACTTTCTGGTATAAATTGTGTAGCGTATTAGATACAGAACAAATCCCCTGGCAAACGTTCAAATGCAAGTTGAAGGAACAGTTCAACTACGCTCACAGTGAATATGACACGCGCTACGAACTCCAATTCCTCAAGTACCACAATGCTGACCAGTATATTGAGAAGTTCCAAAATTTAATCATTAAATTGGCAGATTGGACGGAAAAGGAAAAAATGTTCATGTTCACCATCAACTTACCAGACCCGCTTCGCATCAAAATTTTGGAAAATGCAAAATGCAAAACGGTGGACGACATGTGCCACTCCTTGAGAGAACATGAACGAATAGTCAAACCATCCCAACGTCGTGGAACTTTCCCGGTTAATAATTTTTGAAGTAGCTTCTTGTTTGGAGGGAACAACTCCAATAACCAAAACTGGCGACCAGGCCACCAACAACGTGGCACATCTACTGGCTTCCATTTCCCTTGAAAACAGTCAATCAGTACCGGAACGCCTATGGACTTAGACATGGTTGACGTCAGTAGAGCCAGATGCTACAACTGTAATAAAATAGGACACCTCTCTAAAGATTGTCCTTTGCCACAAAAAATAAAATTCACCAACCAGGGCGGGAGTGGCAAAGGAAAACAATTGTTAAACCTAATTGACTTGGATATGCCAGACGGTGGAACCAAAAATGATAACAATTTATTCACCATGAACGCATCAACAGAACACTACGACAAGTTGACTAGGATTATTAAGAATATTGATAAGGCTTTCGATAAAGGAATCGGAGCTTTCAAGAAGTCAAGGGACCATCTAGACAAATTATCGTCCTCATGAAAACTCAACCCAAATGCTTTGGAATTTATGCCAGGCGGATTGCGCCAAGGGATAACTCGTGAATTACAGCTAGCTTATTTCCATATAGACAAAGTTGAATTGGATGACGGGTTGAAACAACGGCAAGCAGATTCAATTGAATTAAATTGTAAAAGGATGAAGAGTAACAGCATGGAGTACATAGACTGGCTTCAGATTGATTCTGATACGGAAAGTTACAGTTTTGATGTTATCTCTGAAAAAACCGAGTCCAGCGTCATCTGGATGAGTGACAGCCCACCAGATTTAGAATTTAACCATCTGGATGAAGGTGAGACAGTCTTGCCACAGTACGAGTTTGGTATTGGTGGCGTCATTTGTTACACTATCATTGATTCAGGTGCCGGCACAATATATCTCGATGTGGCGGTGGCCCAGGGGCTTTACCATTGTAATGAAATCAAGATAGAATACGCAAACGCCCAAAACATAAGACTAGCCAATGGACATGTTGAGCAAGTCAAGATGAAAGCTAGGTTTAAGCTGTGCATTGATGGAAACAAATCAGTCATAGAAGCGTTCTTAATTAATCTGCCCAAAATGGATCTTGTTTTGGGATTGCCTTGGCTATGTCAAACTCAAGCAGTACCCGATTACAATGACATGAGCTATACCTTTCTGGACCAAGAAAATAAGATTGTCAATGCACGACCGTTCAATAATAAGTTGCAGCCTAGGAACAAGTTAAACTCAGTATGCATTGAAGAAAAAGTGGTATCAATGGCTAACAAGTTCGCAAAAGTGGCATACCAGACGGCGCCAGAGGCTTTCCGTGAAATTGTTGGTTTACCAAGAAACAAGGAGTTTGAACATGACATCAACACTGGGGACGCGGCACCGGCAAAAGTACACGGACAACCTTACTCACCTCCAGAACATCTACTCATTGACCAGTTCGTCAAGGAAGCATTAGAAGATGGGATCATAAGACCTAGTAAGTCACCCTGGTCAGCTCCACTAATCTTAGTAAAGAAACCAGACGGCTCATCCAGAGTATGCGTAGACTATCGGCAACTAAACGCATTAACAATAAAGGATTCCTTCCCTTTACCCCGGATTGATGATGCGTATCAATTCCTTGTTGGTGCAAAAATTTTCAGTTCAATTGATCTAAAATCTGGTTTCTGGAAAGTAAAGTTAACAGATAGGTCCATTCCCAAAACAGCATTTGCAACTAGGAACGGGGCATATGAATTCCTCGTGATGCCGTTCGGCTTGTGCAACGCACCAGCTACGTTCCAGCACATGATGAACACTATCCTTCAAGAATGCTTGGGTAAGTACACCCTTGTGTATTTGGATGATGTGATTGTCTATTCAAAAAATGAAGAGGAACATAAGGCTCACATAAAACGGATATTTGAACTGCTCAAACAATATGATCTAGTTGTTTCCGCAAAGAAGTGCGATTGGGGTAAAAGCAACTTGCTATTCTTGGGTCACATTGTTAATGGATCAGGGATCAACATTGATGGCAAGAAGATTGAGAAAATCACCTCGTGGCCAACACCTTCGAACATCACAGAAGTACGAGGCTTCCTGAATTTAGCAACATATTATAAGTGATTCATAAAGGATTTTTCAAAGATAGCGACTCCATTGTACTCGCTGACAAAGGGAGCGCCAAAGAAGGGAGCTCAAATTGAGTGGGGGGAGGACCAGGCAAAATCTTTCAAAAACCTGAAAGACCACTTAACTCGTACGGTACTCCTACACCATCCGAAACCATTCAACCCTTTTGTCCTTGACACAGACACGTTGGGTCAAAACATAGGAGCGGTCCTCCAACAAGATCCCCAAGGAGAAGCCATTGGAAAAGACTTCAACCTGGAAGAATATGCAAAAAGGGTAAAGACTCATACGCTCAGACCAATCGCATATGAATCACGGAAACTATCAAAGACCAAACAAAACTACTTGGCGCAAGAACAAAAATTACTTGCCATTGTCCACGCCCTAAAACATTTCTGAGGATATCTTGAAGGATCACCAATCCTGGTATGTACTGATCATGAGTCTTTAAAGTACTTTAAGACACAGAGACATGTCAACAGGAGGCTGGCAAGAATTGTTGACGAAATTGAATTCTTTAACGTCCACATAATCTACCGACCGGGCCCCAAACAGATGGCAGCTGACGCGATGTCCCGAAAGCCCAACTGTGATTCTGATGATAACCCCCCCAAAGTAGCAGAAGCACTCTTTGCGTTGGAACCAGTGGTTGAAGCATCTTTCAAAAAGCTAGACCATCTAAAAAAAATTGCACTGATGAACTCTTGAAGAAAGGCTTCAAGATCAAAGACGATGAGTTGTTTAAAACAAGTGAAAGTCAACCCAATGTGGCCATCATATTGGATATGAAGCAAGCCATCCGACTCGCCCAGGAAGCACATATCCAACTGGGACATAGGAACGCTCAAGACACTCTGACTCAACTTAAGACGGAATGTTACTTCCCTTGTATGGCCAAGATTATCGAGGACGTAATTGAACAATGTACGGCCTGTCAATTTTGTGCTAACAACTCTACCCGAAGTAAGATGCCGATGCAGTTCATGCCCAGAAAAGGCCCATTTGTAACCTGGGGGATGGACTTTGTTGGACTGCTCCCGACTACAGCTTGCGGAAATCAGTATTTGGCAACGGCCATTGATTACAGAACCGGCTGGGCTTATGCGGTCCCATTGAAGGCACAATCTGTTGAGTTTATTTGTCATGTTTTTCCTTTTCTTCTGCTACACACCTTTCACTCCACTTTCACTCCACTTTCACATCTTATGTAGTATACCTGGGACAGCTCCTCAGCTGTCAGCCTCTGTGATGCCAAGGGCTAATACCATTTAGCTACACAAGGTGATAAGAGTGTAAAATAAGGGTAAAGTGGGATAATTTCACATAGAAAAGTAGTAAAGAAGAGATAAAAAGAATATAATTCTTTTTATAGAGGGGCCTGCTGGCGCAGGGGTGTTTGTAGGTGCCCTCTAAATCAGAGATCTGCTAAGCAGGGTGGTATCTGATTAAGCAAACAATGGGTTTCTGCGTAACAGAAGGTGGTACCAGAGTGCTTTTCCAATTAAGGAACCAGAATGGGGACAGAAGGATGAAAGGAGTACTCACTATTGCTTCTTTCAAGCCAAAAAGCCACGTAGGGGGGTGAAGTAGAGCTGCTGGGTAGACTGAAGGGTTTCTGCGCAGGAGCTGGACACGTAGGATGGTTGATTTAAAGAGAACACCACGGATAAAACAGGCAAAACAGGGCAGAGTAACTGAAATAAGGACAGGACACGGCGTAACTGATTGACTGTAATAATAATTGATGATGGGGGACAACTTTTGGCGTGGAAAGAGGGCTCTATATATACTAATTTCACTCATAGTGGAGGACCTTTCTGCCTGTGTGCGTGTAGTAACTGGTTTTCAGCGCAATGTGGCCAATTTGGGAGATTGGCACTAACAAGGCTCATCCCAATGACACTTCTGGTCATTAATTCTGCGTCACAAATGCTTTCCATGACTTTAATATATTATTTAGTCATTGTAACTAAGGTACATAGCAACACTGACGTGTGAATGTATCTGAAATGGGCCACAAATGGCTAAGGCCAATCCTTAAAGGCCACGCTGGCTATGTTACTCTTATGTATTCAAGGTTTTTATTAATAAAACCTTGTAAATAAACCACGTAGAATCTACTTTTACCTTAGTTACACTTGTACATATGTGGTAACTAGGGGATTAACTATTTCCACGCATTTGGCCAATTTCCACTTGGATTATATAATCCACGCGCGGGGTTGGAGGTTTGAACCCCAATTGGGCCTAACTCCCAAACTATACACAACACCTCAATTGTAAGTCCATAATTGGTCATTTCACATATATTATGCATATATAACAAGTGCATACGTGTGTAATGTCTGTGTGACATATGTTTGTGGCCAATTCTTACGGGTAATTGGTTCAAGTTGAAGGAGTAGGAATTTAGGGGTACTTCCAGTGAGGGACCCTACATTAATTTGCATGAGGATTCAGAATATAACATAATATTCTAAATTATCCTCAAGGTTTAGAAGTTATCTAGTATTTTTGTAAAAAGTAGTGGTTATTTTAATTTATTACTTATTTTTATGGTGCCAAGACTTTGCTAAGCTCATTTGGATAAAAATAAGTAAACTGAGTTTTTTGTACATTATTAGTCATATAACTGGGTCTTAATATTTTAGTAATAATGTCTCTATTTATGTTACTTTTGTCAGGTTGGCTCTGTCAAAGTAGCAAGCTGACATCAGCCGTGGAAGGATTCTTTTTCTTCATCCTTCCACATCATCTGTTCATCTTGCTGTCCCAGGTATGTCTGTTTCTCCTTTGTCTCCATGCTCCATCTCTGTCTCATTGTTCATTTTCTTCTCTTCTGTGTCTTTCTTTCCCCACCTTACTGACGCAATGTGATCATCCTTCCACATCATCTGTTCATCTCGTTGTCCCAGACTCTCTTCACCTCATCAGGTTATGAGCACCAGTTCACTCTAGCTCCGTCAAACTCATCAACGCAACAGTTGTCTACGTAATCGTGGAGGATCAGTACGCTTATTGTTAAAGCTGCCATTTGTGCTGTATGCACACACCCCCATCACCTTTTCTTCTACCACCACCTATTGTTCCAACCCCCCCTCGGAGTCAACATTTCTACCTCTGCAACGAATGACCAAAAAGGAAAAAGCACCGACCCACCCTACGTTCCGCTACCCAAGGACCAAGAGGTCTCAACTCACCCTGCTCTGAAGACGGGCACCATCAAACAGCTGAAGCCCCCTGGTCCTGACTTCAACTACCAGGACTGGAGCTGGGTTATGGAAGTACACTTTGAGAACACGGACGTCTGGTATGTCATTGCTGCTGCCGGAGACGTTGTCAAGGCTCAACCCAACTGGGTGCGAGACAACAAAGCGGTGGTTGGGGCTATCGTCAAGACTATCCACCCGGCCAACATCCGTAACGTTTGTCACCTCAAGAACGATGCCCGTGCTCTATGGGCCGCCCTGAAGTGCGCCCATCAGGACTCTTCAACGCGTGGCCTGATGTACTGGCTTCAGAAGCTCACCTCCGCCAGAATGACAGGCGAGGACCTAGAAACCCACCTCGCCGAAATGGCCAAGTCTTTTGATTGTCTCGAAGCCCTCATCACCCCGGACGCGCCCTTGACCCCCAACAATATCTACGCCACGTGCATTCTCACCTCTCTCCCCTCAGACTGGCTCTTGTGTGTCTCCTCAATGACCAACAAGACCCGCGTGGACCCGTCCAAGTTGCTTGATGCCTTGCGGGCAGAGGATCTACGCCGCAAAACCCGCTCCAAGGATTCCTCGACTTTACAATCTGTCACCACTGCCAAAACAGGCCAACCAGACAAGACCAAACCCAAGGCAAACAATTCCACCCCCCGTCACTGCACATTCTGTGACATCAACGGCCACGATCTCAACCGTTGTCGAAACGTGGCAGGCATCATAGCCAACCACAAGCAATCCCAGTCCGGGGGCAAAAAGCGGCCAGAAGTGAAATCCGGACCGTCTATCCCTGTGACCAAAGCCAATCGTGTTTTGGCTGTGTCTCTTGGCAACTCGCAGGCCAATGACAATGAAGACTCGGACTTCTCCGGCTCTCTCGTGGAGGTCACTGCGGGTCAGGCGGCGGTTTCTCTCTTGTCTACGGTATCTCCTGCATCATCAGGCAATGCCAACCTGGACTCTGGATGCTCCATGTCCATGACACCTAACCCCCTCTCACTCCTGGACCTCAAGAAGGACCTCACACCAGTTCAATTAGCCGATCACTCCATCATCGAAGCCTCTCACAAAGCCCTAGCAAAACTCCCGTTAGACGGGGACACCACCGTACCTTCACTTGTTGTTCCCTCACTAGCGGAACCCCTGTTGTCGGTCGCTGGGTTGTGCAACGCAGGGCTGATGGCAGTGTTTACCAAACACTCCTGTGATCTATACTCGACATCCTCCGTGGCTGTCTCTGGCAAACCGGTTGGCAGAGGATATTGTTGGGGCAACCTATTCTATCTGCCATCGGAGCCTGTAAGCTCCCAACTCTATGCTTTTTCTGCTTCTCAAGATTTGATTGAAAACAGTCTTCTGGGTTTCCATCTGAGGTTCTCCCATTTAGGCCCCAAACCCCTCAAACGGCTCCTGAAGCTACATGGGCTCACCCCGACCACAATGAACAAAATCTATGTTCAACAATGTCAAGTCTGTGTTCAATCCAAGATGACCCGTTGGCCATTCAAGTCTCGCTCGCCCTATTGTGCTCAACGTCCCGGCCAAATCATTCACTCCAATGTTTGCTCCTACGAAGTCATCTCCCGTGAGGGATATAAATATTTTGTTACTTTTATCAATGACTGCTCAAAGTCTCTTTCTATCTACCCTATGAAATACAAACACGAGGCATTTGCCTGTTTCAAACTCTTCCAAGCTTTTTTTGAAAAGAGCGGTCAACACAACATCCAGTCTCTCCGCACGGACAATGGAGGCAAATACGTCTTGAAGGAATTTGAGCTCTACCTTAGTCAGTCCGGCATAAAACGTGAGCCGGGGCCTCCCCACTCACCTGAGCTGAACGGAATGGCGGAACGCACAAACCGCAGTATCAGCAACACGGTCCGAGCTGCGCTTCTTGGCGCCCACCTGCCCAAATTGTTCTGGACAGACGCGCTTTGCCATTCTTTCTTTGCTTACTATTCCTTTCCCTGCCATACCCCGCGTGGGTTCAAAACACCGGCTTCTGTGCTGGGGAGACCACCTGTGGATCTCCGGTATCTTCACCCGTTTGGATTCCTTGCCTACTACAAAGTGCCCGAGGCGTCCAGGAAGAAGCTTTACCAGAAGAGCCAAGCTTCCCTACTTCTCTCCTATCTACCCAACGGAAACAGGTACCGCGTATGGGATTTGGAAAACAAGTCAGTAGTAAAGTCGCGGGATGTCGTATTTAATGGCACCGTTTTCCCTTACGGGTCCAAGTTAACCCGTGATATTCCTTTGGTAGTTGTTGAACTGCCCTGGCCACATAAACCCTCTGCACCACCAGCGACTCCCTTGGCCCTTCCGGTCTCTGAGGGTGTCCCGGCTCACACTCCCTGCGCCCCATCAACGTCTTCCCTGGATCTTCCACTCCTGGATATCCCTCTTCAGCCTCGTTTCAATTGGCGGCTGACGGCCTCCATCCACGCCCCAGGGGGCACACCTCTACCGCCCTTGGGGGATAACTCGCCACTTCAGCTAGCAGTTCCATCTCCGGCACCGCAACCGGACCCTCCACGCTCAGCGGCATCATCTCCAACTCTGTCCCCGGAACCTCAGCGGGAGCCCTCAAGTCATGCGGCACCACCCCTTTCAGGTCCCTCTCTCGAACCAGCCGCGTCGCCACAAGTACAATCAGATACTCACTACAACAGATGTCCCACCCCTCCCTTTTTTTATGTACCCGCCCCTTCCCTGCCCTCTGGTCCTGACTTGGTACCACCTCGCCCGAGCATGGCTCAGCCCCCTCTCTCTCCCCCTCGCCGGCGCTCCGGCTGGGAGAGGAGGGCGCCTGACCGTTACGGCCAGTGGTCAAAGCAGGCAAAGGCCGAGGACGGTCTCAATACGCCTAAAACATGGAAACAGCTCTTACATTCACCCAACAAACATTGATGGCTCAAGGCAGCCAACACCGAATTCGCGTCTCTACTAGGAATGGGGGCTTGATAGCGGCACGCCCTTTGGGCGTGCGCACGCCTATCCGCACGCCCAGAAGAAATGGCGTGCAGCCGCTGCACGCCGCTTTGGAAAGGCGTGCAGGGGCTGCACGCCTTTCCCCGCACGCTGCACGCCATGTGCATGCCTACAATAGGCGTGCATACGGCGTGCAGGCGTGCAGAGCCTGCACGCCTGTCTGAAGGGCGTGCAAAGCCGGCACGCCCTTCGGACAGGCGTGCAGGCTTTGCACGCCTGTCGGCTCACGTAAGCCTCTCGATTCGAGAGGCTTACGTGAGCCGCGGTACCCTTATAAGGGTACCGTTTGGTACCCTTATAAGGGTACCCTTATAGGGTTCCCTGGGTACCCTTATAAGGGTACCGTTTGGTACCCTTATAAGGGTACCACTCGGTACCCTTATAAGGGTACCCAGGGAACCCTATAAGGGTACCCGGTACCCTTATAAGGGTACCACTCGGTACCCAGGGTACCACTCGGTACCCTTATAAGGGTACCTGGGTACCCTTATAAGGGTACCGAACGGTACCCTTATAAGGGTACTTTGGTACCCTTATAAGGGTACCAAATGGTACCCTTATAAGGGTACCAAAGTACCCTTATAAGGGTACCACGGTACCCTTATAAGGGTACTTTGGTACCCTTATAAGGGTACCAAATGGTACCCTTATAAGGGTACCAAAGTACCCTTATAAGGGTACCGTGGTACCCTTATAAGGGTACCGTTCGGTACCCTTATAAGGGTACCTGGGTACCCTTATAAGGGTACCAAACGGTACCCTTATAAGGGTACCACGGTACCCTTATAAGGGTACTTTGGTACCCTTATAAGGGTACCATTTGGTACCCTTATAAGGGTACCGCGGTACCCTTATAAGGGTACCTGGGTACCCTTATAAGGGTACCATTCGGTACCCTTATAAGGGTACCGCGGTACCCTTATGAGGGCACCAAGGGGCTCACGTAAGCCTCTCGATTTGAGAGGCTTACGTGAGCCTGGCCGGACAGGCGTGCATGGCCAGCACGCCTGTCCGGCGGGGCCGCACGCCGAGCCGGCCGTCCTCACGCCATTTGTAGGCGTGTGGACGGCGTGCGGCATGCGGGGGAGGGCGTGCGGGGGTTTGCACGCCTAAAAAAAAAGGCGTGCAGCCCCCGCACGCCTTTTTTTTTAGGCGTTTGGGGGGGCGTGCGCACGCCCTTCGGGCGTGCCGCTATCAAGCCCCCTAGGAATGAACACCTGGAAACTTGTACCTTGACCCAACAAACGCAAGATCATTAAGTCCAAATGGGTCTTCAAGATCAAGCAACGCCCTGACCAATCAATTCAAAAACTCAAGGTGCGTCTCGTGGCCATGGGTTACTCGCAAGTACATGATCTTGACTACCAAGAAGTCTTCTCGCCAATACTACGACTTGAAACTCTTTGTCTTCTTCTCACTCTCCTTGCCTCCAGAAGCTGGAAAGGTTGCCAAGTAGATTTCACCACTGCTTTCCTTAACGGACCATGAAGTGTTCATGGAACAACCCCCAGGATTCGAGGATCCACACCATCCCGACTGGGTCTGCCAGTTGGATTGTTCTCTCTATGGCCTTAAACAGTCACCTAGGCAGTGGAATATTGAACTCCACAAGGCACTGCTGGATCTGGGTCTCTCAAACTCAAAGTACGACCCGACTCTCTACTTCAAGGTTGTCGACAACAAGCTTGTGGGCGCTCTGACTACACACGTTGACGACCTCGCAATCATTGGTGAATCCTCATTTGTCGACCCACTGATTGCCTCGCTTGGTCAGAAGTTCAAAATTGGGGCCAACAACGAGCTCCACCACTTTCTCTCTCTTAAGATCTCCCGGGACCTCGACAATCGACTAATCTTCCTCAACCAATCTCACTACATTGATGAACTATGTGAATGGTTCCTTGACGGCCAGCACACCTCAGTCCTCACGCCTACCGATTCACATTTCAAAAACCTCGGCCGTCGCCAACCGTCAGAACCTTCAAGCTCCGGTCCTTATAATCAAATCATCGGCTCTTTGCTGTGGGTGTCTCAATGCACACGCCCGGACATCTGCTTCGCCGTGAACCGCCTGTCCCAGCACCTACACAACCCTTCAGAAGCGCACTGGCAAGCTGCAGTGAGGGTACTGAACTACCTTGTCTCAACAAAAACTCTCAACCTTTGTCTTGGGGGAAAATTGGTCCTCTCTGGCTACTCCAATTCCAACTGGGCCAAGGATTGCGATGACCAAAAATCAACATCCGGTTACACCTACCGTGTGGGTGAGGGCGCCATTTCTTGGAAGTCGCGTAAACAGGCCACGGTGTTGCTCTCCAGCACGGAGGCGGAATACAAAGCGTTGTCCGACTCTTGTAAGGAAGGACTTTGGCTGCGCCACATTCTTTCCAAACTCCATCTTCGCCCTAACACTGCAATCCCTCTTCATTTTGATAATGAGGGTGCCGAAGCACTTGCTAAGAATCCCGAGCACCACACACGGACAAAACACATCCACGCTCAATACCATTTTGTTCGTGAATGTCACCAACAAAATGAAGTCAATCTGATTCATGTCCCAACAACCCACATGCTGGCCAACATGCTCACCAAACCGCTAGGTCATGTTCTCCTGGAAAAACATCGCCTCATGTTTGGTCTTGTACCTGGTTGATTCACCTACCTTTTATTCTTCCTATATTTTTTCTTTTCTCTTACTTTTTTTGTCTCTAATCTTTTCTTCCACTTTTTATTCCTTCATTCTCTCTGTCTTTTTTTCTTTTCTTTTCTTTCTCCTTCATTGTCTCTCAGGCTTGCAGCAAGGGGGGGTGTTGAATTTATTTGTCATGTTTTTCCTTTTCTTCTGCTACACACCTTTCACTCCACTTTCACTCCACTTTCACATCTTATGTAGTATACCTGGGACAGCTCCTCAGCTGTGGAAGGATTCTTTTTCTTCATCCTTCCACATCATCTGTTCATCTTGCTGTCCCAGGTATGTCTGTTTCTCCTATGTCTCCATGCTCCATCTCTGTCTCATTGTTCATTTTCTTCTCTTCTGTGTCTTTCTTTCCCCACCTTACTGACGCAATGTGATCATCCTTCCACATCATCTGTTCATCTCGCTGTCCCAGACTCTCTGCACCTCATCACAATCGGGGGCATCAATTGTAAAACTTGTCAAACATATCATTGAAACACACGGGTTCCCCCACTCCATCACAACTGACAACAGGAGTGAGTTCAATGGGAAAATGTTTCAAGGATTTCTGGCCAAACATAAGATCAAACATAACCGGATCTCTCCCTATCACCCCCAATCGAATGGATTAGTAGAGCGCTTCCATGGTACGTTAATAAACAGCTTACGCAAGTATTGCAGTCCGAATAAACAAGCTGAATGGGATCTTTACCTAGGCTTTGGGTACCAAACTGCACGTACGGCTGGATTGGGACGATCACCATTCTATATGTGTTATGGGATTGACCCAACTGTCACAGTAACAAATCAGAACAATCGTGTTGTCGTTCAGGCACGGGATTATATGTATGAATGAATTACTATATATTGAAGTGAATAGGAAAGTGAAGGAATGAATAGAAATGATTATGAAAATACAGCTTTCTTATATACATGTTATGTTTACATAACTACAACTGGTGTCTCGGCGAGGATGAGCGTCTTGTTGGTCTGTCATGACCGACACTATGGTAAATCTCTTCTTGATGTTTGTCGGAGATGTAGTGTGGGATTCTACAGGAATCTCATGCTACAACACCCCCCCGCTCGCCGAGACCCTCCCAAGTACTACGTTGGCTTGTGCTCGATGGCCTGTTGGCGGTAGGTTCTTAGTCATGATATCAGCGAATTGTTCGGCAGATTTGACCCAATGTAATGTTATTTGGCCGCGGAATAAAGATTGGTTTGTAATATAAAAGTCTCGGTCCGTGTGCCTGGTCCTTTTGTTTGACATATTGTCAGAGCATATTTTGACCGCGGCTTGATTGTCGCATAGCATCTTCACCGGCCTTGTCACCCCCGTTATGTCGCCAACTAGTTTCTGAATCCAAAGTACATGCCGTGTTCCATGGCCCAGGGCCATGTATTCGGCATGGGCTGTGGATGCCGCTACTGTCGCTAGACGTTTTGATGTCCAAGAAATTGGGCTACCATGGAAGAATATCATGGTGCCGTAAGTTGACCGCGAAAATTCCCCGCCCCAATTAGCGTCCGTGTAGCATGATATTCTTTCTTGATTCCTGCTCGGATTGAGAGTTAACCCGTCCTGTTTCGTGGCGGCCAAATAGTTGATGAGATGGTCGACTGCCTTCCAGTGTTCGCGAGATGGGTTCTTAGAGAATCTAGCTAAAAAATTCACCGCAAAAGTAATATCCGGTCTTGACCCCGACGATACGTAGCTCAATGAACCAATGATTGACAGATATTCACCAGGCTTGATACCTACTTCCTCAGTGTTGCTGCTAGCTAGCGCCGAGTTTGGCAATGGCGTACTTGCGTGCGATACCCCATCCCAGTGATTTGTAAGGATGCTGGAGATCAGCTTTGGTTGCGAGATAAAGAACCCGCTGTCCTTTCTTTCCACTTTGAGGCCTACAATGTCGGTCAGGTCTTTGGACCACTTGATTTCGATCGATTCCGAAAGCCCACGCTCTAGCTCCCGTAGACAATCCTCATTTGTTCCAGTTACGATTCCGTCGTCGACGTGGATCCAAATAGACGTGTTCGCTTCTGGGCCTCGTAATATGTATATGCTGGCGTCGTATTGGGAACTGGAGAACCCCAGGGCACCCAGTTTCTTCGCTAGATGTTGCCACCAACACCGCCCAGCTTGCTTCGTCCCGTATAATGCTTTCTTCAGTAGGCAACCTTCTCCGGGGCCGACCCCCAAGCCGTCAGGAGGGGCCACCCAAACTTCCTCATCAATGGGGGAGTTGAGGTACGCTGCAACAAAATCAAAGGTGTGCACCGGCCAATTGTTCAGTGCCGCCACCGACAAGATCACGCGCATAGATACAAATGTGGCCGTAGGGGCGAATGTTGCGTTGAACTGCTCTCCTTGGATTTGGTCAAATCCCTTTGCGACATATCTCGCCTTGTAACGTATAGGCATCCCTGAGGAGTCTTTTTTTAAAGCGAAGACCCACTTGGCCTTCAATATCCGCTTGCCCGCAGGTATTTTGTGGATCTCCCACACGTTAAGGCGTCGTAGGTTGTCCAGCTCCTCCCTGATGGCCGCCATCCATTTGTCTTTGGCAGGAGACCGAAGGGCCTGCTTAAAAGTGTTCGGCGTCGATGATTCACATACCTCCGGAACGAAATTTACCAAATCGTCTACCAACGCGTCCTGTTGTTGGACAAGTAATTCGTCCTCAAAGCTACCAAGCTGCAGTTTGCAAATGTCGACAAACTCGAAGGAGTCCTGGGGTAACACAGTAGATGGGAAATAAGGAAAAGTCGCCACCGCGGATTCCACAAAGTCGTCGATCCCTGGTACCCAGAATCCCCACCCCTTTGAATTCGGTAAGTAGTAGACGGCATAGCCGAAGTGTGCACGGTCATCCAGCTTTTTTCGCTTTTCAACTGGGATATGCACAAAAGCTTGCGCTCCAAAAGGTCGCAATCGATCAAGGTTAGGTGCGAAGCCCCACATGCGTTCATAGGGGGTGACATCGCCGCTGACTGAGTTAGGAACCCGATTCAGAGTGTAGCAGGCCCACACGAAAGCAAATCCCCAGTAAGGCTTCGGCAAATTGCTGTCGATTAGCAAAGTGCGTCCCATGTCCTGAAGTGTCCGGTTAAAGCGCTCAATGCACCCATTTTGATAGTGATGGTACGCGATCGACCGTTCTGGGATTATACCTTTGGCGGCAAGAAACGCGGCTAATGCTTTGCTGTTGAACTCCCCGCCATTATCTGAACGCAGGATCTTGAGTTTCTTTTCAGTGAACGTTTCCATCCGCTCGATCGTATCCTTGAGTAACTCCAAGGCTTCGTCCTTCTTAGTCAGGATTTTAATCTCGGCGTAACCTGACCCAATGTCCCGCATAGACAGGACGTAAAGCCCCCCTCCAAGTGCGGGTGTCTCAAATGGGCCGATCAGATCGACATTCCATGCGTCCATCGGTTCAAATTTCCGTTGGTCGGATGACAGAGTATTTCGGTTAACGCTCTTGGAAACTAAGCATGAGGGGCAAACCACATCGCCGGCGGGGAGAGATTCCGGCAAGCCTAGAGCCAATTTCTTTGTCATCATCCGACGAATCACACGAAGTCCTATGTGCCCGAAGCTTTTGTGGATCTGTAGGAGCTCTTTCTCCCCGGCAGTGAGATGAGGCCTTAAGTACGGCAACTTGGTGGCCGCTGGTACAACAATTTTAAAAGGCTCCTCGTCTGATGGTAGCTCACTCGGCGCGGCAGCATGTGCGTTTAATACAGAAAACGAGTGTGATTTGCATGGATCAGAGGGTCTAACGGGTTGCGGAGGTGTACAACGAATATGGGGATCAGGGGTTACAGGAGGCAGTGTACAAGAATGGGCAGCAGTACTGGATCGGACAGGCGAAGGCAGGAGCCATTTGCGGCTCTGATGGTTCAGGGTAGACGTGGCCCACGGGCGACCGTTGTGAGACAGTACAAAGGAATCAGAGAGTGTGTTGTAAAAGAAAGAGAATCCGGCCAAGCGTAGCGCCGCGGGGGAAATCAACGTATGTGTTACGTTGCTACAGTATAAAACCCCTTTAAGCGGGATAACTGTTGATCCCGGTCCACGAAAAAGTAGGGTCCCGCGGGCTGTGATCATACATGAGGATCCATTAGTGGCTACTTTCAATGGTATGGGTCGGGGCAGTAATGTAAATTCAGTAAGGGCTAACCTGTCCCCGGTCACGTGGTGTGTTGCCCCGGTGTCAAACAGTACGTCCCGTGTATTATCGGTGGACGAGGATGCGACCGCGAATTCCGCTGTGGCGGGGACACCACCATCTTCGATGTCCATGGCGTCCATCTCTCGGGCTGCTGGTCGAATTGGTTGGGTGTTCCCCCGAGGACCGGAAGTGTATGCTGGGCGGTACGAGTCCGCCGATCTCAAAAACGGCGGACCGGATCCAGCTGGCGGGTAAGGTCGATACGGGTAAGACCTGGTCGTGCCATGCCCGGGGTTGGAGCCAGAGATGTGTGGTGTCAGCACCGGGTAATGCGCCTGGTATCCCGGCGGGTGGTACATGGGGTGGACCCGATTAGCCGACCCAGAGTTGGCAGGGGTTTGGTATCGGTTTGAACTCGTGGTGGTGGGTGTGGGTGCGGTGCATTGGGCTATGAGGTGGTCGTTGGCGCCACACCGGAAACATCCGTGGTGAACAGGTGGTGGGCGTGAGTTGAAGCGTGCAGGTCGGTTGGCCATGACATATATATTCTCCGGGTGACTTTCGATCGAGGCACGGCGACCGTTGTCGCTAGTGCAGTTGCTGGCATACGCCGTTGGAATTGGGGCGCGCGTCGTACGAGTCTTGTCCGCTTTCACCTTCTCTTGACAGTCGGTTAGTAGGTCTACCAATTGGCTGAATTCTAACACCCGTTTCTTACGCCCGGTGAGTTCTTGATCAATGCGCCTGTCGAATTCTTGGCGGAGCGCGCTGCCATGGGTGACGCAGTTCTGCAGCACAAGCCCCATGATGTTGTCCTCTGTGAACGTGATGCCTGCTTCAGCTAAGTCGATGAGTTTGTTCCGGAATGACGCCGAGATTTCTGCCGCCGCCGTGGACTCGTCGCACTTGATGTTGATGAAGTCATTCCAGATGTTCAGTTGTCCGGCTCGACTGAAGACGGTGTACCTGTTCTTAAGATGTCGCATAATTTGGTAGCTATCGTGGAAGTCGTACAGAGGCGCGCGTATGTCACGGTTGACGGAAGATAAGAGGACCGTTCTAGCGACCGGATCTCTGACATCGTCCCGCATGTCCTTCAGGTAATAGTCGGCGTCATCGAGGGTCATTAGGGCAAATTCGCAAACCTCGCGGAACCACGTACGGAAGTTAGAACCGTCTGTCTTTAGTCTGTCGTCATCCGTGCCAAACCGTTGGCTGCCCTCCTTCACGATCGAGTTTCTGTTGCGTGGGTCGGCCGCATATTCGTATGCAGTCTGGATTCCGCTGGTGTTGAAAGGGTTGGAGGTAATTGACGCCGGGGCACCGGGTCGACGGGCGGAAGGCGTGGCACCTTGAGTGGCGGTCGAATTTCCGTCGTCGTCGCTGAAGTCTGCTAGCGCCTTGCCGAGGTTCTTCTTTTGCGTTGTCGGCTTTGCTGCGGCGCCGGGCTTCGTGTTTGGTGGGGAGCGTTGGACAGACATCGTCGAATGTTGAGCGGTTGCGGGAAACAAAAACAGAAAAAAAATAGAATGAAAATGGAATAGAAACTAAAGCGATGAAACTGTACAGCTATGGACTCGGTTCTGTTCTCTTATAGGTCGATGCGCTGCTTAAACGGGAATAGATCTGGTTTGTATATACGAACTTCACTGAACAAACTAACTACACCCAGAAAAAAAGGAACTATTATACTAATGACTAAAAACTGGTCTGCTAACAACCTTGTAACTTCTGGTACTCTTTTCTAAACTTTGAATGCTACTTTCGAAAATACGTCTGTCTTATTAAGCGAGAAATCTAATGCTCATAACCTGTTGTCGTTCAGGCACGGGATTATATGTATGAATGAATTACTATATATTGAAGTGAATAGGAAAGTGAAGGAATGAATAGAAATGATTATGAAAATACAGCTTTCTTATATACATGTTATGTTTACATAACTACAACTGGTGTCTCGGCGAGGATGAGCGTCTTGTTGGTCTGTCATGACCGACACTATGGTAAATCTCTTCTTGATGTTTGTCGGAGATGTAGTGTGGGATTCTACAGGAATCTCATGCTACAACAAATCGTAGGGAGTCAACGGCGGTGCGACCAAAATCTTTTCAACATGATTGGCTATCTCAAATTGACCAATTGAACAGAAAGGCAGCCATGACAGAAGGAGCGTATACTGAGCGCAACTTGAAAGTCGGGGAGCTGGTACTACGTCACTTCAAAGGATGGCCTAGTAAGTTACACCCTAGATGGGATGGACCTTTTGTGATTCACTCTTGCAACAGTAATGGCAGTTACAGATTACAGTCGCCGAATGGGCATGTACACGCCAGTACTACAAACGGTGATCTCTTGAAAAGGTTCTTTGGAACAGCTGGGGCACTACACTTCAACCGCAATGTAAAGAAGTCTGTCGGCTACCGCGCAAACAACAATGAGCAGGCACAACAAGAGCGACGGGCGAACGGTGTCAAGCATGGAGGCTTGAAACTTTGGAGGGGATGATGTGATACCGGCTCGATCACAACCCTTTTCCAGAGCAATAATCGGCAGCATAACACTGCCCCATTTGACTTTTCTCAGCATCTAGCCGCTCCCGGCCTCATCTCATTTGCCGCTCTCGGCTAAAACCATATATCGGCTGATCACGGCCACCATAGGTTCGCCGGCGTTGGCAATACTTCAGACATGTCGTCATTGACATCCATATACTGGCCGCTCTCAGCAGCTATTGGCTTGGCCGCTCTCGGCATCTGTTTCCTTCTTCTTTCTCTTTCCGTACTACATTGTATATTAGGGATCCTACTGATCCATGTAGATTGTTGGCTTCGTAGCAGAGTCCCATCCAATGGACTCTGCCGGAACTGGTCATCCCATGACCGTTTGTCTCTTTCCTCTTGTATCTCTTTTGTCTCCTCTCATACCTCTATTGTCTCCGCTGGTATCGCCTTGTGTACCACCTTGTAGATTACCTCTACCTTGTAGATCCTCTCGGCTATAAATAGAGCCTCCCTTTGCCAAGCAATCTAACCTCAACTCAGTTCACTCGCATCTTTCCCGCACCTAGAAACCGGCAAGATTCACAGCCTCACACATATGAAGTGCTCAGTGCCTCAGCCTGCACCTCAATTTTCCACCACATTTGGCTCCTTTTGGCCTTCTGTATAGGCGTGAGAACACCTGTTACAAAGGCTATGTAGTAGCCAATCTCACGTCTCGTTTCATCTTGCTTCATCTTGCCCGCAAGCTATAAGTGTCCCATTAACATACTTCATTCAAGAAAGACATTGCAATACGCCTCAAGTTAGGTGGTTAGGTTAGGTTTTAACACCTCAAGTTAGGTAGTTAGGTTAGGTGTTAGGTCTTCTGTTAGGTCTCCTGTTAGGTTAGGTTCAGGGCGCCAGGCATCGGGGCTGGGGTTTCTTTCTAAACATTGCAAGGAGTGATTATTGGTACAGAAAAGAGAGATGGAGCGAGATGAAACAAGATGGCAGAATGGCTACTAGATAGCCTTTGATACAGTGGCTCCCACGGTTATACAATAGCCAAAATGTTATCGACAGGGGTGCAATTTTCAACCGTTGGCTCAACCGTTGAACATCCCGAACTTGGAAACGAAACGCTCACCAAGAGTGAATCCACCTTTAGCTCTCTCGATCGGCACAATAAAATAATGACATTATGTGTATGTATGAATATATGTACATGCTAAAAAGCCCAAAAGATACCAAGAAACAAGGAAAAGTCCGAGTGGAGAAAGAGAGCTTTATTAAGAGAGGCGCCATCCGCTGGATCCGGATTGGTATCCGTAGCCGTTGTTAGCGCCATACACGCTGTTAGAACTGATGCCGGCACGTGCGTTGTTGTAGTTGTTAGCGTTGTAGACCGAGTTCGAGCCTTGCACGTTCCGCGAGCTGGCACCCGTGTATGGGCTGTAGATGCTGTTGGAGTTGTAGACGCCGTTGGCCTTGTACAGGTTGTTGGAGCTGATCCCGGAGCTCGTTTGCAGGTTGTTCGCGTTCACGACATCGTGTGCGCTGTACACATTGTTGGTGTTCACCCCAGCAACGGGGTCATACCGGTTGTTGGCATTGTACACATTGTTCGCGTTGTACGCAGAGCTGGAGCTGAGGGTGGGGGTGTTCAGGTTAGAGGTACTATAGACTTGGTTCGAATTATAAACGCCATACTGGAGTGGGAAAGACGGATATAAGTGGTTCGTTAGTGAGATTGAGAATTGGGGGTCGTCGCTTTTTTAGATACTTTGGAATGCACGCGGATCATGGAGGCTTACATTGTATCCCGTTGGTGCTGCCAAGGTGCAAGTGGAAAAAGTAAGCGCTGCTCCAAGGAAAACGGCGAGGGTAAGCATGTTATGGATGATTATGTAGATGGGCTTGCAGGAAGGTTGTGAGGTTTATGAGTGCAAGAACAGCTGGAATGGAAAGAATGAAGTAAGTTGCTAGAGATAGCGAAGTGCGAATGTGTATATGTCCTATGCAAGCTGATGAGGAAAGGTTGATGAGGATGACAGTCGATGAAGGCGCAGAAGGCCTCCTTTTATAGGAAAGGCTCTTCGCACACGCCGACGAAGACCACCGCAAGCAAGAAGGATCCGAGCCAACATGTGTATTTCCTCCCATGAAGCCGGCCCAGTCAGAGAATGGATTAAAGACTAGTCAAAGTACGGAAGCTTGGTCCAGTCCCCTAGTCTGGTCCAGCCGGAGCCGACGCTGGTCGTACAAGCCTCACACCAGAAGGAAATGAGACTGGACCGGTGCACAGTATACTGCATCTCATGAGTTGCAGCGCCGTGGATGCTGGTTGTTGCAGGCCACTGGCGGGGCCAAACTGAGCCGGTGGGCTGTTCTCCAGGGTAGAATGCTTGTTTAGGTAACGAACGCCGGAGGGACTTGATTAAGTTAGCCGCTGGCCGGCCAACTGTGGATGACAACTGTTGTTCAGCTTCACATCAAGCCCAATACTCTTACCCCCCTGCGCCCCCACATCTGCAACCATCACCTGTTAGGCTGTTCGAGCCCCGTTTCGTCATTTCAGGACCTCGTCACAAGCCAGTATCCGCACCCCGGCGTACATCCTGGGCATGCTCCTCATGTCCGCACTGAACACCAAGGCGTCAGTCTGGGAGACGGGCTGTAAAGTCCCTAGATGCCGCGAATGCTCTTCACAGTGGTACATGAATTCTCCACCATGGACCCCCTCTCCACGGCGGAGTCCCTCCGCACCACGGAACCCTCCTCCACCCCAGAAACCTTCTCCACCACCCAAGTCCTCTCAGCAGTGAGTCAATGGGACTCTATTGCAATCCCATGATGGGATCAAGCAAACCTGCCACCAATCTTTTTTTTTTTTTTTTTTTTGGAAATGCCTGACAACATTCCAACGAGTCCAATTTCATGTGGAATGGATTCCCTCTCTGGGAATTGATCCAGAATCCGAGCCATCAGATTCAGAACCCCCGGGTGTGTATGTATGTACTTCCTTTGCTTTGAATCTTCAGCAGCATGCCGTCGTGATAGCTGGCTTTTTGGAAGGATCAGTTTCCATTCGAGCCCATTCATTGGAATGTCTTTCTAAAAACACAGAACTCTCTATCTTTAGCATGGAAAGCCTTACATATTTATTTTCATGCCTATCTTTTACCCTCTCCCCTTCCCAGATAATTTGAGTGATGAGTCAAGAAGCTCTAAGCTTAGTTGGCGCCGCGGAACGGGATCGGTTTCAGTGCCACGTTTGATGAGCTCATCAACGTTCTCCTGGCTTGAATTGGTTGACCGTGCCAGTCCTCGTGGGGTCGTAAATGATTCCTATAATGAGATAATGCTCCGTTGGGCAAGTTCATGGGCTGATCGCGGAGATGAAGCGTATTCAGACTTCAGCTGGTGTTTTTGTTGATGTCCTACATATATCCGGTGTTTGGTATGGGTATTTCAAGCTTTGGTAATAGCAATTCACCCAAACACAGCTCACTGTTGATTGCTAATTTCCTGATTGGGGTGACCAGTGTGTTGTCGCGGAGGCCTCTGCGCCATGAATTTCCTCAAGTGAGTGACGTCACTCCATCAGCTTCCATCCTACACCACCGAATCCGATCCCTAGCTGGCTCCAATATCCGCGCACTCCTCCTTCCCCACAAACCTGCATCTCTCCAGCTAAACAGTCAACAAGATGTCTTTCCCCCTGCGACGTGCAGCTCGTCTCATTCGCTCCATCCGAGCCGGCCCCAGCACTAGAAGCTATGCTGCCTTGGCCGGCCATCTGGCCGAGAAGGTGCGTCTGAACATGCACTTTTTGATGGACGTGACCCACTCTATGTATGACTCACGCTTCCGCTCCACAAACTGCCACATCAGCCTTCTCGCTCGTCCGATGTGGGCTGGATCGTAAGTGATCACACTGAATCCTTCTAGACGCGAATGCACGCTGAGAAGTATCTCGTTTTTTTTTTTTCTTTCTTTGTTAGCTGGCCGCGACCGCCGTGTTCGTGCCAGCGATGGGCTATTTGATGAGTCCAAGAGCAGCCCAGCACTCGTCCACTAGCCACGCCCATCCCGTCGAGGACAGATGGTCTCGCTCGTTTGCGCTCGAGGATCTCAACGCCGCCAAGCTCAACAGACCCATCATGGCTGACGATGACGGGATCGTACCCGCTGGCGAAGGCAGACCACATGGTAAGTTCGCGCCTCTTACCCACTCGCGTTCAAAGAACCTTCTGATCTTGATCATATCCATCTATTGCTTGCCTCGACACCGGAAATAGGACCTGGCGATAAGAGCCTCAGACAGATCACTAAACCCACCGAAACCCATGCTGACCATCAAGTCTCCATGCACAAAGACCCCGAGCACATCCGCGTAAGTCTTCTTCCCCTTTATCCTCCTACATCAGGTCTTCAACCCCTCCCTGACGCGCCTCTTCTCGTTTACGCACCTGTGTATGTGTTTGTGGATTTGTCCCGGTGAATAGGGACCATCGGGCAAAATGGAAATTGCTCGAGCCCACAGCGCTCAGAGAGACTCGCAGTCTACTGCCATCGACACCAAAGCTGTCCAAGCTGAAGCCTCCGTCAAGCATCAAGACAAACATGCCTAGACCTATTACACAAAAGAGTTTTTGACCGTCTCATTATGCTGGGGTGCAAAAGATGTCAGAACCACATTTTCCTCTATTTTGTCTTTGTTGGAGTTAACAGTTGTGATCCATTGTGAACTCCTTTTTTTTATTTATTTGGTCTCCTTCTCAATACTATCCATTGTAACAAAAGAAATCTATGTATGTACCTCCTCTACAAATGGTGAAGCCTGAGTGTATGAAATAGTTTCTGAATTTGATCCGCATCTTTTCATAAATTGAGATGGCTAGTTTTGTGCGGATAATTTAGGATAATTTGCTTACAACAGTGAAATAAATACACTTTCTTCACATGGTCTATTTTTTCCTTAATTTAGAATACTTGGTCACAATCATGTACATCACTTTTGGGTTTTGATCATGTTCCATATAAATATTCAGAATTCAGGATGCCGTCTCAAGTTGAAGCCCTTTGCTGTTGGAGGGAAGCCCATAGGCTAACTTGACCAAGTCCCACCCTCCGTCCGCGTCTGAGTGGTGAAGCATGTGCTTGCCGACCGGAGGAAGGCCTGAGGGTCCCTGCGGGATGGCGTCCCCCCTCCAAACAGAGGGACTTAGTAAAGTTAGGCTCATACAGTGCTTCGCGTTCGTCTGGTCTGTTACTTAACGTCGATCCGCTTGGCCAGACTGAGCGCTGGCCACCACCGGACCAGATGAAAGCAAAACACGATACTCCGAGTTTTCTCTCCTAGACTTTTCTTTCTGAGGCTTACTTGGAATGGGTTCTGATGGATCCGGAGGCCAATCGATCGATGGCCAGCTCATGTCACCTCACATGTGATCTCTCTCCTACGCTCGGCCATCACAGATGCGTAGTACGATCTGAGACTCCTTGGATTGGAACAACGTTGTAATCGGCTGATTCGCAACAGAATCGAGAGCTTGTTGGAGGACGATTGCTGAGTGAGTTCTCCTGAAGAATTGCCCAAGATAGCTGCTGTAACGTTTGCTCTCATCTCTGCAGACACAGATCAGACACTCTCACTTATGGGGTCGCATTCGTACGTCGGAGTGCCCTTGCGAGCAGGAATGGAAGCAGACTCCTTATACTCAAGGTTCGTTCATTTTTACATATTTATCTATCGGGTCCATTCTCACCTATCTGGAAATTTCTGCTTCTCCCATCCTCCTGGCCGATGGATTGACGATTGCTACGTCCTTGCATACGGCAGATTCTAAACAATTCCCTCTGGTGCCGTAGTACCGCCAACCTCGAAAAAGAAGTTATCATGAACGAATGGGATGGGAATAATTGGCATATGCTTGTATAGAAAGGTTTTTCAACGTTTTCAAGTGAGTAAAACATCCCTTTGTCAGTATTCCCTTGGAGCATCATCTTGCTAGAGAAAAGAAGGAAACACTGGTCATTTCATCTCTCTTGATCTTTGGTTCTTTCTTCCAATAACATGCATCAGATTACTCATTGATTCTCATTCCAGCTCCATCCTGCGATAGATCCACCGTCCTGACTTGACCCGTTCCTCAGTTACTTCCCGTGCCACATCCCTGCAAGCTTGTTGGGTAATTTATATTTGTATCTTTGTTCTGGGTAACAACCTCTCACAATTCTGAGTTTCTTCTTATTCTCGTTTGAGTTTTCCTCTTTGCATATCGTGTCTGATGTATTCAGGTGCGTTTTTTTCTTTCAACAGTTTGCAAAGTCTCAAGCAATGTCGGTCTCATTGGATTACCACCAGTCAAAGCTTCGACATCAGGTCTCATCAACTGACGCTGCAAAACCACTAAGACTCTCCACATCTCCGTGGTCCTCAGCATCCTCAGCATCTTCCTCTATCTTATTCAGCGTTCCAGAGACTGAAGCTCTACTCATCTCATCCTCCTCATTGGCACCACCAAGACCACCCAGGAACCCTTTGAGACCAACCTACAACCCTGATCATGATGATGCGTTGAAATTGAAGCAAAAAATAACGCCTTGCAACAGCAGCAATGATGAATTTGGTCGGAGTGATACTCGTATCGCCCCACTCACATCAAAGCATCGCAAACGCCTTTCATTCAATTCTCTACTCTCTGTATTGACAAATCCCTCAGACCATTCACACTCTCAATCAGCTCCACTTGATCCATCTCCTAGAAGCGCGAGAGATGAAATGACATTGTCTCGCAAAGGTTATTCTATCAATGAGCAACGTAAAACTCATTGTTGTTGCTCCTCCTCCCAGTTGCCTTCTTTCAGTACATCATTTCCAATCCCGTCAGGCACTGCTAGAAGGCCAATGCGCGTCCATCCCTCCAATTCTCCCATCCTTTCTCCAACAAACACGGGAACACATTCAACCTCCGGCTGGTTCACAAAACTCTTGACAAAGAAAATTCGGTTACTATCCGGCAACAAAGTTCGTATCCACCCGAATACCTCGGGAAGATTAGCTTCAATTTCGCCACCAACTGACTACTTATCAACATCCTATCAGAATTCAAGTAACAATTCAAGAGAGGCTGAACTTGCGAGTACTAAGGAGAATGACAGTGTGCATGGGAAACAAGGAATTCACCGCCATTATCCGCATTCTTCCACTTGGTCTTATAACAATCCTGCCCAAGAGTGCTTAATAAGATCAGACAAGAAGTCATCAATAAAAAAACAAGATGGAGTCAGATATCACTCTGACCCACGTCCTTTCATTGAGACCAAACTCCAGTTCGATACTACTCATCTTTCTTCTCAATTGGACTCAAATCAAAACTCCACTCGGCAATCTTCCTCAAGAATAACTTGTATCACTGGAACTAGAACCCCACCAAGAAGAAACATCCCTGCTGAGTTTAGAGAAGGCCGAGTGTTCCTAAGATCATCTCAGATCTTGGATGAACAAGAAGCCCTTTTCTTTCTGCAATCTTCAACAACGTATCCCCGGATATCACCACAAGAGCAAAGCTGTCCGGGTGCTTACAAACCTACCTGCCCATCCTATCTTAACAACATAACCACTAGATATGCATCATACCAGTCTAGCTCTACAACTGAAGATGAAGAGCCCAGTCTCACTAAAGATAGTGGTATCTTCACACAAATCTTAAAGCCATTTCATTTTTCGTCGACCTCTCCAGATACCAGCTGTCTATTCTCACTCAAGCGGCTGCCATCTTCCTACTCTCTTGGTTCTCGTATCAAATCTGGCCTTGTTAAGGGATCAAGGGCTAAATCAGAATCGGAAAAATCAACAAAACAAGATGAGAAAATGCAAGAGAAACTCACACTGAAATCACATCTGCCACGAAAATCAATGAGCATGATATTCAAATTACAATCACATATTCCACAGTCTTGGAAACTGCATTTCAAATTGAGTTTTGTTGATAAACCCAAACAGTCATCTCAAGTCAAGATTATCAGGCCAATTACAACTAACTCTCATGAGCCATCTCAAAATCAACCCACTATTCCTCCTTGGCACTCTGTGCTAACACCACAAGAACTTTTCAAGATAGAGTTCAATTATGGAAAGATGGAAATCAAAAGACAAGATTTGATTTGGGAATTATATAAAACTGAAGAGAATTATCTAGAAAATTTACATAAAATGATGAGCCTTTTTTCACTTCCTCTTCAAAACCCACCCAATGTAAGAATTGAAAGAATGAGTAGTGATCAAGATCATTTATATCCATCATCCAATCCAACTTGGCTAGATACCATTCCAAATCCCATGATCAAGTTTTTCAAGAATTTAGAAGACCTTTTGCAATTACATGAAGAGGTTTATAATTCCATGATAGAGAAACAAGAATACAATGACTTCCTTATACCCAACAGACAACGCTCTCACTATGACAGTCATGACCATATCATCATAATGAAAATCTCAGATAAATTACCAAGTTTGATTGAAAGGTTTGATCAAGTATATAAAAACTACATCATCAATTTTAGAAATATGAATAAGATTATTAATGAACAATATGTCACAAAGAAACAGTCCACATTTGGACATTTCATACTTGAATCATCATCTACATTAAGATTAAAAGAAAGACAATCATCCTGTTCAAATGTTATGAGTTTCAATAGTTTTTTGTTACAGCCTATCCAACGTTTAATGAAATATCCCTTATTCTTGCAAGTAAGTCTTCTCATAAATATTTTTTTTTCCTGAACATATCTACTTAATTTAAGCTGACTTTTTTTTTTTTTTTGGAACTGATCATTTGTGTAATGTATCATTGTAAAGAGGATTTTAGATGTGACACCTGTTTCACATCCAGATCATCTAGCAGTCAAGAATCTTTGGACATTGATGGATGCAACAATCCAACAGATTCAAGAGTTTCAGGTTCATCATACACAAATGATGACAAGATAAATGTTAAACAAAAACTTAAAGGTTGATCACACTAATTAGATGAAGGTATTCATGATTCAAAATCAATGCATTCTTATGGATTATCTTTGATAGTGTTTCTGTTCCTTTCCATTTCTCAATTGAAATATACAGAAGAAAACTATATATATAATTCTCACCCTCATGTTTTCCAATGTGCTTATGTTGTTTCTTCAACCAAATTGCATCTGGTTCAAGAAGGAATTGAGTGCTGATAACAGCCTTAGAGTCATGGCATAAGGTGCCGCAGTTCTGGAGTTGGTATCCCGCGTTGTACATTTTCCACTCACTGGGCGACACTATGTATGGTGACACGAATGGGACGTCTGGGCATTACATTTATTTGGCATGATTTCTCTTGCACTAGTTGAGTGCATATGTAATGAAAGCTTGTACTCTTGGCTTGCTCCACCTGTACATCGATCAATTTTGTTTGAATGGTATTGCTTTTACAAATATGAATGAGCATGGAAATGTAGTTCAATTGTAGAGAGGATGCGGGAAGCGCGGAGATGGAATCTGAAAGTAAGATGAAACTTGAGGACTAGGGATTATTGCCGTTCGTTCAATCGATTGATTTGCCGGGCCAGCCATGCGGAACGGAGTTGGGAGTCGCGGATGCACGTAAAGATGAGGGCACTAGTATCGTCGCGGAAGACATCGAACGCGGCGAAGGCGTCGCGGTGAGAGGCGTGAGGAGCATGGGCTTGTTGGTAGAGGGTCATGGCTCTTTGGAGGTGACTCTGGCCGCGCACGTCCCGGTCTTGAATGAGACGATCGGCGCGCTCCTGTTGTTGGAGCTGGAGGTATGCCACCAGGCCGTTGATCGCATGTGCAATCTGCATATCCTCCTCTTCTTCGGTAGCGTCTGAGAGGGCCAGATACGCCGTGGGACTTCCTTGAGGATTCGCGCGACGAGATGGCTGGATACTATTAGTGTGGCTCGCTGGGACCAGCTGCTGAGAGGCTCCCCGCGGCTCAGGGGCAGATACTGCCGGGTTTCTTCCCCGCGAGCCAGACGCATCGTTGGCACTTTGTTGTAGGCCCAGCGGAGGCCCCGGGCGGGATCCCGCGCCGTGATCAGTAGGAGCAGCCCGCGCGGTCCCAAAAATGATGGCCAGCTTGCGGAACTCCGGGAATGGCACGCCTCGGAATTTGACTGCATGTGGATGCGCCTAGAAAAAAAAAAAAAAAAAAGGGAATCATGCAGATCCAAGATTCTCAGCGGGCAAGTAGAAGCGTGTAAAACTTTGTACAAAGTTGGTGTATCACCTCTAAGTATTTCTCCCACACGGCATCGGAAGCAGAGACTTGACAGGCGCGTTTGTCCCATGCGAACCCGGGTGCGCGGGTGCAAGCGAGGAATGCCTCGTAGTCGCGTCTGAACGGGAGGTCGAGCCTAGTTTTGACCTTGTTGAAGTCGAGTAGGTGAGCGACGAGGGGGAAGCGGAAAGTGAGCTCCCGGGCCACCTGGTAGTGGGTGCCGTCGGGGAAGCCAGCGTCGCCGGGGCGCGCGGCGTGCGCTTTCTTCTCCGCCGCCTGCACGTATAGATCCAGCATCAAGTCCTCCATCGCGCCGCTCCAACGCAACCTCTTGCGGCTCGCTGATCCATCGATGGACGGCCCCGAGAGCCTCTTCCGCCGGAGGTCACTAGCACAGGCGTGCACCTCCTCCTGGGCGTCTTCACCGTTGTCCTGGACCATCGGGACCTCGGTCGATTCGCTATCGTCCATCGAGTTGTCGGCAGGAGTGCTCGTCGTCGTCTGTGCCATGGCCGGGGTGGCAGGTGCATCGTTCCCCGTCCGGCCTGATGGCTGACCACGTGGATGCCCTCGTGTCCGGCCTCGAGGCTTTCCCCCTCTCCCCCTAATTATTGGTCGGCCTCGTATTCGGCCTGCTGTGGGCCAGTCCGTCGGCCGGCTGATAGGCTGGCCTCGTGGGCGGCCCCGTGCCCCGCCTACGGCCCGATTCGCGAGGTGGCTGACTCCCGTGCGAGTGCTGCTTCCATGGGGTGGTTCGGTCTCTTCTTTCGTGGTCCGCTGGTATATCGACATGTTGAGAATCTGAGATGAACCCTGATGAACCTCGGAATATGCACCCAAAGCAAAGAATAGAAAGGGAAACAAACGAATTGACCAAGCGCTACCGTGTATGTCACCGTTATTTCGCGCTACAGATCTGTGACATCTGGTACATTTCTGATATCTACATACATAAACATTCAAGTTCAACCAACACTATCAGAAAAACTGCTTCAAGTTTCAGCAGTTGACATGCAATATTATAAAGGGGCCTTTGTACTATTGCATGTCAATTGCTTCCACTTGAAGCAGTTTTTCTGGTAGTGCAAGGCCCTCAAGAAGTTGATGGATGGATTTTCTCCTCCTTCTTTGGACAAGATGATCAGATGAAATCTGCTCACGCTTGAATCTTCTCACACACTCCCGTACTCAAATTATACCAATTCCCCCCCTTTTTTTTTGAGAGAGAGAGAGAGAGAGAATGGTGTTCCAACAGTTGTACTTCTCTGATGCTGTTCCTCAAAAGAAGGTACATATGCTCGTGCGCCCACCTTGATTTTTTTTTTGTTGAGCACAGGATTGGACTACGCATATATTGCACATTTAGGATGTGGTCAACAAGATGTTGGCATCTTTAAACAACCTGGATCCGTTGTGGAAAGCGGCCTCTCTTGATCGCTCCATTCCATCTTCTGTCTTTCATACAAAACACCAATGTATTTTATGGATAGATAGTTTTATAAGCTGCAGTTTGATTTCCCCTTTCTTCTTCATATGACCGTCGGATCGATTAATTTCTTGGTGTCTGTTGGGAAGAGTTTATGAGCAGGATGTAGTAAAGATAAGGGTAATATTATTATGAGCAGCTGAGCAAGCTTACACAGTGTGGTCAAAGCCAAGACGGAGAACCTGTTGAGGATTTAAAAAAGAGAAGTGTTTGAGTTCGTTTTATGTTGCAGTGTGAAATGGATGAGTTGACAGACAGACTGACATGAGAGCCTGAAGGGTGCTGAGGATGGATGATGATGTTCTGTGAGCATTGTTGAAGATGGAGGTGACTGCGAAGAAGAGGGAGAGCCAGGCGAGGATGGGTTGCTGGAGTACCATGGAGAATGCGGCGGAGAAGAGGGCGACCACTGGAATTAAGCGGGAGAAGAGATGTGAGCTAAGTGGTACATAGTGCTGGCCGAATGCAAATTGGAGTGTGTGTCATGTGCTTAACTGGTGGACAGCTCGAACTCTTCCTGCTGATCAGGTTGAGTGGGCAGTTCAAACTTGGACATCTTTCCTTCCTTCCTTCCTTCCTTCCTTCCGATCTTGAGACTCTCTTGACTGTTCGCTGTGGTTGGTTCTGCTTTAGTGCTGCTCTACAGTTGATTGTCCCCTTTTTCTCTCGAGTGGACCAATAAAAAATGAAGAAACTGACGAGTGGCCTCGAGCGACAGTTCAAGGAATGCTATCGAAACAGTCTCAGGATGATCACCACCAAGCCACTGGTCAGTGGATACAACAACCTGCACTTTGATCAAAGGCGAACGAAAAAAAAATACTAACTATATATGTAATTATTTATAAACTACAACCAAACGCAGGTCTACCGAAAGAACTGGTTCACCTTCGTCTCACACCAGTTCAGGAACCAAACCATCTCGGAAGCTTTCCAGAAGAAGGACTACGACTCCATAGAGTACCACATCCGACGTATCAACAACCAACTCCAGCTCTACTCACAGCCTTCCGTACACCAGATCCATCTCCCCTCTTCCATCGCCACTCATGTGAACTTGGGCTGGGTAGCCAAGGGCGGGAAAGATGCACATCGCACAACAAAGTCATCATCATAAACACACCATGTCCTTAGAACCTGCATATCCGATTCCGAGATATCAACTCTGTATAGAACCTCCACCCTTAAAATGCTCAAGACGAACTCTATATACGCGTCCGTCCACTAATCACCAGTACATGCCCATGGTCTCAACGGTTTATTCAATCCCTCTCAGCTTAAATAGTTTACTTGTGAGTGAAGAGCATTGTTACGAGTCAAGTTAAACTGCATGTCGATAAATAAATAAATGCTCCTTGTCTAGGGAAGACACAGTTTGCAGAGCGGGGATCCCAGACGGACCACCAGAGAACTATGTATAAACCAGGAGTTTTGCATCTCCGAGTCCCGACGAGCAAAGTCTGGTCCATCTTGAATTCTGCTTCGGCCCTCGCAACCGAAGAACGAGCCGAGAAAACAGCGCCTTCGATACACAAAAAAAAAAAAAATGTGTATACGTCCAGCCCAAGCCTTGACCCGGCTTCGATGAGTCGCCGTCAGGTCTTCGATCTAACTCAACCTCGGTTACATGAATCAGATGCTTGCACTGCAGAGGAGCTTGGCATGTCAAACAGATCAGAGTTAAGAGGTTTCGACTCCAGCCTCCACGCTCTTGCTTACCGAACTCAAACTTGTGTCCTCATTCTTTCGTCATCTTACATTCTCAGTCATTCTTTGCATCCATCACTCTTTCTTTCCAGATTCTCCTTGTCCAAAAAAAGAACAAGAACGGTTCTGAAACGGTTTTACCTCTCTCCTTCCTAAACAGTCTAGTTTTCACCCGGCCCGTAGTTCTTCAGCTATCATGAAGCTTCACACTCCACAGAAACAGTTAGGGGCTCTTGTCTTCTTATTGGGGCTGAAAGTTGCTCAGTGCATGGAATTAGGCGCATTAGCCACATCTGTTCACGATGCATCTGAAGGTATGATATATAAATAGATATAACAACATTTTCCTCCAACTTAAATGACACACCACAACACACACACATAAGTTTGGTTGTTGACACTGAAATGCTAATTGAAATAATGATGACGGTGGATTGCTTCATCAGGAAAATCAGCTGCCTCATCCGCCATGTCCAAATCATGGGAAAGTGCGACACAAACGGGAATGGGACTCCGGCCAGCTCAAGGGCGGCCATCGCTTGGGCGTCTTGAAACCATACCAGAGGGTGAGTCTCATGGTGTATTTCGGATACAATTATATGAGGTGTGAATTCAATCAAGGAACTGAAAAGTTGAATCCTACATGCGAGATCTCTTTTTCAGATCATCCCGATGTCGACACGCAGTTCGCATTAGCACAGGACCGCCTGAAGGAGCTTGAACAGAGGATCCCTAAGCCAATCCAACATGTTCAGGATGATGGAAAAGGAATGAGCTTGCACGATCGCCTGGCGCTTCGGTTGCGTGATAACGCCGGGAAACTCCGGTCTTTGCAGGAGGAGATCTCTGTAGCATCTCGCATACAACAACCTCGAGAAGACACCCTGGAGCTTTCCCAGAGGCTGAAGACGATCTTGGATGATATTCCCTACCATAGCGATTATTATTACGAGGGCATTGGAAGTGATTCTATCAGCGCTGAGAACTTGGCATTGAGAAAGCAAGGCCGACAGCTAGAGTCTCAAGTTTTCCAGATGTTGGACTTCATGCAGGAGAGACACCTGATTAGCCATAATTCTCTGAACGAATTAATTTCCGATTATGGAGTCCGTGAACGCTTGGCAGCTCATCTGATAATGAACTACGGCAGCCGCGGCGGGGAGATTCCAAAAGACTTGTACCAGCTCGGAGCTTCGAAAACACTGCAAGCACAAGTTGCTGGTGAGTCAGAAGGAAAAAAAAAAATCCATCATATTCCTCGGTGTTGCGCTCCTGATCTCCGCCAATGACTGATTATACAATATCTTGTGCATGTCATTTTTTATAAAACAAAATGCATTCATATTAAATGTGTAGACCCTCCCGAGAGGCCTTGGACTTTGAGTGGTACGAACTTGGGCCGATTGTTTACCATTTACACGAGCCTGGTCACTTAATTGAAAGAAAAGGAAAACTTACATACTACAGACATCAGATGTGCACTCAGTTGTGATTTTTCTTCCTCTTGCTCTTCCTTTCTTCCTTTCATCAAGAAAACAAAATCTTCAAGCTCTGGCTTGAGAATTGTTCATTTACATATTATACATGTGTATTAAAATGAGCTGGAAAATTTGGTTAGCTATACATTCTCTCATTTCATAATATCAAATGAACTCATCATTAAAAATTTAAAAAGGAACAAAAAAACAGATCCAGATGTTTTATGCTTTTATAATTTTGAAATAAGTGTGTAAGGAGTGAGTGAAAGGCTGTACATAAAAAGGTGTTCAAGTAGAGATTACTAAGCTCTGTCAAGTGAGATATGGTAACTCAATCCAAGGGAGAAGTGTCCCCAGAAGACAGCTGAGTCTGGAAAAGAAAATGTTGAAAAATCTGTTCAGTGACAGCTCATAATTAAGGAGCCAGTGGTTATGATTCTCAATAAAGGGTTGGTGTCTATTATATGTAGGCTTGCAGTGGTCATAGGGTGAAGAGTGATCCACAAAACCTTATATATGTGTGTATGCTCTAAATTGTCCCCACTGCAATTAGATGCTATAAAATAAATTCTTTAATTTGGCAAGAATTATGATAGGCAAGATACAAGAAGAAAGGAAAAGGGCAACACAGCCAACATGGGAGGGTTTTTTTTTCTTTGGAACAAAAGGATCTACATACAGTGACCCTGCAATGTAAGCATAACAATGGTGGACACAATTCTTATGCTTTCATTGCAGTATGCTTCTTATCAAAGTAAGCATAGGCTTATGTAGGACTAACTGATATAAGCAACACATGTATGCCTGCTATTTTCTGCTTACATGTGTTTTGGAGAATATTGGAAGAAAAAGTCAATTTTAGTTTTAGACCACTGGGAAGCTAAGTTTTATGACCTGCACATGGCCATCCGCCCACAGGCTAAACATTCCTGCATCACTGGAGGAGACAAATGCCAGAGATCATACTTATATTGTACTCTCTGACAGGCTTTTGTTGTGACCTAGGTCACATGTGTAGACTTGGCTGCGGAAGGACCCCGGAGAGCCCCAATGAAGCCGCCTTGTGTAGCACGTAGCAAACCCAATTTTTTTTGCAAAATGTTCCTTGTGAAATCTGGCGGATACATAGCAGATTCCTCATTTTTTTTAAAAATCATGCTTGTGTAATTGGAATCTTTTTGACTATTATGGATTTAAGAGAACTGTAGTTCCTTGTGTCACCGTAGCAGATTTAATATGTAAAATTCTGAAAACAGTGAAAAAGAGTGAAAAATATACAACTCTGTGTGAGCCTAGCTGGTGGTTGATGCCTGTTGATGCTATTGTACTTATGAAACTGGTCTGACAAGAATTGAGAGAGGCATGCAGGAGAATGTTCCTTGTCTGAGACGTATCTAAAAGCCCAACACTACCAGAAAATCTGCTTCAACTGCCACCAGTTGACATGCAGGCTAGTCCCATCTTACTCCCCTTTTACTTCCAATTTAATCCAAAACAACTTTTTTGGCACAGTCACTGTGCACAATGCACAGTGACTGTGCATTGAAGTTGGGTTAAATTTTTTTTTGAGTAAGTTCCAAGTAAAACACAAGTTAAATCAAAGTGACTGCATGTCAACTGGTGGCAGTTGAAGCAGATTTTCTGGTAGTGCAAGGACATGAAAAAGTATTTCAAGGTCCTTGTGTACTGGGTAGTAATGAAGCCTTGGTGACCCAAAAAACCAATTCTCTCACGTATTCCAAACTCCATTTTCCCTAGATTTACACAAGGAGGTTTAGTCGGCACTCTCCGGGGTCCTGCTGCGGCTCAGTCAGCCGGAGGAGACAGATCAGTCTCCTCCGGGCCACCTGAGCCGTGACTTCACTCACTCTCACTGTCAGCTCCCTGCTAGTACAGACATAGCAGAGAGCCAACAAGGGAACGCAGACGCGTCCCTGAAGGCAAACAAGTAGACGCGCGGCTATGCCGCGCAAGTCATCCCCAACTCCCAGCCGCGCAAACAGCGGCAGGGAAGTTGAAAGAAGAAAGGGGAATCCTCTTCCAGTTAAAGAACTGGACCTCTCTCCGGAGAAGAGGATCCCCCAGACTGATAGAATACCAAGCCCGACCACATTACTGCTTTAGCCCTACGCTAAAGCTGTGATTGGGGCCATCATTCCTCTCAAGTCCCTTTTCTCTCTTAGCTTAGTCTCTCTACCCGGTTTCCTAGCTACCACCCCATCCGACCGACTACCAATCCTCCCACATCCTCTCCAACTCTTGACTCGGTCTCGCCGGTAACTCAGGTAAGCCGGGTCTCTTTCACTACTTCCCTCTAGACTTCCCCGGGTCCCAGACCCCATAGTGCCCTACCAGCCCCTCTAGTAGAGGTGTGGCTAGACTCAGTTGGAGTTTTTCCCCTCTGAGTGCCGCAGCAGTTGCTGCTTGACTAGGAAGCGGCCGCTTCCTTAGTATTTCTCTCCCGTCCTCCAGAGGACACCCATTCAGGTTACATCACTTTAGAGACGTCCCCTGAAACTCACCCACAATAAATAGTCTATGTCACTACAGGTTATGAGCCCTTAAGGCATCTTGTTAACCAGAATACCAGCTTTGCTGAAGAAATCAACCAACGATTAATACCGTCTTATATCCTTTGAATCACCGACGAACCCATTCCGGTCCACTTTTCCAAAGACTCATCCTGGATCTACCCAAATTATTTTATATTTTATCTCTCATCTTCTTAGATTTTACCTTTATTATCTTTATTACTCAAATTCTGTTCTCTGGCGTTGAAGATCAATGGACCCCTACGCTCACGCCGCTTTTGGTCGGATTCAGCTCTTCCTGGCCGACTTGAATCACGTTTTTCAATGTTTGCCAATCAGACCGTCAGGTGGACATCTTCACCCATTTGATCGAGTTGGACCAAGGACTAGTTTGCGCCCCGATGTTTCCAATACAACGGTCTGCAGAGGACACCCGACCCGCCGGTCCAAGTCTTGGCGCAAGAAACACCCGCAACATGTTGTTCATCAGCCCAGACAATCGGGTCATAACCGCCTGCCCGTCTATCCATCAAGGCAACGCGCGGCTCCCATCTTGAATGATTCTACGATCTCCAAAACAGAAATTCAACCGGTAATCCCTTCGGATGTCCAGCCTGACAACCAAGCAGCCCCAATCTTCAGCCTCAACTCAGTTCCAATACAAATAGATGCGCATGATTTAACAAACCAGTGTTCAAGCAACTACAACAAACCTTTGGATGAAGATGCTGCAGATCCGACAAGCCCTCATCTTCTAGAGAACAAGCACAATGCCAAAGATCAGCAAGACCCACATCTTCTAGAGAACGAGCACAATGCAGAAGATCCGTACATCCCCCATCTTCTTGAGGACAAGCAAAAACCTGATGATCCCCCAGGTTTGAGAACCTGTTTTTGATATGATGAACTACTGTGCAAAAGATGTTGATTGCTGGGCTAGCACCTTAACTGCTAACGAGTTTGAAGATCTTTGACTTCAGGGGAGGGCAGCTTGGTTTGAAGCTTTCCAACAATATGTAACAAGCAATTTTGATCAACCACCTTTGCACTCTCCGCCGCTTGTTTCTTTCCCTCATGATATTGAACATCAACAACGGTCTGCAACAAACAATTGCGCCAACCATCACTCTTTCCACCTGACTCCAGATCCACACAAACATGCTGATTACACCTCCAACGCCATAGAAGATATTGACAATTCCAACCACCTAGATTACAATGAAAGCTTCCATGGCACTCAAGCCTTTGAAAGAAATGACAGCTACAACGACATCAATGATGCTGGTGGCAATTGATCCTTCAAAAGCGACTACGCCGACATCAACAACGCTGGTGGCAATCAGGCTTTTGAAAGCAATGACGGCTACAATGACATCAACAATGCTGGTGGCAATTTTAATGACCACGGTAACTTAGAGGATGTTTGGGATGATCATCTTGATTATGGAAATGATTTTGGCGGGTCAGATGGTTTTGATAATGGCAGCTATGAGGATTACAATGATGGTGGCTCTGATGTTTTTGATGGGAATGGTTTTATATATCATTAGTCTTGGCTTTATTTCTCATTCATTTTTCATCTTCTCTTAAACACCCCAAAGCGCACTTCACCTTTTTCTTGATTTATTTTTGTCTCTTCCAACACTTTTCATTCTCTTAGCTTGTATGTAGTACCAACCTCCCTGGCAGGTGTCTTGGAGCCTTGCCAAGGGGGTGGGTGTTGTGACCTAGGTCACATGTGTAGACTCTGCGGCTCAGTCAGCCGGAGGAGACAGATCAGTCTCCTCTGGGCCACCTGAGCCGTGACTTCACTCACTCTCACCTGCAATACATAGTCTATGTCACTACAGCTTTCACTGTCCTATATATATATAAGCATATTTTCATATATTTTTTTTTCCTCAAATTTTTATGCATTACACATTATGCTCAAAAAACAATAGTTTTGTGGTAACCAAAAATGGTTCCAAAAAAAAGTATGCATACAGCAAGGTATGCATACAACGTGGATGCTTACATTGAGGGATCACTGTATATACATACATAATTTGTTGCTTCACTTGCGGTTGCAATTTGCCACCCATTTGAAATCTCCCTTCCCAAACAATATTTCAAGGTGGAGCTAGGATTTGATCAGTGAAATCATCATACATACATCTGTGGTTGATCTGTGGCTGTTATATACAAGCTACATAGATACAAGAAAGTTAATTATAATTCCATGTACATAAATAATTGGTTCAGTGCTACCAATAATGTTGTTGGTTGGCTGTATATCAGCATGGCTGGGGATAGTTGATGAGTGTGTCTGTTTTGATCAAGAAGCAATATATATGTACAATAACCATTGGATGGCAGCTGATTTTGAGGATGCAATTTCTTGTTCTACATATTTATTTATCTGATAGACTGGTCTGTCAGTTATGTATATATATATGTTGATAGAAATGGGTACATATTTTTATGTATGATAAGAGAATTAATCATTGAAAGTTTTCAGATCAGATCAGATTGTTGCTTCCATATAAGCCATTAAATTACCTGAATTGGTTGGTTGTGATGCAAATGAGACGCCGGATGCTTTCTTTGGGTCAACATGGAAGTCTGACTAGTTGGATGAGAGTCAAGAATAATTGTACTCTAAGCTAGCAAGGATCAAGTAGTGATCAGGTTGTATGTATTTCTGACTTGTCAAGTAGATGTTCCTTAATCATGAAGTGAAACCTGCCAGCTGTTATGTACATATAATCATCACCTTCTGCATGATCTGATTCTGATTCCTGATTAAGTATCTGACTGAAATCTGATTCTGCGGTGCTGTCTTCCCAATATTGAGCAGTATATCCTTATCTTTTTAAGTATGTATGTATTTACTTGTTTCCTAGTCTGTCTCTCTCTGTATGCTGGATTGGCGTTGGGATTGAACAGACTCTGTATGTATGAAAGTGTTAATGTATATGTTCTCCCAGCTCCTTATATAAATATGTACTCTTATGTATCTGGACTGCCAGCCAGTGAAGCAGTTTATATCTACATATTTACATAACTGCAGTCTGGTGCGCCTGAAGAGGAAGAGAGAACTCTTGATCATCGGCCAGGTCTATAAGCAGTCATTAGCCAGTCTCAACACACTATGTTCCTGGGCAGTACCCGCAGACCACTAGTACTACTCCATCTGCGCACCCCAGTAGCAGTAGCAGTAGCAGCACCCACAATTACCCTTATCACACTCCGGTCTAACTTAGCCAGCCGCACTCGCCGGGCATTCGCTCTCTCCGCCGCCGCACCCGCCTCCGGATCTTCCTCCTCTTCTTCTCATCAGCCGGTATCCCACTCCCTGTTCACCCCGCTCGACAGCTTCACCAGCCGACATCTCGGCCCACGCGACCATGACATCCAGACCATGCTCACCACCCTCGGCTTCAGCTCACTCGACCAGTTCGTCGAAAGGGTCATCCCCCAACCCATCCGAGTCTCACCCCTGGACAACCACTCCCTCACCCCACTCTCCGAGTCACAGCTCACACAGCGCGCACTCCAGCTCGCCGCTAAGAATGTCCCCGCTAAAAACTTCATCGGCATGGGCTACTCAAACGCCCTCATGCCAGCACCCATCGCAACAAACGTAAGCCTTATATTTCCTGACAAAACAACAACAACAACAACCATGAAACTCATCTCTGCGTCTGGTCAATACAGGTTCTTCAAAACCCTGCCTGGTACACCAGCTACACTCCCTACCAGGCCGAAATCTCGCAGGGCCGATTGGAGTCTCTCATCAACTTCCAAACTATGATCAGCTCGCTTACCGGCCTGCCCATCGCGAATGCATCCCTGCTGGACGAGGCCACAGCAGCCGCAGAAGCGATGACGCTATCATACAACCAATCCAAGTCCCAGTCCCGCAAAACCTACATCGTCGACCGCTCCGTGTTCCCCCAGTCCATCTCCGTGCTACGCAACAGGGCTGCCCCCGCTGGTATTAAACTCATCGTCACCAACGTCCGCAAGTATCTGAACGACCACGGCTCGCTCCCCTCCGACTGCTTCGGCGTGCTCGTCCAATACCCTGAACGTCGTGGGGATATCACCGATTGGTCCAAGCTCGCTGAAGCAGTCCACAAAAATGGAGGCCTGTTGAGCTGTGCCACTGACCTCCTGGCCCTCACCAAAATCAAACCCCCAGGAGAATGGGGTGCAGATATCGCACTGGGGAACAGTGCTCGTTTTGGTGTTCCACTCGGATACGGTGGGCCTCATGCTGCTTTCTTCGCCGTTAAGGAATCTTTGACTCGCAAGATCCCTGGCCGTTTGATCGGTCTCTCCAAGGACTCCAACGGGAAACCTGCCTACCGATTAACCCTCCAAACACGGGAACAACACATCAGAAGGGACAAGGCTCTCTCCAACGTGTGTACCGCACAAGCCCTTCTGGCCAACCTTGCCGCATTCTATGCCGTCTACCATGGCCCCCACGGTCTTCGTCGCATAGCCAATCGGGTCCATGGCATGGCTCAAGTACTTGCAGCCGGTCTCGAAAAGCTCAGCTACGATGTCGTCAATCAGTCGTACTTTGACCGACTCACCGTAAACACATCCGGCCTGGCCATCTCGGTCGTGCTCTCAGAGGCGAAGAACAGACAGATCAACCTCCGTCACGCCGATGATTTCCACGTCGGCATCACCCTTGATGAGACTCACTCGCTAAATGATATCGTCTCCCTCTTAAACCTGTTTGTCGACTTGAACGAGCTCAAGTTTAACCGTCGACACCGTCCCGATCAGCACTTCACCCCGGAAATGGTCCTGGCCTTGGCCGACAGCCTCAACTTGGGGCCCGTCGTGAACCCTCCGTCGGATCAGTCCCTCGTCTCCTCAACCGATCCCTCGCCATCCGGCTCGGCGACCCACCAACAGACCTCCCCCAAGATCCCTGCCAGCCTCTCTCGCCAGACCCGTTTCCTGGAACACCCCGTCTTCAATCAGTACCATTCGGAAACCGAGCTGATGAGGTACATCACCTCGCTCCAGAAGAAAGATCTCTCCCTCGTCGACGCCATGATCCCCCTGGGATCCTGCACCATGAAGCTCAACTCGGCTACTTCCATGAACCCGCTCAGCTGGAAAAACTTTAGCTCGATTCACCCCTTTGCGCCCCAAGAACAAGCCGCCGGGTACATGGAAATGATCAAAGTGAGTCCCATCCATCCATTCCATCATCGACACACATATTCAACTAAAAGCTTGGCATTTTCACACTCAAGGAATTGGAGGCCGATCTAAGCAAAATCACCGGGTTTCCTGCGATCAGTCTTCAGCCCAATTCCGGTGCTCAGGGCGAGTATGCGGGGCTTTCTGTCATTCGAGCGTACCATCATTCCAGGGGAGACCAGAAGCGGGATGTCTGCTTGGTGCCCGTTAGTGCTGTAAGTCCCCAATTCCCTCACTGAAACAAAGTCTCACAGAGAAGCGAAAGTTTTGTTAACATTGTCTATTCGAGAACAGCATGGGACCAACCCCGCCTCAGCTGTCATGGCAGGCATGAAAGTTATCCCCATCAAGACGATGAAGGACGGCTCGTTAGACTTGGAGGATTTGCAAGCCAAGGCGTCCAAACACCAGAACGAGCTGGCTGCCATCATGATCACATATCCGTCCACTTATGGCGTCTTCGAGTCGCATGTTCAGGAGGTGTGCGATATCACTCATCGGCATGGAGGCCAAGTGTACTTGGATGGTTTGTCCATTTCTATCTGGTAGCATGAGTTGAACGAGTCTGATTTGGATCCTCCCCCCCCCCCCCCCCCGCTATGAAATGACAGGTGCCAACATGAATGCTCAGATCGGGCTGACGAACCCGGTGAAATGTGGGGCAGATGTGTGCCATCTGAACCTGCACAAGACGTTTGGGATTCCGCACGGAGGAGGGGGACCGGGTGTAGGGCCGATTGGTGTAGCGGCGCACCTGGCAGAGTTCCTACCGACGCACCCGATGATCAATGCGCGGACGGACAAGTACGGGCCGGGGGGGAAGGGTCCACAGGCCATCGAGCCCGTCTCCTCCGCGCCATGGGGCTCCGCTTCCATCCTCACTATCTCCTGGGCTTATATCAAAATGCTCGGCGGATACGGCCTCGCCCTTAGCTCGAAAATCGCACTCCTTAACGCTAACTATCTCGCTCACGCTCTCAAGTCTCACTTCGACGTTAAGTTCAAAAATGAATCCGGCCTCTGCGCTCACGAGTTCTTGTCAGTATTTCTCCCCTCCCCTCATCCGAGTACATTTTCTTTGAAGAGAGTGAATAACGTCTCATGTGTGCTGACGAACCCAATTCTTGGCAACGCACACAGGATTGATTTTTCCGAGTTTGAGAAGAAGCATGGGATCAAGGTGATGGACGTGGCGAAGCGGCTGATAGACTACGGGTTCCACCCGCCGACGTGTTCGTGGCCGATTGCGACGTCGATGCTGATTGAGCCGACGGAGTCGGAGTCTTTGGCGGAGCTGGACCGGTTTGTGGAGGCGCTGGTGGCGATCCGCGGCGAGCTGGAGACGCCCGAGGGCCGCGCGCTCATCAAGGCTGCGCCCTTCGACCTCGACTCGGCCTTCAAACTCGCCGCCAACGCACTCCCCGCTATCCCCCCCTCCGAGTCTGTTATCAACACCGCCCAGCTCGTCCAGAACGCCGTCTACCCCGTGCCCTCCCTCAAGTCCCACAAGTTCTGGCCCTCCGTTGCTCGCGTCGACGATACCTATGGTCCGTCCTCCCCTTCCACTTTCTATCCCTGCTTGGTGCTAACCCACGTACTACTCCTCTTCGCTGCGTCAACAGGCGACATGAACATCTTCTGCACCTGTCCCTCCGTCGAGGAAGTCGCCGGCGCTGCTTCGTCCGATGCCAGCTCGGCCTCATCCACCTAACCTAAAAACAATTGCGACCGCGGCGGGCCCATGCCGGCTTCCCTCCCCGCCAACTTCCATGCCTGCCCCTCTCTGGTATTCTATTACATGAGCCCCTCCTTGTGTGCTCTCATTCGCGTTTTTTTTTATGTCTTGCCATCAGCTCTGGGCCAAGAATATGGTCTTTCTCGGCTCAGATTGTTCTTGATGAGATCCATTTCTTTCTCTCTCTCCCACTTTTTTTTTTTTGGCGGGGGGGGGGCGTCTCATGTTTTAGGGGTGTCGACGATGGACGTCATTTTGAATCCATCTCTTCATTCAATGCCGTGTGGATGATGTATTGTTGGGAGATGGACGGATGGAGTGATGCTGACGACGGCGATGACTGCCGGCGCTTTGAAGCTACAGGGAACGGCCGGCCACTCTGGGCGTCTCTATCTCTTTCCTTTTTTTGACATAGACTTGAACGATACCATTTCCCTACCCCTTTTTTTCTTTTTCTCTCCATTCTTCATTCATGTTCCTTGACGACATCATCTGCTCCAACTTGCTTTCTTTTCTCTTGACACATCTTATGTACGTCTTTTCTTTCCCCAACGAACGAAATTACATACAGCAGCATCAATTAGCGTGCCCCCATATTCTGCCCTTTCTCTCTCAATTTCTGTCTGGCCACACTGGAGTGGACTGGTCCATTGAGCCAGTGACCACCTGACATCGAGCCCACGGCTGGTGTATGTATGTATATCATTTTGCAAGAAGAATATGGATCTCAATCCAGCGAAACTTGACAATTTCAAGGACAGCACTATATAGCCATCTCCTGACCAACGAATCATATCAGTTGAGCTTTGTGCTAGATGGAGTGAATCCCACACTGCGGTGTTTGCAAGCAGTTCCCCCATCAGCCATTACCGGTACCCCGCCACACTAGCCGTATCAGCAAGCAGCCCCATAGCGCAGCCAACATCACCAAACACCACAAGTGTGCACCTATCAACGTCAGTTCAAATCCCCACCATCGCGGCCTCCCCACCTACTCGAAAACTGCTCAGAATAACAATGATTGCCAAGTGTTTCGTCTACCTCGCTGGGACCATCGTCTCCGCTGCCTTGGCGGCCCCCATGGACGCTGCGACTTCCATCGCCCATGCCACGGCGCCTCAGGGCGTGGTTATCTCTGAGAAAGCGCAGACCCTCGCCCCGGTCATGGGCACCATCGATGATGGGACAGAACCATTGGTCGAGTTCTGTAGCTGTTGCCCTCCATCCGGCAGCTTAGGTGGTGTATGTCGCAACTGCGGAAAAACCGTTTGGAGAAGCAGAATGTGACGCTTCGCCTGTTGCTGTCACACACTCAAGTCTTCATCATCTGCAAGTGGCCTCCACCCAAAGTTAAAAAAAAAAAAAAATCAAGAGAAATTAATACATGAATCTCTACAAAAAAAAATCAAAACTAAATTTGAAAAAAAAAGGCATACATGATTGAAAATACCAAAACTCCAAAAAAAAAAAAGGAAATTGATAAAAAAAGGGACTTGGAAAAACAACTACAATTTATTTTCCAACAACTCCCAAAAATGAGCTTGACGTTGCGGAGACCGTTTTGTGACCAAACTGTGACGTCTGTGGGAGTTGTCATCCAAATACACAATGCAGGGGTGGGAGTCGCTGGTCCAAATTTTTATTGAGTTTTTATTACTTTCATGGGGGAGTTGCTCTGCTAAATCCCCATGAAGGCATGGTAGTCGTCACGATAAAAGCCACCTGGGGGAGTCGCTTTGCTAATTCTCAATAACAAAATGGGAGTCGGCAAGAAAAAAAAAACCAATGAATTTTTGTTACGTCAGCAGAGAGTTGCCCACCCAAATAGTCAATCCAAACCCACAACCTTGCTTGTCAACATTGGCAATCAACTACCACGCACAAAAACCACACGCACACACTCCCAAAACTTGCCAGAGACTTCCTATCAATTTCAAGCATCAACCCTCAAACCTCCAAAGAAAAATGTCTAACTCAACCAAGCAGATAAACACAGACGTAGACCCCCTTCTGATTGCAAATAAGGAAGAAATCACTGTCAAAAGCGCTCAAAATCAAGAAGAACCTCAAGAGAATCATAAAGACAGCAAAGAAAACAAAGGACTTGCCGACACCAACCAACAGGACGTGGTACAATCTCCAATCGTGGTTCTTCAATCTTAACGCGTTATTGAGGAGGATCAAATTTGACGGATGAGGAAAATGCAAACAACAAAACTGGATGATGATGCCAAGTATGGGCAACCCACTGGCCAACTGTTTTGGAGTTCTGGTTTTTCTTTTTTCTCCCAGCCTTTCTACTACTTTCTTCCCCTGCTCCACCGCCCCCAACAATGATCCTCCTATTTTAATTGCTTTTATTGGAGAGCTTCATCATTTCATTGCTCTGGAGCTCCACGACCGCCATCTTTTTCCTGCACCTCCTATCTCTCAAGATTGGGCTCAAAACTGTGATCCAGAAGCTATAGGATGGGGCGTAAAATATTCTGATTGTTTTGAATTGACTCAAGTAATAGTGGCTGTAAATCCAAAGTTGGAATATAAAAATTTCTAGATTTTTACAGTGGTCTTTTTATTATTTCTTGATTCATTAGTTAAATTGAATTTATTCTGTTAATCTTTTTTGTTTGAAATGTTATTCTCCTTTTTTTTCTTTCATTTATGTCTTTTTTCTCATGCTCCCTTGTGTTCTTTCATTTATTTCCTTTTTCTTAAGTTTATCAAAGAGGAATTCACTTTTGTGGCCTTTCATTTTTTTTTTGATGAATTGGGTTGGCAACTCCCAACTACATTTATTTTTTTGGTTTGGCGACTCCCCTTTTTATATACAGTGCCCGGAAATAAATTTTCATTAATACAAAAAAAAATATAACTTGAAAAAGAGAAAAGCTACAGATACAATTTTTTGGCATGGCGTAGAAACTGGGCTTGTGCAAAGGATTGCCGTAACAGAATTGAAAAAAAAGAAACAGAATTTTTTTAATTTTTTTTTTGATCATTGGCAGGGAAAAAAATTCTAGGAATTTGAGAAAAAAAATATGCAAAAATAAGCAGGGTGTAGCTGAGGAGTGAGGAAGAATGATTGTGAGAAAAAAAAGCAAAAAAGAAAAGCAAAAAAGAAAAAACTGACATTTTCACCATCGGGTGGGGCCTCCGCGAGCTTTGATGACGGCCTTCATTCGCTCAGGCATTGAGGCAAGGATGTTGACTAAGGTTTGACGTGGGAAGTTGTTCCACGCTTGCTTGAGTGCTTTGTGCATCTCATCGACAGATTTCGGATGGTAGTGCTCCTGGATGTTGGTCTTCAGGACCTTCCAGACATTTTCAATGGGGTTGAGGTCCGGGGATTGAGGTGGCCAGTTGGGGATCTTATTGATTTTTGATTCGGCAAGGAAAGCCGCCGAGAGCTTGGCTTTGTGGACGGGTGCGCCATCTTCCATCAGAACAAGACGCCGGGAACGATTGGGATCATGTTCTTGTAAAAAGGGGACGAGACCAGGCTTGTAGACTTCTTTGATGAAGTCGGCGGCTTTTCGGGACTTTGGAGGGATGAAAACTAGGGGGGCCTTGGTTGTGCCAAAGAATGCACCCCAGACCATTGTTGAGGTGCGACCACTCTTGAAGGTTGGCTACAAGCAGTCCAGGTCGTACTTCTGCTCCTTGGTTCTCCAAACGCGGACAACCTGTGAGTTTTTCCCAATCTCAAACGACGATTCGTCCGACCAGATCACTCGCTTCCAGTCTGCGATCGTCCAGTCTGCGATCGTCCAGCTGAGATGGTCCTGCGCAAAATTGATTTGTTTTTCTTTCTGGACATCATTGACATTGGGCTTCTCAACGGACACACGGTTGTTGAACCCGATCTTGTGGATTTGTTTTCGAAGGGTTCTGGTGGAAACCTGAGTCGGAACAACATTGCTGATCTCACTCAGCTTGGCTTTACGATTGTTTTCGAGGGCCGCCTTGATCTGTCGCAAGTCACGGTTGGTTGTCTTGCGCGGTTGGCCGGATCGTTTCTTTGTTTCGACGGTACCGGTGTCGCGCTTCTTCTTCAAGATTGAATCAACAGTCGATTGCGGAAGGTGAGAGAGTCGTGCGACCGCCAATACCGAAGATCCACCAGCTGCCATTCCAACAACCTCGGCTCTCTTCTCTGTCGTCAGGTGTTGTTTGCCCTTGTTGCAAGCCATCCTAGAGCATCAAAACCCACAAAAATCACATTGTCAGTGAGATCAATCTAGAGTGAAGGGAATATAATATGAAGAAAGAAAGAAAAAAAACCTTACCTGAACTAATAATGTAAGGAAGACAGCTCAATTGCCAAGCCGTGATTGAGGAAGAGGTTGAGTCGTGATGAGTTACAAGGAATACGGCAGGGCTGAGTAAACCCGAAATACCCGCGCGGGCCCGAAAGTGAAAATGTCACAAAAACTTACTTCCGGGCACTGTACAATTTTAATAAATTTGAGTTGTCCAAGCGACTCCCAAAAAAATAACCATTTTAGACAACGACTCCCACAGACGTCACAGTTTGGTCACAAAATGGTCTCTGCAACGTCAAGCTCATTTTTGGGAGTCGTTGGAAAATAAATTGTAGTCGTTTTTCCAAGTCCCAAAAAAAGGGACTTGGAAAAACAACTCCCAGGAATGTGCCAATGACTCCCAAAAAAAGACAGGACGCTGCGCTGCGGTCAGCATTACAGACTTTGGACGTCCATGGGAGCTGTTGGGCTAAAAAAATTTTTTTTTGGGAGTTGTTGAGACAGATAAAATTTAATAAAATAATTGGAGGGGCAGCTACTACCCCCGCCCCTTGCAGGTAGCCCTAAATATTGTCATGTGCCCCCTCTCTGTTCTCTGCTTGCCTGCCTTCTTCCCACATTCATTATCCCTCTGCCCAGTATCCCAATATTTCTTTCAACATGCCTTTGCAGAACTCCAAAGATGCACCTCTTGGCCAAAGTGGTTGAGTTACAACCCAAACGTCCAGCCAACCACCTACCCCATTGAAAAATCCAGACATTAAAGAAGTGGAAAATGTTACTTCTTGGCATGAAGTTAAACGTAATGAGCAACCATCACTCCCTCACCTACCTCCTCAAACAACGGAATCTAAGCCGCCAACAGGCTTGCTGGACCAAGATCCTCACTGAATTTGATCTAAACTTTGAATAAATCAAGAGGGACAAGAATGGTGTAGCAGACACACTCTTGCATAAGTAATCCCCCAAAGATCTCACCGTCATCAACCCACAGGACATTGAAGTGGTAGCAGCGCTGACAGAACACCGGTAAACACTCTCTGACATGCTACACACAGCCATTGTTGCAGCCTACGACACGGACCCATTCTGCGTAGCCTTGAAGAAGGTCCTTTCTCTCCGTGAAGACAGCACTATTGTGGACAATCTGATGTTCGTTGACGGCCAACTGGTCATCCCTAACACCCACTCCATCCAAAAAAACCTAATCAACAAGGAGCACATCCGTCTAGGCCACCTAGGCTTCATCAAGACCCTAACAGAACTCCACCGGAAGTTCTTCTGGACCCACATGTCCAGGGACGTCAAAAATGCATCCAAAGTGTGCACCGTATGTCAAAAGACAAAAGCGCCCACCAAATCCCCAACAGGCAAGATGCTGACCCCTCACCTTTCCCGCACTCGGCTCACAGACGTTGCCATTGACTTTGTTGGACCACTGAGCTTGTCCAGACACTACAACATGCTTTTATCATGTACTTGCCGCCTCTTGGGTTTCACTTGAGTTATTTTGGTTAATCAGAAGGAAGCAGCAGATAAGACCGCATCAAGATTCTTTGCCAACTGGGTGGCTATGTTCAGGGCCCCCACATTGATCTAGCTTAACTAAGACTCCCAATGGGATCAGGGGCCCAAAGGGCCCGGATGCAAAGCATCCTTCCATTCCCAATGGGAGGCTTGTGACTGAAGTCCCCGCCGTGGCGTGAGGAATTTGTGATTTGGAGCATTCTTGAGCCTCTTTTTCACAAATTTGGCTATTGCAAGTAAGCCACTTGAGGTGTTGTCAAGCGGGCAAGCTGCCCGGGTAGGCAGCTATCTTCCCTTTCATTTGATCACCTCAAAGCTGGAAAAACCTTGTCTCAGTCCCCTTGCCCAAGAGTTGAATAAAGACATTGGCCTCTGCCATCATTGCCTTGTAACTTGATAGTTTTCAATACATGTTGCCACATGCGTTTGTACAGATTCCTATATGCAACTCAAAGTAAATCCATGTAATCTTACCAATTTTGGCAGACTCTTTCAATACTGAGGCAATAAGACAGGACTTGCAAATATTCCAGCTTTTTCAACCAGTTTACATCCAAACTTAAGAAGCACGACTGATCCAAGGTATCACCATGAATGTCAATACGTCCCAAGTCTCAGCCAAAGAAAGCCAATCACTTACAGGAGTCAATGTCTATAAGAAACTCTCTGAGATGAACAGTCAGGATCTCTCTAACCATATAAACCAGTTGTTGCTTGAATTTTACCACCAACCTTCCAAACCGTTACAGGTAGACACAGTGATGAATCTTGTGAATGGACAAATTACTTTCTTGCTAGCTGGTACTGGTTTTGGCAAGAGTCAAATTGCAGAGCTCTACTATAGGCTTATTCCCAAGAAACAATGTGCCGTGATCCTGACATTGAACCCCCTCAATACATTGGGCAACAATCAAGTTTTGGAGAAGCAAGGTGCAGGCTTCACTGCAATCAATCTGTCAAAGAAGAACTTCAACCCAGCAACGGCTAGAGAAATTGTGAAAGGCATTTATCAATTTGTCTATCTCAGTCCAGAAATCTTTCTGAATAACAAGCTCTGGGATGAATCATATTTCTGCGCAGAATTTTAACACCGGCTGGGCCTCATTGTGGTTGATGAGGCCCATATGATCTTCATCTGGGGACTTGTCATGGCCAACTGCAAAGGTACCAAAACCTTTGCTGTACATATTTGACATGCGGATAGCGGCATTTTTTGACCATCTTATGGAAACCTTGGGGCACAACTTTTATTTTGCAACGGCAAACCAATACTCGTACTCTCTGCTACCTGTTGTCCAATGGCAGTTGAAGCCATCTTGAAAATCCTGAAACTTGAGGATACTTTGCTGGATATCTTACGAGGTGAACTTACCTGGCCAGAATTACGTATTATTCAAGTGACCATGTTCAAATTGTTGGCGTCATCAATCAATGTCATCAGGGTGTTTCCTTCTGCCAAAGATGTGGCCAACCAGGATATGGTCCCATGTCTAGTCTATATTAGTTCACGCAGCCGCACCATGACAGTATTGGAAGTCATTGAATGTGCCCGAGAAACCGTTGACAAGGCTTACAAACCAAGAAATACTTGTGCGCGGCAATACCACTCATGTACCGGGGATCTCAATAAGATAGATTCTGTAAATGGGTATGCCAATAATAAATACCCTGTGATTTCTTGTACAATGGCTCTGGGGTTGGGCCAAAACTGGTCACGAGTCCGCATGGTTGTGCACATGGGGCGAGGTGATCCTGCCAATGTCTCTCAAATGATTGGAAGATGTGGCCGCAATGGACAACCAGGCCTTGCCATCCTCTTTGTTGCAAAGAATAGGAAGCATGGAAAAAATTCAGTAGATCAGTTTCCTTCCAAGCCAGTCAACAAGGATAGAATGGATGCTCTGGAAGTGACCCCAGTGTGCCTGAGAATTGCTTTCTCATTGGATAACCTGTTAGTGTTTCCTTAAAACCCACTCAAGCTGTTCTTTAGTGGACTGTTATTAACCACCATTTGGTGTTTGATGTGGGCTTTTTTACATCCAGGCTAGGATATGTGCCAGCTTTTGTGGACAATCCATCATACATTAGGGAGCGCAAGCGTGAAATCAGTGCCAGTTTCTCACCATGTGCCTGCTCCAATTGTGCTCCTACTAAAGCGGACAACCTTATGGAGAATCTGATGTTTGCAAACAATGAGAACTTTGGTGCAATTATGGACAACACCTTTGTCCAACCCAGAACAGTTGACCTCAAGCACAAATATCCGGCCTGCCGCTCTGGGAGCAGAAAACAGAAATTTACTGAAGTGGTTCAAGCCTTGCTGGATTGATTGCAAGATTAAATGATTCATGAGATGGCAAGGCTTTTCAATACATACAATAAGTGGGGTGGAGATCTTGACGCAAGCAACTTGTTTGGGGTGACCGTGAAAGAAGCAGAATCCTTGATAACCAACTTACATTGTGTTCAATCATTGAAAGATGTTTGGAAGTTAATTGGTGGCAAGTGTGTGCCAGGTCAGCTGACCATGCTATTCAATCTGTCTGTGAATTTCCAGGAGACAAGGCCTGCGGATACCAATAATCAAGAACCTTTACCGCCACTGAAAAAGGCTTGAATTGAAAATGCGTGCCAAACACCAACAACAGTCTCAAATGAAAAGCTCAACTCACAGCCATCAACTCAAGCACCTACAAAGAAAATGCAAGCTGCTGAGGAAAGTTGTTTGAGAAGGGAATATAAGGCCAAATTGGTTCAATTGCTTGCCAACAAGAAGGAGGAAAGAAAAAGACAAATAGCTGAGATCATGAGCAATATCAAAGCAGCTCAAGAAGGAAATAGTAATTGATGCATGGTAGAACTAGAAATAACAAGATCTCTCAGACAAATTTTCAGATTGGCTTCCCAAATTGTTCTTGGATGTGTTTCCACCTTCAGAATTGGTGTGAATGTCTTCAGAATTCTCTTTCAGGTTTTTGACCAATAAATGTTTTTTAAATTTATTAGCTCCATCATCCTTGTTTCTTATATGTTCTTGAAACTTGATTATTCCTGATAAATAGGTGTTGTCTACCGCACCCTTTGAGCTCCCGTTATTTTTGGCAAACTGGTCTAAAATGTCAATGTTATTTTCCATGAGTGTAAACATATCTAACAAGTGTTGGGAAAGTTCATTCTTGTGAGATTGATGGATTAATTTGGTACCACAGTCTGTCTTGAGAGAGTGGAGTAACTTCTGCAACTATTGAGTTGAGCTGCAAAGATATGTGTCAGCTAAGATGGAAGCAACACATAATCACATTGCATGAAAATCATGTGACTTACCATCATGATATTCAACAAGAAGACATCACGCAACCAATCAATCTGTGTCCCGTTGCCACATTGGTTGTAGAAGTATTTTATCCAGTAGTTCTGGATCTCAAGCCAGAAGTCTTTGGCCACAAAATGATCATTCCTTCCCATTGGTTAAATTAACAAGTTATGGCAAAGGTATTTCCTCATTGATGGAGTGAGAAAGACCGTGGGTAACAAGACCATCCAAGGGAGATATGCCAAATAGATTGTGATGCCAGGGAGTGCCTGCGCCATCAAGCACCATTTGGACTACACAATCATGAGACGGCCCACATCTCCACCTTTCATTGCTCTTTTGGCCTCCACAACAGTTGAGAAGTCATGTAGCATAATCAGCGTATTATAAAGCTTTGGGCATTTGCAATCTTTGGCCTCCTTGCAAGCAGCGCCCGTACAATAGCTCTGGTAACACTCCTCCACAACGGCATTCCATTTGCTAGTCTCTAGGTTAGGATAATCTTCAGGATTCAATGCAATCTTCCTCTTCTTCAACACCTGCCTTTTCACATGGCAGATAATTTTAGCATTCCAGGCGTTGATGATAAAGATTAAAGCAAAGTGAATTGGAACAAACCTTAGGCAATAGTACAATACTACTTCCATTATTTTTTCCATCTGGTTCACCATTAAGGTGAAATCTTTCTTTTGGATAGCCTTTTCAGCTGGGAAACCTAACACCTCTAAGTATTGCCAAACACCAAAATCCAACAAATTTTTTGGGTCTCCAAAGTGAAGCATAAATATTGCTGTGGCAATGTTCCAGAGAGTGTGAGATGCGCCTATCTGGAACACAACATTTGTCAAAGATTCCTCTGGGTAGGGATTTGGGGCCCTTTGATCACGTAGACAATTGAAATTTTGGACGGTCCCCAAGTCGCCGGCCAAAGAACTCTTCCACATCAAGAAACAATTGGTGCAAGAGAGATTCAAAAACTTGTCCAACCCCTTCAGCAGAATTGTCAGAAAAGTCCATGAGCTTCAACATGTAAATCTTGGGGATGACAGGTGTGATCACCTCAACAGGTGGTGGCTTGACAGGTATTGCAGATGACTTGTATTTGGGGTCAGTCAGGTGCATGGATAGAACACAAGCAATTTGGATTTTCCACACTGAAGCCGTAGCCTGTATCCCCTTGGGTGTAGGCGGTGTAAAGCTCAAAAGTGTCAGTGAAGACCTTTTGCTGAGTGCGGAACGGGATGATGTGAGGATGACTCTGCCGTTCCTTTACTAGACACTAAAACAAGACCCCCCAATCTATGATTGGCAGGCTTTAATTCAAGTGATAGTAAGTGTATCCAAGATACTTCAGTTGGGATAGCAAGTGTTGATGACTAAGGATGTGTTGAGTGTTAAGTGTATCTGATGATGATGATAAAGATGATAGTGGTGACTGATGATAGTGTTGTTGATGGTAGGTGATGATGATATTGGTGAACGGTGAGAGTGTATGGGGATGATGAAGGTGTGTTAAGCTAATGAGTTCTGGGAGCTGACGCTACTACCAAGGATGGATGATGACGATAAGGGTTTGTAGTGCGAAATGAGTTTTCGGGAGCTGACGCTTCTACCAAGTGGGTCAAGATGAGTTGTTTAAATGAGTAATGATGAAGTTGTTATTGCTGATGTTGATTGACTAAAACCTCAATATTGAGTGACTTATAATGAGGAGTGACCAGTGTATTAGACTATAGGGAATAGTAAAAGGTATCTGTGGATGGTGTGTAATGTGGTGTGATCCCAGAATCTGGTGAGGAGGGGGAAAACAGCTAGAGGAGAGCCTCTTTTATATCAAAATCCTGACAAATGGGGGGTGGTCAACTTGTGGTTGGAACAATGGTCATGGAACACAGTGGAACAACAAATGATGACTAATCAGGGCTGAGTTGTGGTTGATGGAAACAAATGGAACAATGGAACAAGTGAAATGTGTGTGACTTGTGGTTCTGAACTTGATGGAACTTTCCATGAGTGTTGTGGGCCTAAGTTGGGTGGAACATCCTAGAAAAGGGGTTACCTGGGCCTAGTGGTTGAGTTGTGGGTGGGGTTTTTGTGTGATAGCCTTGTGAAAGCGCCATGTAACTATGAATAACTGGAATAAACTTGGGTCTAGGAACTAATATTGGCCATAACTATTTATCCAGGCATGTAAGAGAGATTCCGTGAGTTGTTCCCTAGGATCAAATGGCCTGAAGAATGTTTTGCTGGAAAAATCTATGGGGTTTTGAGGGTTTTGTATTTTGGCGACTGTAGTAGGGATTAAGGTTTAGGTGACGGAGTATGTTGATTTACTGATGCTTCCTGATCCGGTCGAGTGGTGAATATGCCGTAAGTTGTGTCCTAGGGTGAATTTTGCCGTAGATTCTGATTCTTCAATAATATTTGAGGATATCTTAGTGGATATAAGAGAAAAAATGAGAAAGAGAAAAGAAATAGAGAAGCAATAGGAGAAAAAAATAGATAGAATAAAAAATTGAAAAATTGTGTCATGTTGGAACACCACAGCGGAAACATTGAAGGCTCAATACTGATTTTGTCAAGCTGGTGAACGGCGGTCTGGTAGTCCCCAAGGGTCAGCTTGGACTGATCCAACAATTTGATAAAGTCAGCATTAGGGAGGTGTATGTAACCCCAGGTACTTTGGAAAGTGTGTGATCGATGCCCAACAGATGCGTCATGGACGCGCTGATCCATGTCTAAGTTATCAATACAGATTGATGGAGGTATCATCATGTTGTCAACGCGCATGACCTTCTTGATTTTTCTTTTGGCATTGATTGCCGGAGTGTTCATGGCAGCTAAGGCTGTCTTCCTAGAAGATGATAGACCAAGATAATTTAGATATTTGTGAACTCGTTCCGAAACCCCACACGCCAGGAACCGGACCAAGTTGGTTAGCTGAAGAGCATTTGCCTGCCGGTTAACAGCAAAACCAAGCATACAACAAACAGTTGAAACAATCTGGGAAGGTCATAATGTGAGGGTAACTCAAGATATGAGAATTCTGCCAATCAACTAGATAGAAATGGCAAACCCTCTTAAACCTTTTTTCCAAGTCCGCACACTTCTTGCTGTACCCGGTGTAGCTTGCTACCTCTGGAAGATCATCATCCTCTGATTCCATATCCCCCGCTGGCTCTTCCTCATCCACCGCAGAGAAAATGTGTCCATTTTGAGCCTTGAGTAATTCCAGAAAGGTAGTGTAGATGAATGGCATGTCCTTTGAAACCAAAACCTCCTCTTGGCAATCCATCTCATCCTTCAAGAAGAAACTTTCTGTCACCGTGGAGGATGTCAGCCTCCGTGATGCCAAGGGCTAGTAAATTTTAGCTACACAAGTTGATAAGAGTTCAAAATAAGGGTAAAGTGGGATACTTTCACGTAGAAAAGTAGTAAAAAGAAGGTATAGAAGAATATAATTCTTTTATAGAGGGGCCTGCTGGCGCAGGGGTGTTTGTAGGTTCCCTCTAAATCAGAGATCTGCTAAGCAGGGTGGTATCTGATTAAGCAAACAATGGGTTTCTGCGTAACAGAAGGTGGTACCAAAGTGCTTTTCCAATTAAGGAACCAGAATGGGGACAGAAGGATAAAAGAAGTACTCACTATTGCTTCTTTTAAGCCAAAAAGCAATGTAAGGGTGTGAAGTAGAGCTGCTGGGTAGATTTGAGGGTTTCTGAGCAGGAGCTGGACACGTAGACTGGTTAATTAAATGAGGAACACCACAGATAAAACAGGCAAACAGGGCAGAGTAACTGAAATAAGGACAGGACACGGCGTAACTGATTGACTGTAATATAATTTGATGATCCTCCACAACATTTGGCGTGGAAAGAGGGCTCTATATATACTAATTTCACTCATAGTAGAGGACCTTTCCTGCCTGTGTGCGTGTAGTTGCTGAATTTCAGCGCAATGTGGCCAATTTGGGAGATTGTCACTAACAAGGCTCATCCCAATGGCACTGCTGGTCATTATTTCAGTGTCACAAGTGCTTTTCATGACCTTAATAACCTATTTGGTCATTGTAACTAAGGTACATAGCAACACTGACATGTAATTGTATCTGAAATGGGCCACAAATGACGGAAATGGGCCACAAATGGCTATGGCCAATCATTAAAGGCCACGCTGGCTATGTTAATCTTATGTATTCAAGGTTTTTATTAATGAAACCTTGTAAATAAACCACATAGATTCTACTTGTACCCTAGTTACACCTGTATACGTGTGGTAACTAGGGGATTAGCTATTTCCACGTATTTGGCCAATTTCCAATTGGATTATATAATCCACGCGCAGGGTTGGAGGTTTAAACCCCATTTGGGTCTATCTCCCAGACTATACACAACACCCCATTTTTACGTCCATTTCGGGACATTTCACATACAGTATGTATATATCAGACATACTCATGTGTGTAATGTCTGTGTGACATGTGTATGTGGCCAATTCTTACGGGTACTTGGTTCAAGGTGAAGGAGTAGGAATTTAGGGGTACTTCCAGTGAGGGACCCTATATTAATTTGCATGAGGATTCAGAATATGACATAGTATTGTAAGTTATCCCCAAGGTTTAGAAGTTATTGGTATTTTTTGTAAAAAGTAGTTGTTATTTTAATTCATTACTTATTTTTATGGTGCTAGGACTTTGCTAAGTTTATTGGATAAAAATAAGTAAACTAAGTTTTTTATAAATTATTAGTCATATTAATGGGTCTTAATAATATAGTAATAGTGTCTCTTTTTATGTTACTTTTGTTAGGTTGGCTCTGACATAGTAGCAAGCTGACAGAGGAGCTCTGGAAAGAACCTTGTGAAATAGGAACAAGTATGGTGGAGCGGCTAGGAATCTAAGACCCTTTGTTACCTTGCTCAATGTTCACTTTGGTACGTTTCCTGGACTTTGCTCTGATGGAGGCTTCAACAACTACTCTAGCATGAGTACAATGAGCAAAAACCTGGCATTTGGAGGGAAGTTCTGTTAATCCTTTAAACTACGCGCACTGTATGACCAATGTAGCTGAACGTCAAACGCAAGTTTATACTTTGTTAATCATATTGTATTCCGTCATGATAGTGTATTAATATGGAGACCGGATGTAAAGCTTCAGAGTTTTAAAACGTGATGCTGCGTTGGGGCGGTGACACTCTGCCTGTAAGTACACCACAACTGATGGACAACTGCTGCTGTAATAAACAAGAGTTTACAATTCTGCCGTTACAGCGGCTGGCCGCTGCTGTAGGATACGCACACCTCGTGTCTGAATTTTCAATCTACTCGTCTCAATATTATCCTTGCACCACACAACCTGCCATTTGTGAACCTCAACTCCAAAGTCACTAAGGCACGACGCTTATGTCAAGTAGCTACGCCAAAACAACATGACACCAAAGCATAAAGGAATTGAGACTCACACACTGAGCACAAGGATTACAGCTCCAATTTCAGTCTTGTGGCTCAGTTTTGGACCCATTTGCAACCACAGTGCTATAGTGCTCCCAGTAAATGGTATATTACATAAGTGAACAGTGTCGAAAGCTGCATGCAAAGAAAAAAAATTAGATGCGTTGAAGACATTAGATCTATTGGACATGGGCGGTGCAAGCGCCACCACTTCTTTGATGCTTTATTTTGTGTTGTTTTGTGTTCTTTGAGGCATATTGCGCGTCTATTTTACTTCTATTATGATTCTATTATGCTTTGCTGGGGACTCTCTAGTAAAATGTAAGCCCCGTGGTTGAGGGCATGTGTTGCTAAGTTGCATTTTATTACTGCTGCTTGGTTACTGAACGATTATATTTACACGCTTCTCTAGAATAACAACGGATGCAACTTCTGAACTATACAGGTACGTTTCTATAGTTCGTAAAAGTACCTAGTTGCGTTCTTACATATACAAGTTACGGTACCTGCGTATTGGTTCCAGTGCTCTATCAGCATGGTGCGGGCTTCAGTACTTTGGCTTCCCTTGGGCAGGTTGTTCTCCAGTGGCAATTTTGATTGCCTGCACCATTGTGAAATAGGAACAATTAGGCAATCAGAACATGGTAAATCAGCATGCAAAATGTGTGGTTTCTGTACCTCCTGTTGAATGAAATCAGTCCAAGCCGCCCAACCAACATTGGTCTTGTTGATATCATGACGCAAAGCGTGTACCACCTTCATGGGGAATTTATTGCGCATGGCTGGGCCCAGAAACGTTGCATAGATGCCAGATTGGAATTGGCAGACTCCAGAAAGTGTAGAAAGAAAACCTTAGGCGTCATTTTGGTGGGGAGTGACCAAAGCTCTTTGCAGAAAAAGATTGTCTTTTCATCTTTTGACAAACTGGGAGTTGCCATATCCTCCCAGGAACTTTATTCATCTGCAAGCACCTGCTCATCCAGTTGATGGACTACTGGTTGCTGTTGAGACATTTTTAACTGAATTGAGATTAGAGATTGGGAGTGATAGGCGTAGAAGTCGCAAAAGGATAGATAAAAAGCGGCAGGAATGAATGCATGAGGAACTAAGAAAAGCACCAGAGAAGTCTATTTATAGCCAAAAGATACAAAGCACACACATCTTTTAAACAAGAGAAAGACATTGGTCTAATGGAGACAAGTACCGGGAGCCAATGAAACAGAGGCTAAGGAGGCTAAGATAAAGTAAATCTGTAACGCTTGCTGTAGGAAGCTAAGACAGACTACAGCAAGCATTAAACATTAGTGGTTGCTGTTTCTAGACATGAAAAAAAGAACAAGAATAAATGGTCAACACTAGTCTCTAACGACCACAATTGAATGATGTTGTATATAATGTTGAGGGGTGGGTTGATTGCCAAGCTTGACAATTTCTTTGTCTCTGCAAGTAGACTGAAACTTGAAGCTAAGTGCTAGGATGCTACTAGCCTGCCTAAACATATGTACTTCCTTGGCCGAGGTGAGTTGAGCAGTGAAAATTGAATGATGTTACATATTTATAATGTTGAGGGAGCTGGTTGATTGCCGAGCTTAAAGATTTCATTGTCTCTGCAACTCTTAAGGAACTATGTGTTTTCAGCCATCATGGGTACAGTCATGTACAGCAATAAACATGGAATATGCGGGAATATGTCTCAAGACATATCCCATGAGCAAGATAAAATGAGAATTAGAAATAATTTTAAGGGTGGCTGAGGTGAGCCTTTTTTTCTGGGATGGGGATCAAAAATTAAAGAAAAAAGCACCTTTCTTGCGGTAACAAGGGCAGCCAAATCTTGCAACAAGAACATGCGGTTAGAGGGAAAGGAAAAAGGTCCCCACCAAAACCCCGTCAGCCCTCATGCCAAATTCCTGACTTTGGGCGCAAGTCCCTCCTTTGGAGGCTGCCGCTTTGCGCCTTCCTGCCTGCCCAGGTACTGGGCTCTCCAATTGGAGGGACTTGTGTTAAGTTAGCACATTGATCATTGGTGATTGCAACAAAACATGGACCTCAAAGTTTTGGAAAGAACTGATGAAGCGGACCTCAACCAGCCTCCAACTTTCCTCTGCATTCCACCCCCAAGCTGATGGGAGAAGTGAACAATCAAATAAAACCACAGGCCAAATCTTACGCACCTTCACGGCAAAATGCCAGTCACAATGGCTTGAAGCCCTCCCCTTTGTGAAGCATGCCATCAACTCCACCATCAACGTTGCCACCAGCATGAGTCCTTTCAATCTTTTTTTGGCAGGAAGCCATGCCTCTTCCCCACCACTGTTGACACCTCTGACACACCGGCCACACTGGATAAATGGATACAGCTATGTGAAAAGTTGTGGGCCAACACCTGCGACAACCTGTGGACAAGCCAAATTAAACAGTCCCTCCAAGAAAACCATTGACATAAAGATTGGACACTGCTGGTGAAAGGAGGCTAGGCCCTCCTCAACAACGCTGACTGGCAAGGCCGTCATCAAGGCGGCACGGAAAAACTCAAGGAACGTTATGAAGGCCCATACAAGATCACGCAAGTCTTCAACACCAGCCAGAACGTCACGCTCCAGCTTCCTACAGGCACCAAACGCCACCCAACCTTCCACGTTTCAAAGGTGAAAGCATTTGCAGAATTGGAAGCCCCGGCGCACGTGGAGGAAACACAAGTTCCTCCCAATGTGCACCTCTGAGCGCTGCCTTGAAAAAAAAACAATACCTTGGCCACTCCGTGATCACCCCACCTTTGCACCTCTTTTCCAGGTTCTCTACGCCACAGGCCAATCAAACCCTGACCACCTACCCACTTGCTTCCCAATCACATCCCACACACCCCCCCCACAGTCCTCCCACACTTCCACACCCTCCCCATCTTGCCGCTTCAACCCTCTCCCTTACCCTACTTTCCCATTCTCCAACTCCCTTCTTCCTCTCTTGTTCCCCCTTTTTTTCTTTCTTTCTTTCTTTTTCTTCTTTCTTTGCCCTTTCTCTTGAAAGCTTCCGATCCAAATCCCTACCCTGTCTTTCTCAACCACCACACACATCCAACACCTTTTGAATCAACCACTTGCGCTCCCTCTTGTTATAGGAGGGGAGACTGTGAAACCTGCTCCACACAGGTTTCACATAACTGTCAACATCCAACTCTTAGTCTGTGCCCCTCTCATCCCTAGCTCAGTAGAAAATTCTGACCGCAAATTCTACTGAGCTAGGTGAGCCCAATCCCTACTATTCTTCCTTTTATTTTCTTTCCTTTCTCTTCATTGTTTTCTTCCTTTCCCATTTCAGTCTCTTTCCTGTTGTAGTAGAGAATTCTGACCGCACATTCTACTGAGCTAGTTTTCAATCCAGAACATCCCGGGGTTCTAGAATTTTCTCTCCAAGACATCTGTCTTGTATCCGTCCGTCCTGTCCGTTCAGTGAAGAGCCGCTCTGGCTCTTAAAACTATTGACTCTGCCAAGCTTCTTTGGGACAAGATCACAAATCAGTACGCTTCCCATTCCATTGTAAATCATGGGCGTGTCTACATGCTCTGGTCAAACCTCTCATACAATGGTGACCTGCAAGAGTACATTAACAAGACTCAATCTTCTCTCCTTGACATTACCATACCAAAAGAACTGGTATTGTATCTTATTCTTGGCAAGCTTCTGAATCAAGGTCTCAAACAAATCATTGATTTCATAGCTCTTTCTCCTGATTGCACCAAAGATCCTTATCTTGTCCTCAATGCTTTGCAAACGTTCCACACTCACAAACTGAACAAATCTGAAGCCAAGAACAATGCGGTTGCCCTATTGACCTCCCGAAAGAAGTTTCCAACCAAGTTGGTGCAGTTGTGTGGTTTTGGCAAGCACAATCCCAAAGCTACAAAAACACTGAGGCAAAATGTTCCAAGAAGTATCCCCATTTGAAGAAGGCTTTTCAAGCACCTCAACCTAACACCAGTGCTAGTTACACACATGCCTTGGCGTTTATCAGTTTCAAAACGGTCCCCAAAGATTTCACTTTTGTCATTGATTTGGCTGCTTCTCACCACACAATCCACAACCGTTCTATTTTCACGTCATTCTCAACAGAAACCATAATCATTAAGGCTAAAAGTAGAACTGATAAACTCCAAGCAGAAGGTGTTGGAGATATCTCTGTCCTGACAAACAGATATGTTGTCCATCTTTGTGGTTTCCTTTTTTTACCCCACATTTCCCAACAGCTTGTTTTGCTTGTTTGACTGATTGACTCTTTGATAAACATTACCAATAAGAATCATCAGTTCACAATTCATCAAGACTCCAAAATGATGTTTTCAGGAGATGTGCACAACAACTTGCTCTTTGTCCTTTATTCTTCTCCTTCCGCATTAATATCAAAGTCAAAGATTTATCATTTGGTCTGGCATCAACATCTTGGTCATCCCAGAAACAACTCCATGAAAACCATGAATCTTCCCACCTTGCACAAGCCAGGTTCATGTGAGGTGTGTTCTTGTTCTAAAATGACCCTACTACCTCTTCCCAGTCATTTCTCTCAAGTTCACTTGCCACTTCAAAGAATTCACATGGACTTAGTGGGACCCATCACCCCTTGTTCAAACATTGGTTTCAAATACTTCTTGACTGTTGTTGACCAATACTTGTCTTTTAAATTTGTCCGGTTTCTGAAGGCAAAATCCAATACATTCCTTGAATTTGAAAAATTGGCTACCCTCATCAAAATCATTCAAGACTCTAAAATCAAAGAAATTTTCTCTGACAGTGGGGGGGGGGAGTTTGTAAATGAAAGTTTCAAGAAGTTCACCAACAAGCATGGCATCCTTCATATTATATCTCCACCCAAAACCCCTGAACATAATGTCTATGCCAAACAAGCAAACCAAACAATTCTCAATCAAGCTTGAGCCCTCCTCCTGACCAGAAATCTCCCAAATAAGTTATGGGCTGAAGCTTTGAACACTTCAACCTTTGTCTCAAATCTTTTACCCACTCCTTCCAGATCAAATTTCTCTCCGTATGAATTTTGGACTAAGTCAACTTCTCTTCACCGCATTTGTACTTGTGGATGCAGAACATACACTGCTTTACCCAAGACAGAGAGTTCCTGGAAGCTTGGCAAGACTGGTGAACCTTGTGCCCTAGTTTGTTTTGAAAACAAGGGAACAGTGTACCGCATCATACGCCTTAGTGACAAGAATCTCATTAGAACTTGTCACACTGTCTTCAATGAAAATTACTTTCCAAAAATAGGCAATGAGGCCAAATCAGATGTTTCTGTCCAAGATTCTCTCATCACCAAAGTCTCTTCCCCTTCTCCCCCTGATAAAGACGCATCAGAACCACAACCACCTGAGCCTACCCAGTTTCTTCCAACTACTGCTGAAACACCACGCTCCAACGTCATCTCAAGCAACATATTGGAGTCTCACATCCTTCCTTATCAATGACGGGCTCTGCGTGCTTTTGTTTCAGCCGCGGTTGATATAATTCCCAGCCACTATGGTCAGGCAATCTGCTGCGTGGAATCAGCTGGTTGGTCTCCAGCCATCAAAATAAACTTGACACCATGAAATCCCTGAATGTATAGACGGTTTTTGACAGATCAACTTCCATGAAGACTGTTGGAACCACTTGGTTCTTCAAGAAGAAAGACAATCCCAATGCCAACATAGTATTCAAAGCGCGTTTGTGTGCCCAATGTTTCTCTCAGAATTTGGATGTGGACTTTGACAAAACATTTGCCCTGACTGGCTGTATTAACTCCTTACGCTCCTTGATCTCCTATGTAGCATCCAAAAATCTTGATTTGCAACAGTTGGATTTCAAGACAGCCTTTTTGAATTCCAACTTGGAGGAAGAAGTCTTTCTCTCAATCCCTCAAGGTGTTGATGAAGACAAACAGCAAAAATGTTTGAGGCTGAACAAGGCCATCTACGGGTTAAAGCAAGCACCTCTTTCTTGGTACAACCATCTATCCTCTTGGCTTATCAGTTTTGGTTTCAGGTTGGCAGCCGCCAACCCGTGTGTTTTCTATTGGATTAATGACAACCCTGTGCGGCTTTTCATTCACGTCAATGACATTGCCGTTTTTGGCAAGGATCTCAATATCTTCAGGAGGGAAATCAAGGACAAGTTTGACATGAAGGCCCTTGGAGCTGATGATCTACTCCTTGGCATTAAAATATTGCATGAACCTACCGCCATCATACTGTCTCAAGCGTACTATGTCTATTCTCTTCTTGACTTGTATGGTATGATCAATTGTTGTCCCGTGTCAACACCACTTGTGTCAAACTCTCACTTGACACTGGCCTCAGATGAAGTGTCAGCCTCTGTGATGCCAAGGGCTAGTACCGTTTAGCTACACAAGGTGATAAGAGTTCAAAATAAGGGTAAGGTGGGATATTTTCACGTAGAAAAGTAGTAAAAAGAAGGTATAAAAGAATATAATTCTTTTATAGAGGGGCCTGCTGGCGCAGGGGTGTTTGTAGGTGCCCTCCAAATCAGAGATCTGCTAAGAAGGGTGGTATCTGATTAAGCAAACAATGGGTTTCTGCGTAACAGAAGGTGGTACCAAAGTGCTTTTCCAATTAAGGAACCAGAATGGGGACAGAAGGATAAAAGAAGTACTCACTATTGCTTCTTTTAAGCCAAAAAGCCACGTAGGGGGGTGAAGTAGAGCTGCTGGGTAGATTGGATGGTTTCTGCGCAGGAGCTGGACACGTAGGATGGTTGATTTAATAAGGACACCACAGATAAAACAGGCAAAACAGGGCAGAGTAACTGAAATAAGGACAGGACATGGCATAACTGATTGACTGTAATACTAAATGATGATGATGAACAACATTTGGCGTGGAAAGAGGGCTCTGTATATACTAATTTCACTAATAGTAGAGGACCTTTCTTGCCTGTGGGCGTGTAGTTGCTATATTTCAGCGCAAAGTGGCCAATTTGGGAGATTGACACTAACAAGGCTCATCCCAATGGCACTGCTGATCATTATTTCAGTGTCACAAGTGCTTTTAATGACCTTAATAACCTATTTGGTTATTGTAACTAAGGTACATAGCAACACTGACGTGTATTTGTATCTGAAATGGGCCACAAATGACGCAAATGGGCCACAAATGGCTATGGCCAATTATTAAAGGCCACGCTGGCTATGTTACTCTTATGGATTCAAGGTTTTTATTAATGAAACCTTGTGAATAAACCACGTAGAATCTACTAGTACCCTAGTTACACCTGTACACGTGTGGTAACTAGGGGATTAGCTATTTCCACGCATTTGGCCAATTTCCCATTGGATTATATAATCCACGCGCAGGGTTGGAGGTTTAAACCCCAATTGGGCCTAACTCTTAAACTATACACAACACCTCAATTATAAGTCCATAATTGGTCATTTCACATATGGTATGTATACATAACAAGTACATACGTGTGTAATGTCATCTGTGCCACATAAGTGTGGCCAATTCTTACAGGTAATTGGTTCAAGGTGAAGGAGTAGGAATTCAGGGGTACTTCCATTGTGGGACCCTACATTAATTTGCATGAGGATTCAGAATATGACATAATATTCCAAGTTATCCTCAAGGTTTAGAAGTTATTAGTATTTTTTGTAAAAAGTAGTTGTTATTTTAATTTATTACTTATTTTTATGGTGCTAGGACTTTGCTAAGTTTATTGAATAAAAAATAAGTAAACTAAGTTTTTTATGCATTATTAGTCATATTAATGGGTCTTAATACTGTAGTAATAATGTCTCTTTTTATGTTACTTTTGTCAGGTTGGCTCTGACATAGTAGCAAGCTGACATGAAGATGGCCACTTGGCCCAACATAGCCTTTGCCTTCAGAACACTGTCTCAGTTCCTCAAGCAAACTGGTATTCAGCATTGGGAGGCCTTCATGCATTTACTTTGATATCTCTCCGGATCAGAAAGCACCTCCCTAATTTACGCTTGTCAATAAACTGCAGTTTTGACGGGATACACTGATGCCAACTGGGGCAACTGCCTAGGAACTAGAAGTCCAGTTACCGGTTATCTGACTTTGTTTAATAATCATCTCATTCACTGGCAAACAAAGAAACAATCAGTTGTTTCCTTATCCTTGTGTGAAGCTGAATATTGCGCTCTGACTGACTTTGCAACTGAAATACTCTGGATCAGACAGTTCATTGTTGAAATATATCTAGCCAATGTAGTTGATCCAACTATCATCCATGAAGATAATCAAGGCTGCATTGCTGTTGCTAATAATGACTCCAACACCAACTCAAAAGAAGATGAAACATGTTGATATCCAGCTCCATTTTATCCAAGAAGTCATCAAAAAGAAGAAACTTGCTCTAATCCACACTCCCACTAACAAAATGCTAGCAAACTTCTTCACAAAAGCCATCCCTTGCCCAGCTCTAGCAAAATCTCTCCAGAACTTAGGCCTATTTTGCCTAGAGAGAAGGGGGGGTAATGAGATCTGACCAACTTCATTCATTGGTACCTGATTGATTAGTCATTCTCTCTAGTCAAAATAAAAATGACAACATCAATGCACTGACCTCATGATGTCATCACCACCATCTCACTTGTACTTTCCCACTCTTGTTATTCTTGCTGTTTCATGTCCCACAAATAAGTACAACACTCTTCCCATCCTAAATCTCCATCCTCTGGGGAACTTGGCTATTTCATCATTCTCATAGCTTAGATTGTAGTTTGTCTCTCATCATCATTATCATACTCTAGTAGTCATTGCATTCCTCCTTGAAACATCATTGCTCTTCTCATTGCAATACTTTTCCCACAGCATGTCCCCTTCCTATTATAATCACTTGCCAATAACCTGGTGCTTCCCTTCCTATTGACTCTCCACCAATCTCATTGAAGAATGCCAAGGTCTTCTCAGTTCTAGTAGGTGTTTGCTCTCCTTGAGGTGTTCCTCACAAGCGCTCATCATTGACCATTATTATTGTCTCCTAGTAGCTCCCCTTTGTGTTCTTTTCTTCTCTTATTGTCTTGCGTTGCTTGTAGTTGTTTCTATCTTCACTTGTTGTATCCTGCCTTTAGGTAACACTCCTTTCCTTATCATTCTCTTGTGTTGCTCTCATATTTTTTTCTCATGTTAATCAATACAAATCTTTAGTTTGTTTGTCAACAGTCCCGGACGCTGCTTTGTACAACACCAGCTTGCTCTCATCCACTTAACCAAAAAACAATTGCAACCGCAGAAAACCACTTGATGATGACAAGGGTGATGACTGCCGCCAATGAAAAGCTGGAGGAAAAGCCAGGCCACTCTTGGAGTCCTTGTCTCTTTCCTTTTTGACATAGACCTGAATGCTACAAAGATACCATTTCCTTACTCTGTTTTCTTTCATTAATGTTCCTTGACATCATCTGCTCCAACTTTGTTTCTTTTCTTTTTACACATCTTGTGTACGACTTTTCTTTTCAACAAAGGAAATTACATATAACAGCATAAATTATGGTGCCCCCATATTCTGCCCTTTCTCTCAATTTTTTTCTGCATGCACTGGAGTGGTCTATTGTGTCAGTGACCATTCAGATGTATGCAAATGCCAAAGATGTTTGCAAACTGGTCAAGAGTGCAGACTTTCAAGTTCTTGCAACCAACTAAACATTGTGCCTACAACGTACGTATTTCATTTTGCAAAGAAGAACATGGATCTCAATCCAGCAAAACTTGAAAATTTCAAGGACAGTAGGCAGCACTATATAGCCATCTCTTGATCAGTAAATAATATCAGTTGAGCTTTGTGCTAGATGGAGTGAATCCCACACTGCAGTGTTTGCAACTAGTTCCCCCATTGGCCATTAATTGTACCCCGCCACACTAGCTGTATCAGTAAGCAGCCCAATAGTGCAGTCAACATCACCAAACACCACAATTGTGCACCTGTCAATGTTGGTTCAAATCCACCTCATCACAGCCTCCCAACCTACTCAAATAAACCGCAGAATAATAATGATTGCCAAGTGTTTTGTCTACCTTGCTGGGATTGCCTCCGCTGCCTTGGCTGCCCCCATGGATGCTGCGGATTCCATTGCCCGTGGCATGGCGCCTCAGGGTGTGGTTATCAGTCACAAAGCGCAAGAGCTTGCCCCTGTCACAAGCATTGTTGATGATGTGGTAGAATCAGGTGTCCTCATCCTCAATTGGTGCATGTGTGGCGCTCCAAATGGTGCCATACTCAACATATGTTGCAAGTATTGCAGGCCAATTCAGAGAGCCAGAATGTGACAGTTTGCCTTTCCCTTTCACACCCTCAAGCCTCCATCATCTGCAACTGTCCTTCACCCAAAAGGGAAAACAAAAATGAAAAAAAAAAAAACTGGAAGAAAATAGAAACATGTACAAACATAAATCCCTACAAAAAAGAAAAAAAAGGGAAAAAAACTAAATTCAAATTAAAAATGCAGTTGAAGATAATAGGGGGTATCAAATATGACCAAACCAGTCAATAAAATCCGTCAATTAGAAATGGCCAAATCCACAATTTCTAATTGACTGGTTTCCGAAACGGGGTAGCTAAAAACCCAACAGGTTTTGAAAACAAATAACCCAGGTTTATCAACCAAATCCATCATTTCCAAATAAGTCAATTTTATCACACCTCACAAAGTCTAAACAATCACTCATCCTGAATCAGGATGCAACCGGGTCGGGTTCGGGTCAGAAAACACTGCCTGAACCCAACCCACTTCATTGGCCGGGTTGGGTCGGGTCGGGTCAAATTTGCTTTTTTTCTGCCCAAACCCGAACCCGTGAATGATCATATTGGGTCAGGGTTGGGTCAGGCCGGGTCCCGGGTCAGGCTATATTTTTGGCAGAGTCGCAGATAGATAACTCAATTTTTCATTTCATATCACCAATAGTACTTTTTCCCGTTATGTTTCAATTTTTCTGGTCTTGTTTTCATGTATATACAAGACATTCATTCACAACATAGCTAACTGATAAAAAAATATTATAAAAAAAATATGGAAATCCCTATTCTGAATCCTCATTCTCCGCCAGTTCACCAGTGCTGATTTGATCAAGGCCATCATTGGTATTGATCCAGTCTTGGCTACAGATGAGTGCCTCAAGAGTAACAGGCTTGAGTCAATTCCGGGAATCACTGAGTACACAACCTCCGGTTGAGAAAGCCAATTTGGAAGCGATTGAAGTCATCGGAATCGTCAGGGTGTTTCTTGCTAGGATTGAGAGTGTAGGGAATCAAAGGGAGTTGACACTCCACCACTTGAGAATGTCAAATCCCTGGGTGTCAAGTGGAACCGTTGGTTCTTGTAGGTACAGGTCAATCTCCGCAGTGGCTGAAGTCGCACTGCTCATTGTCTTCCCCGCAAGGAATTCTTTGAAATGCGCATCCTGGTCAGATTTGAGTGGTTTTGATTGAGGAATAGATGTTGTTGTGTTTGTGCTGGTAGATTTTTTCTTCTGTTTACCCTCAGCAACGTCCTTGAACCACATTTTGATATCTTCCTTGATCTTGTCGACACGACCAGTAATCGCTGATTTGCTTGATCCAAGTTTGTCTGCAAGGAGAAATTTGACCATGGCCAACTTGTATCGTGGATCAAAAACCAGGTTTATTCCAGCGAACGTCTCCATGTTCTTCCAATACTCATCAAACTTCTCCTGCATTGGTTTGACTATGCCGGGAATGTTCAGCGCGCTTGATTTGAGGCTTTCTTTCAATAATTTGTTGATGCTTTTCATATTGCTGTAAAGCATGTGTGCACTCGGATGTCGTGTCATTCCTAGCTTCAGGGTTGCTGAAGAAATAACAAAAAAAGGATGGAGAAGACATGAGGCGTTTTCTTTTTGATTACATGGTGAAAGAGAAAAAAAAACTTACCGGTGTTGAAGAGTGAAAGAAAATCTTTTATGTGGATAATCTCCTCCCACTCGTTGTATGTGGGCAAATCGTGGTAGCTTGAATCATGAATAGATAGGCTATTGAAGGCATTGCGGTACGGTAAGGCTGACTTGAGCATAAGGTATGTGGAATTCCAACGAGTTGGAACATCAACCGATGGGAGCGCCTGCTGTTTGATGTTGTTTGATTCAATCATCTCTTTGAATTGATGTTTACGCAAGGGAGATGCTTTGATGTGGCGGACACTGTTTCGGATCTTTGTGATTGCCAGTGAAAGCGTCTTGAGGCCGTCCTTTACAACTAAATTGATTATGTGTGCTGCGCAGCGTACATGGAAGAATTTTCCATCAAGGTGAGGAGGCGAATGACTTTTATCTCGGAGGATTGACAAGACTTGAGCAATAGCCACATCGTTTGATGAGGCATTGTCCACAGTGATTGACATGACTTTATCGAGAATCTTCCATTCCATGATTGAGGCGATTAGTTGATCGGCAATGGCAAGACCTGTGTGAGGAGGAGGTAGCATTTTGAAGGAAATGATTCGCTTCTTCAGTGTCCAGTTGGCTGAGATGAAATGGGCCGAGATGACCATAAATGGTGTCTGGTTTGAGGAGGTCCAAAGGTTGGTTGTCAAAGAGATCCGGTTGGCTTCAGCTATTTCGCGTGAGACAGTTGATTTCATCTCTTGGTGCATGTCCATGACATCCTTCTTGAGAGTGGTACGTCCGTGGAGCTTGAACTTGGGTTGCAAGGAAGCGATGAGTTGTTTGAATATGGGATGCTCGACCGAGGTGAAAGGACGTTCATCGGCAATGATGAGCTTTGTAAGCAACTCGCGCAATGCTTTCTGCGAAAGCGTCCAAAGGGTATCCAAGGTGTTAGTTGCACTTGTTTGGATTAAGGTCTGTTGGCTGCTTGATTTGAAGGGTCCACATCGTTCTAGATGGCGCCAGAGATGCATTGTTCCACAGGAGCTCTTGGCGCTCATGTTGATTTGGCAATGCCGGCAATTCGCTCGCTTTTGATTGCCTGTGGGATTATGCAATCAACAGTGTCAGATTCCATACGATTGGTTGTTTGATATGGTCCAAGGGGAAAAACTCACCTTCACCAATGGGTTTGAAGTGAGTCCATATATTGCTGGTGGTTTTTTGTTTTTTTTTGGATGTGGTTTACGGCCTTGGATCCAGAGGTGGAATTTGATTTTGCAGTTGGTTGAGTCTCGTTTGATTTTTCCAAAGGGGTCGGAGTTGGAGTAGGAGCTTCAGATTCCCTGGTTACCTCTACTTCAAGTTCCAATTCGGGATTGGATGTCGTTGATGTTGAGGCACTGGCCAATGCCCTCTTTGAGTTGCGCAATTGCATGGCAAATCGGAAAAGGAGAAGTTGAGGACTTGAGTCACTCAAGTTATATCAGATATCGAGTGATCCACCCATATGGAATAAATCAAGATTATGCGTATATGTATATATATGCAGAAAAAATAGAAAAAATAGAGATATTCATATAAGGCCATAACTGGGTCTGCCGGGTTGACCCGGAAATGAAAATAGCTGCCCGAACCCGACCCTGGCCTTAAGCGGGTCAAGGCGGGTCGGGTCCAAAAGTGGCTCAGCTGTGCCCGAACCCGACCCACGACCCGCCGGGTTGCGGGTCAATGGCGGGTTGGCCCGGCCCGGTGGCATCCTGAATCCTGAAACAAATCACTCCTCCTGAAACAATCACTACTCGTCAAACATTCACTCCATCAAAAAAAAACATCACTCATCCAATCATGCGCCAACCACCGTCTCAACACCAGCAACTACATCAAGCGGCCAACTCTGCAGCAATGATAATGCTTTTTGACTCAGAGAACAATGATTCAGAACTTGAAGAATTTTATTCCTATTGCCGGTCCAAACTTCAGAAACGATACCTCAATGCTAGGGGAACCACAACACAATTCCATCCCCGTTATGACTTTTCAATCATGCAAGGACTTTCTGAATCATGCTTCCTCCAACTTTTTCGAATGGCATGGCCATGTTTTCTCAACCTCCTCCAACTGATTGAATCCCATCCCATCTTCTACAACTCCTCTCGGAATCAACAACGAGATCCATCAGTTCAGCTTGCAGTTGCCATATGTCGTCTAGGATCTAATGGAAACGGAGCTGCTTTCTTCCAACTCAAAAACCTCTTCCACGTTGGATATGGAACGATTAATTTATACACCACTTGGGTCACCAAGGTTATTTATCAAATGCGCTCACGCTTGGCATCATGGCCAACTACCAAAGAACGACTAGAATCATCTCAGGTCATGCAAGAAGAAGGCTTCCCTGGCTGTGTAGGCTTTGTCAATGGAACAACTATTCCGCTCAGTCAAAAGCCTCCTATAGATGGCAACCACTATTTTTATCGCAAGAAGAGGTGCAGTCTGCTTTCTTTACCTCCATTTGTATAGACAGGCCACTGATGTTTTCATCTTTTTCTCAAAAGATACTCCATTTCGCTCACTCTAGTTTGTGATGTCAACAAGAAGTTCATATCATACCTTGCAGGCTATCCTGGATCATGCCACAATTGCTATGTGTTCTCAAATATGCAGCTTGCTCAGCAGCCTGGACAATTCTTTGATCAGAACCAATTCCTGCTGGCCGACTCTGCTTATCCAAGTAATCAATACACAATACCTGCTTACAAGGGGTCCGACCTACTCATTCCGGAGAATGTTGATTTCAATTACCATCTAGCGCAATCAAGAGTACGGATTGAACATGCTATTGGAATTCTGAAGGGCCGATTTGCTAGTTTGCGTGAAATGAGATCTCAAATCAGAAACCGTCACGAGATGAAGGCAGCCATAAAATGGATCATCAGCTGTGTTGTTCTACATAACCTACTCGCAGACCTAAAGGACCAGTGGAACAAGCTCTACAAAGAAGAAGAACCTGAACCAGCAACTCCGGTTGGCCAGGAAAATGAAGACAGCAATGATGGATTGCGAGGTGTTTTGCGCCCAATCACCCTGTCACACTTTGCATAAGTGTCACCATCTTTTTTTTTGTCCAGGATGCTAGCCAACAAACCCACCGGCAGCCTCCTGGAACCCCTCAGGCCCCTTGCCACCAATCTCTGCCCCTCCAACTCACTCTGCTACCCAACAAGACTGCCAGGCCCCTTGCCACTTGTCTCTGACACCTCCACCCTCCACGAACCAACAACCCTGCTGCTCTCTGCCACCACCACCTACCTGCCTGCTAGCGATCCGACAAGCCCGCCCGCTTTCCCCCCCCTTGGCCGCCCCCGCCGCCTCGCTCCCTCCCCAGTGGCCCCCAGGTCCTCGCCGACCGCCCTTGGCCGCCCCCGCCGCCTCGCTCCCTCCCCAGCAGCTTCCAGGGCCTCCCCGACCCCCCTTAGCCGTGATCCATTGCAGCTCACTCATCACAGGTACGCACCCCTCTAACCCCCCTGCCATTTCAACATGAACTAACACCTGTGTTATAACTTTGCACATCCTCAGTTATGTCTTTAAAGCGCACGCACGTGGATTCCGAGTCCATTCGAGATGGCCGACACATCCAAACACGTTACAATCTGCAGCCCCTGAAGCTCCCAACCTGCTTCCCTCAAATCCTTGTTGCAGCGTCTAAGGCTGGTCACCAAGGAACTAGTATGATTGGTACTGCACACACGTGGCACACCTTTCAGAAAATTCCTGACCGGTTGCAGATTAGTGGCAGGGTGGAAGGGGGTGGTGGTCTAAGAGTGGAGGAGGAAGCAGATTTGAACCGTGAGGCGCCCTCATCACCTTTAACCAAATAATCCTACTCAGATGAACCCTCCAAACCAGCTCCATCCAAACCAGCTCATTCCAAAAAATGTACCAAGAAACTTCCTCAGCCTCCACCCCCTCCCCCCCCTCCCAAGTGCCTCCGTCATTCTCAGCCCAATCCTCAAATACCCGTTCTCATTTCACAAGCTTCCCAACAGGCCTGTGTTGTTTGTGATGTCTATTGGCAATGCTCTCAACCACAATCCTGAAGCAATCTCAATACCTCAGAATGACAATGGTCCCAGTAATACCGACCAGCCAGAAGATTCAGCCCAAACGCCTGTCAAGCAGCTGACTAGAAAACAAGAGGAAGCAAAGCTATACAGCGCACAACTTTGGCAGAAAAATCATCAAGCATCCAACATCAAATACTCTGGCAAGACCCAAATCCGTGCGCATGTCTCCAACTCCAAACCCAACGCCAGGATTCAATGAATGCGTGACTCGTTTATCTGCTGGGCTAATCCCTCCCATCATAAATTGATTGCTGTTATCAAATTTCATCCCTTCTCAGCGATGGATCCAGCCCTCAAAGCCCAATATGAATTTCTTAGCCAACACCTGATTGCTCAAACACGATTCCAAAACGCAAACAAAAGCAATGGCCCTGCATATTCTGGCGAAATGTATAGTCTTGGATGGCGGAAAGCATTTGAGGCAAACACCAAAGTCGGCATCCAAGGCATTTCAGATAAAGTTAAACAGGATCAACTCGGATTTGAAGACCTTCAAACTCATGTTCCAACAATCAATCGTTTTATTGGCGATCACTTCCAATCTGTTTCTCAACCACTCTTTGATGAAGTCAAGAAACATCATGAGGAACTCAAAGCACCTGGCCTTGCACCTCATTTCAAGAGGGATCCTGACTCTTTCACATCTCATCTCTCCTTCACCATTGGCGCCTTTGCAAACACACCTCACATGGATACCGATGCTTCACCCTTCAGCTTTGTCATGTGGATTCCCATCGAGAAGAACACTGGAAATCTTGTGGAGCGTAATCTTCAGGTGAAGGGGGGTCAATTCATTTTTCTGGACGAATCTTGTGGAATTGACTTCACAGGCTTTGATGGTATAGTGGAATGTGCATGGAAAGCGACTTCTTATTCTCATTTCACTATGCCCTCCCAAACCTCATCAGACCAACACACACGAATGGGTCTATCTGTCCAACTTCCTAAAAAGACTGAAAGGGCCTTTATAAATATTAGAGATAAAGTATATGAAAAGGATCCAGAAAAAAGAAAGTGGATCATTAGAGATATTGGTGCTATTTTAGATCAATCCTGTTAAATTTCTTACTTTCTTTCAATCTTATAGTAAATAAATGTGATGCAAATAAAATTTATTGAAACAATTTAGCCAAACATTCAATCTCTTCAGTACTCTTGCCACTTGTCACACACTGTGTCACAAGCTCATATTTCTTCCCCAAATTTTCTTTGTTCGCCAAAGTCCCCAGCTTGGAAAGCTCAAATGTTCGATCCTTCGCCTTCTCATCCTTCTCCCATTCCAACCTCTTTTCATCCATCTTTAGCTCTCGTTCCCATTTCTTTTCTTCTAACTTGGACGAGCGCATGAACTTCTTCTTCTCCTCCAATTCGACCGTCTTATTATTGATTGCAAGCTGGCGTTGGTACTTATTGATCTTGAAGTCAAGGCTTGCCTGAGCCACCTGAGCCTTCCCTGAAACCATGAGATGTGTGAATCAGTAAAAGGATAATATCACAAGGTACCGCAACTGAAGATACTTACCAGCATCCCTTTTCAAAGCATATTCCTCATAGTGGGCAAACGCATTATTGTTCTTGGAAGCTGGAGTGGAGTGACTCCTGGGGTTGATGTTGTCGGAGTTGGATGCCCTTTGTTTGCCCTTAGTATTTTGGGGAGTTTTAGACGGAGACGGATTGGTTGCAAGATCTTTGGCATCGGGGCTGACCTTGGATTTCTTCTTCCTATTCTTCTTATTCTTCTTCTTTGGTGACTTGGTGGGGGCAATCACATCAGATGATAAGGAACCATCAGATGAGCTGGAGTCTAGGGCCCTTTCTTCCGCTGTGAGGGCATTGCGGCGCTGGTGATACCAAGTGTTTCGTTTCCTTTTGCGCTGGCAGGATTGTTGGGGCACATGATTGGGACTAGTTGTTGGCCTTCGTTGGTTTTGTGGGTTGTAATCAAGCAAATCAGGATCTAAAGCAGGATCCTTATGCATGTTTTGACCTTCTGGGTCATTGTGTCCCTAAAAAAGAGTAAATAAAAGCAAGGTTGGAATCAAATCACGTTGGCAATAAAAACTGTTAAAACACACCTGGTTGCTATCTTGTCTATTCCAATAATGATTAAAACTCTCAACAGATTTATCAACGTTTTCCACCTGCAAAATATCACCCAAACAACTCAGTATATCTAAGACAGAAAGGAGTAAATGCAACCAATCATCTTACCAATTCACCAATGTCTGAGTCTTTGCCCTTGCCGTTGTCAGAGTCGTCCTTGCCCTTGCCGCTGTCAGAGTCGTCAGAGTCGTCAGAGTCGTCAGAGTCGTCAGAGTCATCAGGGTTGTCAGAGTTGTCAGAGTCTGACGAGTTGGTGGTTTCAACATCCTTCTGAGCATCCACCTTATACAAAGGGTTTACAAAAGCTTTGTTACCCATGAGCTCATGCATCGCTTGATAATGGGGACACAGGCTATCGAGCTTCTGTTTGATTGTTTGGATGCCCGTCTGTCGGTCTTCAGGAGTAAGTCCAAATCCAGTTGCCAGGGATAGCGTGTGAGTTTTCTTATACTTGTCTTTGTAACTGTTGAAGCAATCTTTCATCTGCCTAGAACTAAGACTGATTTTGGAGGTTGACTGATTTTGCAGGTTGATCGCCATCAGCTCAAATCCATTGATTGTACCTTTGGGCGGTCGTCACACAAGAGGTGCCTTCCCCGTTCCAAAGCAGGCATCATAATTCTTCTTTATTTTTAGCCAATCAATGATAACAAGGTAGTTGTCCTTCTTCAGATGGCCAGTGGTTTTTTCAGCTGGATCGATATCGGTAGAAACCTCGGCATCTTTCTTCGTGGGTTTTCGTCCCCTGGTTGGCTTCTTGGGGGGTGCTTTCTTCTTGATTGCTTTTTTGGGAGGCATGATTCTGGGAGCAGGTAAACAGAAAAAGTATCAGCCACGTTCCTACAAGAAGATGATCAATATGATAAGCATAACAAACTGGATGGCAAGCACTGAGCTTACTGAACTTGAGAACGGTTGATTGAGGAGTTGGTGAACTAGCAAAAAATCGATTGTGGAGTTGACGGAATGGTGTGATTTGTAGAGGTTGATTTGTGAAGTACTATTCTGAGAGGAGTCAAAAGAGTTAGTAGCAAACGGATGAGTGCAAATAAAACGGCTGTTGCTAGGGAATGAAATTGGAGCAGTTGAATCGTGGAAGCTTACCCACAGGAGTGTTTGTCAGCTGCGGGAAAAATATCAAAAAAATGAGTTTTTGCCCAAGATTTAATGTGGGTTTAGGTTGATACTTGATAGGTGCTAACGCAATAATGCAATTGTTTTGTAATTTTATCAACTTTTTTGGAAATGGTGGATTTGTCAAGACCAGGTGATTACATAAGTGTGGATTTGGTCATATTTGATACCCCCTAATATGGTGGTACTGGCCTGCCAAAATGGCCAAATGTGGTTTTGAACCGCCAATCTGGCCATTCAGTGGCCCTGAGCTGCCAAGTTGGCCATTTTTTCACCGCACCACCCGCCATACTGGCCAATTATGGCATGGAACTGCCAAAGGGGCCAAAGGAGCTCCTGAACCGCCATCCAGGCCAAATCTACAGCTTGCATCTTTGGGCCCACCTCCTTAATGCACAAGGCCCAGGCCTTTACAAGGGTTCAGCCCTTACAGGAGTACAGCCGCACCCTGGTAGAGATTGATGGCCGGTACATACCGGCCATTGGGAAGTGAGACCTCCCTGATTGATGGCTGGTATATACCAGCCGTAGGGCAGGAAGACCTCCCTGATCAATAGCCTGTACATACCAGCCATTGGGTGGGGAGACCTCCCTGATCAAAGGCCAGCACAGACTGGCCATTGGGCAGGGAGACATCCCTGGTTGATGGCCGGTGCATATTGGTCATTGGACAGGGAGTCCTCCCTGATTGATGGCCAGTACATACCAACCATCAGGCAGGGAGACCTCCCTGATCAAAGGCCGGCACATACCGGCCATTGGGCGGGGAGACCTCCCTGGTTGATGGCCAGTACATACTGGTCATTGAGTGGGGAGACCTCCCTGATCAATGGCTGGTATGAACAGGCCATTGATCAGGGAGATTTCCCTGTACAATGACTGGTACGTACAGGCCATTGAGCAGAGAGACGTTCCTGCTCAATGACCGGTATGTACTGTCCATAGAGCAGGGAGGTCTCCCCGCCCAATGGCTGGTACATACTAGACATTCATACATAATGGTTTTTGAGCGTGGAGACCTCCCATCTCAATGGCCAGAAGGGTTGGGCCGTCCCCAGCTTTACCCTTACCCGGTCATACCCTTACAAGGTACAACCATACTCTTGTAAGGGTATGGCTGTCTTACAAGGTACAACCATACTCTTGTAAGGGTATGGCTTTACCAATTACATTAGTACATGGCTGGAAGAACCCAGTACTAAGGGGCTGTATGACATGTATGAAATGCACGGTGGCTTGCCGTGTATATGCTGATGTATGTATGGCCAGTCTGGTGGTTGGAATCAATCAGAAATCAGTTTTTGGATATATATTTTTGATATTTTGATTTCTGTTTTTTTTTTTTTGCCATTATGGCGGGCCAGTACCAGTACCATAAAATACCCAAACTTAGAAAAAAAAGAAGAATTCATAAAAGAAACAAGACACAAGAACTGGGTAGGAGAAATTTGCAAGTTATTTTTTACAAACCATTAGCCTTGTAATCTAGATGCACCGCAAAAGTGCCTCTGTGGGCTAGGATAGTCAATTTTAAAAGGCTTTTCTTGCAAGGGTAGCCCTTTAAATGAAAGCATTGCAAAAAATAACTGGGACTTTTGCCCATGAAGCCTTGAAACGGAATTATTACACTGCTGTCTTTGCACACCACATCACACTACCAAGCAAAATTCTGTTTCATCTTGCATGTAGCTAAAAATACAGGGCTTGGGCATTACAGGCCAATGCAATGCATCCAAAGACATGCGCCAAATTCCTTTTCAGCTTGTGGTTCCAATTATTCCATAGCTTGTTTGCAGTGTTTGCGTGGCACAGTGGTTCCTTGCCCCACTCCCATATTTTCCTTGAACTTTCCACAAGCCCACAAAAAATTATCCATCCTCCAACAATATCACTTTCTTCCTGCCAAGATAGAAACTATGAACAAAAAAAAATACCCCAGCTTCCAGATCCCCAAACAAAACTAAATCTGATCCTTCTTTGCCTGCCCCCAATCCAACCTCAGTTACTAACAATGGTCCAGCACATCTCTCAAGGGGGAAGCCAAAAGAGAGTGAGGAAAATGTGGATGAATCTGATCCTTTCCAGCAAGTGGAAAAGAACTTTTTCTTGCCTAACATGAATGAAGAGACATTTATAGATCACAGCTGCACATTGGATGCCAAGGGGTACCCCATCCCCCCCAACAGCAACACTGTTTATGTCAAGCCAGCTGGAGTTGCAATCACAAACTTTGGAGAGGTTTTCTTCTCCAAGAAAATTGGAACCAAGTACCAATCAAAAGGCACATGAAAGCTCAAGAGGATTTATTGCCTTAGGGTCTTTTGTTGTGACTTACTGGAGTGTAGGTGAGCAGGAGCCCCACCAACGGGAAAAATTGACATGGAAGAGTACATGTTGAAGTAAGTCACTCTTGTGCTTGCTGGCCAGTAAATGATGCTCCATAAATTGATTAGACCTCTGGCATCTTAGGAACTCCCATTGCCAAGGCTCTGCAGGAATGTGCCCTGGGAAGTTGATGCATATCAAGTGCAATACAACCCTCATCCAGGTTGACAAGCATCTTCCAACAAGCTGGTTGATCCTGCGACACTGTGGGAAGCACAACCATGCATGGCCAGAGGCAAAAAAAAAAACGGATAAGCTTGCCAAAGAAGCTCTGAAAAAGGAGCTTGCAAGAAACCCCAAGGCTGGCGCATTTGCCCTGAAAGTATTAGCCTGTATTAGGTATATTTTATTTGAGATTTGAAAACCAGTGCTAATTTGTAATACCTTTGCTGAAGCTTGGCAAGCCAAATGAAGAACACAAACCATTCAACAGTGTGCTCAACATCCATCCCTCTCTATGGAATTCTGACCGTTTGCGCTATTATTGCCAACTGATGCTTGAAGACCTGGGTCTTGCTCACAATAAGCCGGGTAGCAGTGGTGGAGATAAGTTCCCCACAGATATGTTTAAGTGCACTCACATTTTTTGGAAATGTTTGATTATTGAGAGAGGCTAAATTTGAAATTTTGAAAGGAGCGGATTGCTTATCATCTTGTGCTCCTTCATGGAAGAGCAGGAGCACTTCACATTCCAAATGGAATGGATGGCCAAACGGTTACTGGCTTGCAACATTGATCACAAGGTTTACAGCACGGGGCTTGTTTCTGATGTCACTTACCGTTTCTTCAAGAATGGGTATCTATTATCCACCTTGATGTACTGCAAGGAACTTACTAGATGGATTCCAATACAACTGACGTGGATTTGAGGTCTTAGCAAGCAATACTATCAGATTTATTTTGCCACCTTTTTTCAACATTTCTTAAAGCCAGAAATCTCTAAGGTTGAACGTGAAGTCCTTGTTTGCAACTTTGTCAACTTCTTGTTAGCCCAGCGTGAGGGTTTTGTGGCAGCATATTGGTAAGTCTTTGGATTGTGCAACAAGAAGATTGTTTTGGAAAAGCTTCAAGGCTGTCATAAACACTATTGGGCACAAGTAACTTGGGTTAGAAGAAATCATCATGTTGTGATGGCGGATGTAGGGGTAAGTGATTTTCCCAATAATAACCAACCAATCAAGCAAGCAGATGTTGACAAGGATTCACACCAAATCATTTTTATTAGAAAACATTTCAGCAGATGTGCATGGATTTGTTGAAGGAGTTGACAGAAGGCGGACCTACCCACAATGAAAAGATTAATGAACTCCGCCAAAGATTCCCCAAGGCCAAACAATGGCTTGATTGGTGGACAATGTCCAATGTGGAAGCTATGCTCTTCCCGTCCCGCTGTCCACAACTTGAAGACACCCCAGAGGACCAAAATAGACCAACCAAAACAACAAACGCTCAGGAGAGTCTTCACAGACTCTATTAAATGATATCATATGTATGGTTCCTCCAACTTCTTGATTACTCAAAATTGATGGGGAGTTTCTCTTACCAGGCCAGGTAAAACCTCCCTCATGCATGGAATGATTCAGCTGTTTTTGTTCATAAAATTCTTGGAGGAGGACTTTGACGCCATGATGTAAGGTGTGTCAATCAAATAGGGCGCTGCAAGAAAGGGGCAAGGTGACATCTCCCTTTTGTTGGGCTGGGAAAAGAAGAGGAAGTGAGCTCCTAATCCTGCCAAATCTACAATCAAAGACACCCAACAAAACAAGTCCATCAAGGACAGGAGGGATCCAGACACCACCAATACTCTTCTTCCTGAACTTGCAAAGAAGAAAAAGCTTGGCAGGCCAGCGGGTTCAACAAACATCAATCAAAACCCATTCTCAACCTACATCTCTTATCACGCCTCCAATAAATCGACTACAAAAAACCGCTGCTGGATGGCTTTCTCCCTGGAGATGATGTATGCTTTATACAGTCCGTTGTGGCATCAAGGCTCCAGTGGCAACAGTACCTCACTATTCACAATGGTGGTCAAGCACTTCTTGTCTTGCACTACTTTTGGGTTAACCCAGGCAGGCACCATTTGTTCAATCTTTTCTCAAGATCAATCAACTATATTTCAACAGGTCCACAACTTTTTGCCCACAAGTTTCATCCCAGGAAGATTTGCTTCTGCCAATCTATTTGTCAAGTATGTGATCTTGGATTCCACACAAAACTCAAACCAAGCACTGCAGAGTCTATTCAATTTTGAAGAGAAAAAAACCTTGATTTGATCAAAGCATCCCAAGACTCTCCAGGACGCAACCACATTACAGTCCATGATTAACATTTGCCGTCAATCCTTTGACAAACACTTGATTCCACACTCAAATTTCTCTGAGCTCTTGGATTTATGGCTCTCTTCTGGTCTTCATGGGCTGTCCGCAGTCCGTTGTTTTGAACCAACAAAGGGGCCCAAACAATCAAGGTTGGTTTGGTTGTTTCTTGGACAAACACTTGACTCTGCAATTACCCAATGACCAACCACCTCCGCATCTTTACTTCCTTGTGGATGTACCTGGCATTGCCACTCTGACCAAACAAATTGACTTCATGGCGTCAATTGACTGGCCAGCTACTCTTGAGCTTGGAGGCAAGAAGTACATTCTCTTTGCTCACGGGTATTGAGACATGTTGCGTTACTGGTGCAAGGTCCTGAGGACCGTTAGTGCAATGACTGGCGTTTGGCACCACAGCAATAATGAAAACAATGGGTATGCGCGCTTTGTCAGCTCCAATTCAACTCACATTGCTGGAAAATCACCTTCTGCCAGCTGTGTCATGTGCTCTTGCAGCTGTACATCTTTGGAAACAAAATATGTTGACAACATGATATTGAACATTGATAAGGATCATCCAAACACTAATGGTCCAGTCCCTTTTTTCAATTTTTCAACAATTCTCAGATCCACAGAACACAATGACAAGGAAGAAGCCGGAGCTCATGTAATTCCAGTCAGGATTGAAGAAACGGTGTGGTATACCTATTCCTTCTCAACATTACACTCATTTACCCCTATAAAACTCATAAAACCCTAAATAATATTACAGAATCAGATTCTACACCCCATTCTATTCATAGTCACTCCCTTACATCACACTGGATTTCTAAATGGTTTAGTAGTTATGCTCATTCTTAGATTCTTGGCCACTTTTCTTCCTTCTAAGTCCACAATATTGCATCATAGGTATATTACATCATAGCTTTATTCCCCATATAGCCAATATCCCTCAATCATCTTTTTGTGTCTTAGTTTCTTGGAGTCATCATTACTTCATATTTCATATACACTCTTTGGTCATTTTACCTTACACTTTATTCATTATGACTTCATCCCCATTCTTGATCATTGGATAATCCCCTCTTTTGGCCATTTGCCACATATATCCTTGGTTCATCTGTTCATCTTGTTCATCTTGGCTCTTCTCTTCTATGGCAATTCTCTACATTCCTTCCATATGGTTCTACCTGTTCATCTTCAGCATTTGTGGCCAAGATTTGTGCTCATCAGTATTGTTCCCTTGTATACTTCGCAGATATAAATAGTCCCCACTGATCTGTTGTTTTTCCTCATGCACTTTCTTCCCCATACTACCTGTATGAACATTCAAAGCCTGCTTTTTACCCCTTAAAATTGCACACCTAGAAATATATCTTTTCCTTGGATATTATTCTGCCCTTTTAACCTGTAGGATTGATACAAAGCAATCATTAGTGTCAAAGATTCTAAGTCAAAGATAAAATAGCCACACCTTTTCTTCTTCTTAGTGTAACTCTCTCCACAACAGCATTAGGCAAGAAGGCAGCCTCAACAGCACTCATAGCACAACAGACATTATTAGTAGTGTAGTTGACTATATCCCTTCAAAGCTCTATTCTGATTGATCAGTAGTTCCACAACGGCAAAGGTCAATAAATCACCTTTGCAAGCATTGACAGAGAGTCAAAAAGGAAAGCATGATTGCCAAAGAAAACCCAGCCAACTCCACAAATGCAGCTTTGGGTAAGTCTTTGCACTTCAATTGGTAATGTTTGGTCTTCTTGCTGATTTTCTGCAGACGTATTTACCAACACCATGCCTTCCAATCAAGTTTCATCAGACACAACAAAACCCGCTCCAAAGAAGAAGACCTTAGAGATTAAATTGGGTCCAAGGAATGCCAACACAAAGGCCAAGAATACCACAAAGCCAACCCCAACAACAAAGCTTCAACCCATGGCTGACGCGCCAAAATTGGAAGGAGAAAACTTGCACCAAAGTGGCAGGAGTAGGAAGGACCACCAATGAACTTTTTTGGTGATTTAAATTGATTTCTTGGCAACGGGATTGTTGTGGTTCAAATTTGTACATGCCTTGTAATTTTCTTGATCTCAGTCCAATATCTGGAAATTGAAGGGGGTTTTTTTTTGCAAGGCTATGACATGTTGGCTTTGAGCCTAGTCTTTTTGACATTCCTGTGTCCATATGGTTTTTTTACTTGGCTTTTGCTTTGCAAGGCTCATGCAATGCAAAAATGCATGGTAAAATTGCCCTGTGTGGCTCGATGGGCTGGTTTTAAAGTGGTTGTTTTACAAGGCTTCCTTTAAGAGCATCCCAATTGGGCGGGTTAAAACACCGTTTTAAGCTATTTTAACAACAAACCTCCCACACCGGAGAGGTCAAACCTGGCGCTATTACTAAAATAATTTGCATTTGTTGTTAAGTGTTGTCAACTTTGGCACCACTTAATGACAGCGCTAAACCCACATTGAATATTCAAATCTCATCATCCCTGCTACAGCTTGCTTTAAATACATGATTAATATGAATTTATCCATCTAAGTCGATGATTTACAGTCAACCAATGTGGGAATCCGCCCGCCTTGGTACTGTTACACTTTAACATCAACTGTTATAGCCTAGCAAATAGCCGCACCAATGTGGATGCTCTAACAAGGCTAGCAGAGCAAGACAAGCCCTGTAAAATTCACAATAAGAATCCTATACAAGGAATATTACAAAGCATTGCTTGCGCAGGGCTTCAGCCTTGCAAAAGATGAATTGTAAAATTCTATACCCCCCAAAAAAAAGGGGGGAGAAGGATAATCCAATTCTCATCCAAATAAAACCAGAACAACCAAATAAAATCAGAACAATCAAATAACATCAAAAAAAATCACAAAATGGGCAATAGTAATCAATTACCCCTGGTTGCCAATATGGGGAAACCTTTTTTAGTTTTTCTTTTTCCAGTTATGAAAGATGAAGAAAAAAAAAATTATGAGGAGAATGCAAGTCAACTAGAGGCCTAGCAGCTTTGCCGCCCCACTCTAAGGTTTGAGACTTCTGCAACCCAGCTTAATCATTTGCCACATCAAACTAATTTCAACCATTCCCCTTCATGGAAATAACTGTCCATCACCTATGAGTTGCAATGTGATGCAATCTCACTGAAGGCAGTCAGTCTAACTAATTCATTTAAGAAAATCTGTTAATCAGCCTGTCTCCTTCTCCTTTAATTCAAATGTATGCCACTTGCATCATAAACTCCCACCTTATTTCCACTTCACTTCTTTTCCTTTTGGCCTGGCTTATCCCCAAACTGGAGCCAGAAAATGGAGCTCAACATTCTCATGTTAAAACTTTAATGCTCACATTGTGATGAAAATTTCCGAGGTGATTTCAAACTAACAGCAAATCTCATCAATTTAGCACAAAAAAATCATCTGCACAGTCATCCTTCTTCTCCATCCCAACAAAGGAAAGCTTCTGCTATGGTTCAAATGAGATACTGAGAAAAGGAAAGCAACTATCTGCAAGCACAGCTTAATCCCCATTCCCTCCTGGATGGTGCCTGAGGCTTTGCTGGAGGGATTTGCCTCCAAGAAGCAGCTTTGGCATGCTCCTATATTGAGGTTTGGTGGCATATGAGCCCCCTTTGCCAATAATTCCATTATGATTGTTTCTATTTTCTTATGTTTTTAATGGGTGATTGGCTAGCCTCCTGCATCCATCCTGATTTTTTTGACCCCCCTTTGCCTCATCTTGATCCTTCTTTTCTCTTCCTAAACCATTAGATCTCAAAAATACCACTTATGAATTGATCAGGAAATAACTGCTTGAGTGCAATCACCTCAACTTGATGTTATCATTTACCATGAAACAAAGTTATCACTCCTTTAGTTTGATTACCTTTGATCAGTAACAAAAACAGTGGAATTTTCAAAACTATAGGGTAATATAGACCTCTCTCAATCATTTCATTTTGTGACTTGCCTGTGCTGACTTGCCTGTGCTGTCATATCACTGCATATGTAATTTTATTTTGGCTTTATACAGCTATTATTTTGGAACTTATGAATGAAAAAATGAGCCAAAAGAGACAGATTGGGAAAAGTGAGTTTTATTGCTGGGTATTGAATTGTGTTTGATCCTTAAGGACTTGGTGTTAAATTTGTCTTTCAACCCAATAAGCCTGGGGCAGAAAAGGACTGAGAAATTCACATGTCTGCTAACATGTTTGTTGAGGTACAATTCATATAATCAGCATCTTCAACTTGGAAGTTGTGGACAAAGGAGTAATGGAACATTCATGCAAAGGATTACCCACAGAGCTTCAAATTTAGATCCCCCCCAGCCCTTACACTATATCTACTCTGCAGGTCCCCTCCTGAAATTCTCTGTAGACCTCACCATACAGCTCAGACTCCTGTGAAAGTTTTGGGAAAACTTACTTCCAATGTGCATCATCAATGTGTGTTTGCAAAGAGCAACAAGCTATATTGAAGCTTGGGCCACAATGGCACAATGGAAAAGAAATTTGTTCTTGTGGGTAAACAAGATTATTGCACCGACATCATGACCCAAGTAGTGAAGGGTTATCTCCTCCTTTTTGTATAACTGGGCAAGAAGTAGCTCATTGTTACCCCAGTGGACCTCAGGCAGAAGAGGGACCTACAAGATTCATGTGGCCATTCACATGTTTTTCAGAGAGTTCTTTGGGAGCAGGTAGCTGCTACCTGCTCGCCAAGAGAGAAGCAGGTAGCTGCTGCCTGCTTCCCAATACCTCTCGGCGAGCAGGTAGCTGATAACTTAGTTAAGTTCGTCGCCCTTCTTAACGCTAACATCTCGCTCACGCTCTCAAGTCTCACTTCGACCTTGAGTTCAAAAACGAATCCGGCCTCTGCGCTCACGAGTTCTTGTCAGTATTTCTTCCCTCCCCTCATCCGAGTACAGTTTCTTTGAAGAGAGTGAATAACGTCTTATGTGTGCTAACGATTTTCAAAACCCAATTCTTGGCAACGCACACAGGATCGATTGTTCTAAGTTTGAGAAGAAGCATGGGATCAAGGTGATGGACGTGGCGATGCGGCTGATCGACTACGGGTTCCACCCGCCGACGTGTTCGTGGCCGATTGCGACTTCAATGCTGCTTGAGCCGACTGAGTCGAAGTCGCTGGCGGAGCTGGACCGGTTCGTGGAGGCGCTGGTGGCGATCCGCGCCGAGGTGGACACGCCCGAGGGCCGCGCGCTCACCCTTCGTCCTCCACTCGGCGTTCAAACTCGCCGCGAACGCCCTCCCCGCTATCTCCCCCTCCTCTTCTGATAACAACACCTCCAATCTCGTCCAGAACGCCGTCTACACCATGCCCTCGCTCAGTTCCCACAAGTCCTGGCCCTCCGTCGCCCGCGTCGACGACACCTATGGTCTGTCCTCTCCTTCGCCCTTCTATCCCTGCTTGGTGCTGACAACTACTTCTCTTCGCGGCTTGTCAGGCGACATGAACATCATCTGCCCCTGTCCGCCCGTCAAGGAAGCCGCCGGCACTGCTTCGTCCGACGGCAGCTCGGCCTCATCCAACTATGTAAAATTGCAGGAGCCCTGGGGCTTTCCCCCTCTCCAGCTGCCCCGCTTGGCCCCTTTGCTCTGCCCCTATATTCCTGGTGCTCTGTTACATGGCCCCCGCCTCATGCTCTCTCATTCGCCCTTTTTTTACGTCTTGCCATCGGCTCTAAGTCAAGAAATTCTCTCCCCCCCGGCTCAGATTGTTCCTGCTGGGATGCTTTCCTTCATCTCTCTTCTTGTGTTTTTTTGGGGGCGGCGATGTCGGCCGTCATTGGGTGAATCTTTCTCTTCAATCCATCTCTCCATCCAACGGCGTGTGGAGAATGATCTGGTGCCGATGGACGTAGTGGCGCTGACGACGGCGATGACTGCCGGCATTTTGAAGCTGCAGAAAACGCCCTGGGCATCTTTGTCTCTTTCCTTTTCGCCATAGACTTGACAACTACAAAGATACCATTTCCTTACTCCTTTTTCTTCATTGATGCTTTCTCCATTCAAGTTCCTTGACGACATCATCTGTTCCAACTTTTTTGTTTTCTCTCTCCACATATTATGTTTCCTTGAAATGAAATTAGAGCAGCATCGTGAGTGGTGCCCCCATGTTCTGCACATTCTTTCCCTTTCTTTCTGGCCGTACTGGCGTGGTCTATTGAGCTAGTGACCATTTATTTGTAAATGCCAAAGTGGTTGACAAACTGGTCAAGAGTGCAGACTTCCAAGTTATCACAGGTGATGCGCCGCTTCTGGATAGTCATTTACATATGGCACTGACACGCACCATTCCAACGGATCGAACAAACAGCCCAGAGTCTCAAAAACTCCTCAGAACAGCCGGGGGGATCCACTCGAGAATAACTGCACCGATAATTGATCAACTTCGAAAAATCATGTAAGGATAAAAATAATTCTGCAAGAAGGATGGAAGAATACGAATCTAAATCCAGTGAAACTTGACAATTTCAATGATAGTAGGCAGCGCTATATAGCCATCTCCTGATCAGTGAATCATATTATTTGAGCCTCGTGCTCAATGGAGTAAATCCCACGTTGCAGTGTTTGCAACCAGTTCCCTCATCAACTATCACCGGTACCCCACCACACTCGCCGTATCAGCAAGAAGCTCCATAGCGCAGTTGACATCACAAAACACCACAAGTGTGCACCTGCCGACCTGAGTTCGAATCCCCCTAATCAAGGCTCCCCACCTACTCATATAGTACGCTGAATGATGATGATTGCCAAATGTTTCGTCTACCTCGCTGGAACTGTCTCTGCTTCCTTGGCGGCCCCCATGAACGCTGCGGATACCATCGCCCATGGCACGGCGCCTCAAGGCGTGATTATCTCTCAGAAAGCGCAGGCACTTGCCCCGGTCACGGAAATTTTCAATGATGGGACAGAAACAAAGGGTACCGCCCAGTTCTGCATCTGCGTCTCACCAGGCGGCGCCATGATAGGTGATAAGTGTTGCCATTGTTGGAAATTCATTGTCAAAATCTAATTGCAACGGTTTGCATGTTGCTGTCACTCCCTCATGTCTTCATCATCTGCAACTAGCCTCCACCCAAAACACAAAACAAGAGAGAAGAAAAAAGAAAAATAGAGAAAATAAATCAAGTACCTCTACTCAAAAAATCCAAACTAAACTCAAAAAAAAATATGCAAAGATACCAAAACTAAAAAAAAATGAAAAACAAAAACAAAAAAAAGAGAAGAATAGGGGGTATCAAATCCAAGTTCAATAAACCCACAGATTCAGCAAAACTGAATCTGAGGTTTTCCCTACTGATTGAACTCCGCAAACAGAGCTCAACTTGGGCCTGCTATCCAGCTGTGCTGGACGCATCCCCCAGGTCCCCACCCATGCGCATCAGCAACATATGGGGCAGGTTTCTTACACTGGACTCATCCTCATGGGGGGCCTTATATGGGGCTTGATAGCGGCACACCGCACGCCCCCCCGAACGCCTAAAAAAAAGGCGTGCGGGGGCTGCACACCTTTTTTTTTAGGCGTGCAAACCCCCGTACGCCCTTCCCTGCATGCCGCACGCCTACAAATGGCGTGAGGACGGCTGGCTCGGCGTGCGGCCCCGCCGGACAGGCGTGCTGGCCATGCACGCCTGTCCGGCCAGGCTCACGTAAGCCTCTCAAATCGAGAGGCTTACGTGAGCCCCTTGGTGCCCTTATAAGGGTACCTGGGTACCCTTATAAGGGTGCCTGGGTACCCTTATAAGGGTGCCTGGGTACCCTTATAAGGGTGCCTGGGTACCCTTATAAGGGTACCGTTTGGTACCCTTATAAGGGTACTTCGGTACCCTTATAAGGGTACTTCGGTACCCTTATAAGGGTACCCAGGTACCCTTATAAGGGTACCACTCGGTGACCTTATAAGGGTACCAAGTGGTACCCTTAGAAGGGTACCGAGTGGTACCCTTATAAGGGTACCAAGTGGTACCCTTATAAGGGTACTTCGGTACCCTTATAAGGGTACCGAGTGGTACCCTTATAAGGGTACTTCGGTACCCTTATAAGGGTACCGAGTGGTACCCTTATAAGGGTACCGGGTACCCTTATAAGGGTACCAAGTGGTACCCTTATAAGGGTACCGGGTACCCTTATAAGGCTTATAAGGGTACCGGGTACCCTGGGTACCCTTATAAGGCTTATAAGGGTACCGGGTACCCTTATAAGGGTACCGCGGTACCCTTATAAGGGTACTTTGGTACCCTTATAAGGGTACTTTGGTACCCTTATAAGGGTACCCTGGGTACCCTTATAAGGGTACCGCGGTACCCTTATAAGGGTACCACTTGGTACCCTTATAAGGGTACCAAAGTACCCTTATAAGGGTACCAAAGTACCCTTATAAGGGTACCACTTGGTACCCTTATAAGGGTACCGCGGTACCCTTATAAGGGTACCACTTGGTACCCTTATAAGGGTACCACTTGGTACCCTTATAAGGGTACCAAAGTACCCTTATAAGGGTACCACTTGGTACCCTTATAAGGGTACCAAAGTACCCTTATAAGGGTACCAAGTGGTACCCTTATAAGGGTACCTGGGTACCCTTATAAGGGTACCAAACGGTACCCTTATAAGGGTACCCAGGTACCCTTATAAGTGGGTACCCTTATAAGGGTACCCAGGTACCCTTATAAGTGGGTACCCTTATAAGGGTACCCAGGTACCCTTATAAGTGGGTACCCTTATAAGGGTACCCAGGTACCCTTATAAGTGGGTACCCTTATAAGGGTACCCAGGTACCCTTATAAGTGGGTACCCTTATAAGGGTACCCAGGTACCCTTATAAGTGGGTACCCTTATAAGGGTACCCAGGTACCCTTATAAGTGGGTACCCTTATAAGGGTACCCAGGTACCCTTATAAGTGGGTACCCTTATAAGTGGGTACCCTTATAAGGGTACCCAGGTACCCTTATAAGTGGGTACCCTTATAAGGGTACCGCGGCTCACGTAAGCCTCTCGAATCGAGAGGCTTACGTGAGCCGACAGGCGTGCAGGCTCTGCACGCCTGCACGCCGTATGCACGCCTATTGTAGGCATGCACATGGCGTGCAGCGTGCGGGGAAAGGCGTGCAGCCCCTGCACGCCTTTCCAAAGCGGCTGCACACCATTTTTTTTGGGCGTGCGGATAGGCGTGTGCACGCCCAAAGGGCGTGCCGCTATCAAGCCCCGCCTTATATAGCCACACTGCTCACCTAATCCACAGAGTCCTTTCTTCCATTGCAAGAATCACCAGCGGTTGTCAACATGCCGCCACGTTCAATGGGTGGTTATCTCTACCCCAACCAAGCCACCAAATCAACTCAGTTCTCCTTTTGGCCAAGGGTCCAACCGCCCACACCCCCCCCCCCCTGCTAAACATGACCCTGATCACCTCATCTCCATGCACATGCCAGCAGTAAGCTTGTTGCTGTCCTTGTATCTGACAACTGCAATCCAGACGTAACCAGGAGGGTCAGGCAGTGGGAGTGCAAGCGTGGCATGTGGTAACCGTGGGCCTTTCCTTGCGCACAGGCACATGGCTGATGTTGAACGTTGCCACTAACGCACCAAGGACCACACGCGGCTGGTGTTGGGCATAGTCACAATGATTCGGAGGATCCAAAGCCCTGGCGCGGCCATGGCAAACAAGCTACCTGCTGCCCGACACCTCTTGGCAAGCAGGTACCTACTTGCTGCCCAAGACCTCTTGGCAAGCAGGTAGCACCTGCTGCCCAAGACCTCTTGGCAAGCAGGTAGCACCTGCTGCCCAAGACCTCTCGGCAAGCAGGTAGCACCTGCTGCCCAAGACCTCTTGGCAAGCAGGTAGCACCTGCTGCCCAAGACCTCTTGGCAAGCAGGTAGCACCTGCTGCCCAAGACCTCTCGGCAAGAAGGTAGCACCTGCTGCCCAAGACCTCTTGGGCAGCAGATCACCTGCTTCCCCAGACCTCTTGGCAAGCAGGTCACCTGCTTCCCAAGACCTCTTGACAAGCAGGTCACCTGCTGCCCAAGACCTCTCGGCAAGCAGGTAGCTACCTGCTGCCCAAGACCTCTTGGCAAGCCAGTAGCTACCTGCGGCCCAAGACCTCTTGGCAAGCAGGTAGCACCTGCTGCCCGAGACCTCTTGGCAAGCAGGTAGCACCTGCTGCCCAAGACCTCTCGGCAAGCAGGTAGCACCTGCTGCCCAAGACCTCTTGGCAAGCAGGTAGCACCTGCTGCCCAAGACCTCTCGGCAAGAAGGTAGCACCTGCGGCCCAAGACCTCTTGGCAAGCAGATCACCTGCTTCCCCAGACCTCTTGGCAAGCAGGTCACCTGCTGCCCAAGACCTCTTGGCAAGCAGGTAGCTACCTGCTGCCCAAGACCTCTTGGCAAGCCAGTAGCTACCTGCTGCCCAAGACCTCTCGGCAAGCAGGTAGCTACCTTCTGCCTGAGACCTCTTGGCAAGCAGGTAGCTACCTGCTGCCCGAGACCTCTTGGCAAGCAGGTAGCTACCTGCTGCCTGAGACCTCTTGGCAAGCAGGTAGCTACCTGCTGCCTGAGACCTCTTGGCAAGCGGGTAGCTACCTGCTGCCTGAGACCTCTCGGCAAGCAGGTAGCTACTAAGGATGGCTATAGGGCTGGGCTTCCAACGGCCGGCCCGTTTATTAGCGGGCGCGGGCCGGGTTTGGGCCGGTGCTTTACGGAATTTTTTAATATCAGCCTGGCCCGCCAAGCCCAACCGTTGGGCCGGGTCTTAGCAGGCAGCCCGGTGGGCGCCCACAGGCCACCCCCATCCGGGTTCCCCAGTGCTCCTGGGGCCGCAGGTGACCTGCGGCCCCTTGCTGGCACCTGCTGGCACAGTGCTCCCGTCTGATAGTTCACCTCATTTTGGCACCCTCATCACCAACCACACGCTTTGCAATGGCCAGGACTAGGACTCGCCCTGAAAACAATGACAATCTGGATGCCAATGAAGATATCCCTGTCAACTGTGAATCCCAAAGTGCTACTAGCAACCCAAACAATTGTGATCAAGAGGCTACTCAACTACCCAGTTCAACGGCAAACTCCCAGACACCTGCTGCAAGTGCCGCTAGTACTAACAAATTACAAGAAGAAACTCAAGCAGCTACAAAAAGAAAACTTACCAGCAAGGTTTGGGACCACTTCAGCAAGATAGTCCAGGGTACGTTTGATTCTTTTTTGTTTTATATTTGGTACTTCCATTTGATTAACATTTTGATTCATTGGATTTTGAATCAGAGAACGGTGTGGAAAAGGAGCAATGCAACTATTGAGATGCAAAGCTTTTGTGTGTTTCATCCGCAGGGACGACCCATCTCCATCAACACTCTCTGCAATGTGTTCCTCTCAACGGAGTGGGAGACGCTGGTCAATTGACACAAGGTCGCCTTAGCTTTACTGGATCGTCTCAAACCACAAGCAATTGGATCTGGATCTTTTTGCAAGAAGAAACTCGAGAGAACCTAGCTTGCATGATTATCCAGCATGAATATCCATTCTTGATGGTTGAACATCAAGGCTTCATCGACTTCATGCGGTTGGCCTAACCCAACTTTGTCATGCCTGGACGCAAGACCATTCGTAACAACTGCATCAAAATCTTCAACACAATGAAAGCTCAGGAGATACAACGGATGGCTAAAACAAACCGTATCTCTTTAACAACCGATTTATGAACGGCCTCGGATCTCACGGGCTACATGGTGGTAACAGCCCACTACATTACCAATCAGTGGATTCTTGTCAAGAGAATTATTGGATTCCGCCCACTTCCGCCTCCACACACTGGACAATCTATTGCTGATTGCCTCACCCAGATGTTACTTGATTGGAATGCGGTGAGCAAGATAGCATTTGTCACTCTTGACAATGCTAGCTCAAACACCTTGGCAATGTCCCGTTTACAACAATTTCTCAACGATTGAAGTCAAGTCTCCGGATCTGCAACCTTGCTGTATTTCCATGTTTGATGCTGTGCTCATCTCATCAACTTGGTTATCAAAGATGGACTCGCGTTGGTTGGCACTGCGGTGGAACGACTGCGTGAAAGCGTGCAATACATTCATGGCTCTTCAGCTTGCATGGATATGTTTGAAAAGGCACTCATGGCGGTCAAAATTGATATTAATAAGAAGCATACAAGCAAGGACGTCCCAACGCGATGGAATGCAATGTTCTTAATGATACAGTCTTTGATTCCATGCAAGCTGGCCTTCCAGCAGCTTGAAGTCGAGGAAAACAAATACAAATGTTGCCCAAGCAAGCTCGAATGGAAGGAACTATTGGTAATGGAAAAGTTCCTTGAGCCATTCTATGACGGTCAGTTGTTGATTCTCTCAATCTGCATTAATGATGATTAGCAGAATCAAAAGCGACTGAAATTTGACTTTGTTTTCTAGCTACAATGGTCTTGAGTGGAACCCAGTACCCCACAATCAACGAAGCCTACCGCGCAATGACCTCTATTCAAAAAACACTGAACAAGTGCCTGAATGGCCAGACCAGTCAAGCTCACTTTGTCAACATGATCGAACCAATGAAGGAAAAGATTGACAAGTACTGGGGCCCAATGAGAGAACTCACAGCAATAGGACTGGTTCTTGACCCACGATACAAGATGCGCTACCTGCGCTTTAACCTTGATCAGCAAGCACTCCCATCAGCCAAAGTGGATGCATTTGTAGGAAGAGTGAGATCTGCCCTATTGGATCTCTGGAAGATGTACGTTCCTCCACAAGCTTTGGTCACGTCCCCGCCCAGCTCAACACCTTTGTCCACCAAGAAAGTCAATGAAGATACATCAGCCTTTCATCAATACATGGCTGGGACAATGGGGGGAACTCAAACCAATGCACCTGGGGCCAAACTTGATCTGTATCTTGAAGAGAGGAATGTCATCCTCACCAACAATGATAGGTTTGACATACTCAGCTGGTGGAAGGGAAACTCAGCCCAATTCCCCTCCCTATCTGAGTTCGCAAAGATCATACTAATGATCCCAATGACCTCAGTGGCGTCTGAATCCGCTTTCTCAACTGGCGGCCGAGTGCTTGACAATTATTGGATGTGGCTCAATGAGGAATCAGTTGAGGCATTATTATGCGCTCAAGACTGGATGAAGACTTCTTGATATTTTTCCCTCTATTTTCATACATCTCTATCTCAATTCAATACTAAATACACGCTGGCCCCTCTATCTCTACTACTCTAGCAAATATTTAAAAAAGCAATGAACTCCCTCGTTCCCCTTCTTAGAGCTGGCCTCACTAGGCCCACGGGCTACCCATGGGTAGCCCGGAGGGCACCCGCGGGCTTTGGCACACAAAGAGCCCGTGGGCTGCCCACGGGTAGCCCGTGGTCAGCCCAATTGCTAAACGGATTTGGGTCGGGCACTGTTTTAGTGCAAATTGGCCCGGCCTGGCCTGTCCGCTAAGCTCGTGGGCCTTCTTGGGCTGGCCCGCGGGAGGCCCGAGCCCGCCCGATTGGCACCCTTAGTAGCTACCTGCTGCCTGAGACCTCTCGGCAAGCAGGTAGCTACCTGCTGCCTGAGACCTCTCGGCAAGCAGGTAGCTACCTGCTGCCTGAGACCTCTCGGCAAGCAGGTAGCTACCTGCTGCCTGAGACCTCTCGGCAAGCAGGTAGCTACCTGCTGCCTGAGACCTCTCGGCAAGCAGGTAGCTACCTGCTGCCTGAGACCTCTCGGCAAGCAGGTAGCTACCTGCTGCCTGAGACCTCTCGGCAAGCAGGTAGCTACCTGCTGCCTGAGACCTCTCGGCAAGCAGGTAGCTACCTGCTGCCTGAGACCTCTCAGCAAGCAGGTAGCTACCTGCTGCCCAAGAGCTCTTGGCAAGCAGGTAGCTACCTGCTGCCCAAGAGCTCTTGGCAAGCAGGTAGCTACCTGCTGCCCAAGAGCTCATTAACATGTTTATAAATTACCACCTTGCTGTGGTTCTTCTATGTGTTTTAATCATGCAGATTTTTTTCAGTTTCTTTCTTAGCTTTCTGGTGGCTATTACAATATTCAACACTTTGGAGTCTTTGGTACAACCTGGCCACCAAGCTGTGGTTTGAAGCTTCCAAAATTCAACCTACCATCACATGGAGAGCTGCAGATGAGTGTAAAGTGGACATTAATATGTTTTTGGTGCTGCTAATTTTGACAAAAACTTATTGCCGGCCACTGTAAAGCTTGCACTACTTTTGAGATCCAATTGCAATCTTGACTTTGACCTGATTGTTCAAAGAAAAAGTTTTGTGGAGGTTTGGATGAATTCAGTTATGACATTATGGTGAAATGAATGTGGTGGGGTGAGATGTGCTATATCATTAGGTGTTGATGAAAATGCTCCAAGAAGGCTTCTGCAGAGCTAATTCCTGATCTTACATAATTGATCATCATTCATAATGGCACTTGCCTGGATGGAAAAGCATGTGATTTATTTCTTTTCATCTTGAATGGTAAAGGATCACAGAAGGACAGGTAAGGGAAATATGCTAATGAATTTTTCAGCCAGAGATAGATACTTTTGTCTGAAAATGAATAAATTAAATTACCATTGACTGTAGGAAGCAGGTTGCACATGGGAGGAGTGAGCGGCGAAGCCGCCTTGTGCTCTAGTGCTTCTAAATCTTCAACTTTTGATTGCTATTGATCACTGGATCAGCTTGATATGAAATTCTCCCCGAAATACTCATGTCACTTTCCCTTCCCAACTTTGGGGCATAGACCTTTGTTTGCTTGCGGTAAGATTGTTTTTTTCAAGACATCGGGCTGTATCACGAGCATTCCTGCAAAGCCGGCAGCCAAATGCCAATCAATGTGACAATGGATGATCCATACCCCCGGGTTGTCTGCCCTAATTCGCACTGGTTGACGTACATAAATATCAAAGAATTTGGTTGATCAGAGGGTTTCCAAAAGTGATATTCCCCATTTCAATTCTGCTACGGAATTATTTTTACTTACTAACTAAGTAGCTTCCTCCAGGTACCACATGGCTAGATACAAACAGAATCACGAAACGGCAAGGCATACAATTATGATGAGCAGGGAACCAACAAATCCATGGGAAAAAAGTACTAACACATCTCGACAGAGCGGATTTTGGAGCTGGTAGTTAACATTCTTCAAGTTTGATTCGCTGAATGTACCCTTGCCCGTGGCAACGACGCACGTCTATAACGTTGTATCAAGGAATTCATTAGCCAAAGCGTTTTATATGATATTAACAACAAGATGAACGCACGTCCACGCCATCTGCAAGTTGAACAGGTAGCAAAAAAGCACAGTGAGCCCTCAGAACATTTCGTGATTTAATTCAAGGACTATCAATAACGGAAAATTCACTTACGCAGGTGGATGGGATGATCAATCGCCTGGTCAAGATTGTTCACGACGACATCCCAAATTCCCGGCCGCGAAATGGTCTGTGTTGCAACATCCGAGAGGTTCAAAAGGCCATTTCCTCCACTGAGAAGTTCACTAAGAAGCGGTTTTGATTCCCTGGCTGGAGAGCGAGGCATAAAATTTATCATTTGGAGACTGTATTCAAATCAGCTAAATTTCAACATACAGATATACGTCGTGTTGTCCACAAAAAATCTACCCAAGACATTTTTTGGCTTTTGCTCTGAGTTGTCCACAATAGTACCGAAGCTGACATTGAAGTAAACCTGTTTGTAAATGGTGCAAATATCCAATCGAGACCGGAAAGCAATCAGCATAATGTGATTCTGCGCTGTGAATAGGGTAACCAAGATAAAGAGCCTACTCTTCCTAGCGAATTAGTGTTTAGCTGAGGATTAATCCTGGGAGAAAGTTTTGTCTGATCCGAGTCAACGCATGGGCCGTTCAGTGTGTCGGTCCAGTCTTTGGTGGTTGGCCTTGGCACTCTGGAACGGTCGTCCTTTTCTGCAGGTCTGGAAGATACACGCACAACGGCTAAGGCCGTATTTCCCTCAACAGTATCCATCCCAGGTGCGACTTTGCGGGATTCAGAGTGGTGTCCTGAAATTTTTCATGAATCAAAGCGCTAAAAACAACTTACGCCAAGCAACTGGAGAAAGGAAGGCGCCAAATTCAGTGACAATTCTTTTGAATTTTACTCTGGATGATAAAAAAGAAGCGTGAGTCGAGAAGATATAATGAAACGTACAACAATCGGTATCCATAGAAGCCCTCAGGTAGAACGAATCACCCTCCTTGTCTGCACGAGTATCTATTATCACGCTATATCTGTTTGAAAGTATTCATAATCATTCATTAGTGTTTCCCCGTTTCGCAAATCCAACTCTGACAGATGGAGATTCACCTCTGAGCATTATGCAGATTGATCCTGTGGAATGGCGTAGAACTTTGAACCGGAGTAGCGTCCGCTTCAATAACCTCTAATGGATGATCATCCACCGAAACTTTGAATAAAGCATGGGATCCTGCTTGGATCAATCGTATTCTGGACCTTTGTTTTGGAGGTACTCGTATTTCTAGTGGGTTTCTGTTTGTTTTGCATGGCTTTCCGTCACCATACTTTTCACAGTTGAAGAAACCAATTCCATTCAACAAAGCTTGAGGGAAGATCAAGATTCATCGCGTATCAATGGATGTGAAATTAGCTACGACACATATTTAAAGCACACGCTTACCGCTGTTTGGAGAAGGGGCTGCTAGGCTTCCATTATAGCCTTTCGTTGATAAAAGTTGTTGCTTGATAACAGTACTTGTGCTTTGAGCCAACCGTTGACGATGCTATAAATTAAAACTCTTGTTTTCTGATGAATAGCGGGAGGTCGATCTGGCTCACTCGTGATACCAATCGCTAGAAAAATTAAGGGAACGAAATATATGAAAATCTGAATCATCCATTCCGAGATTTTATAATCTTCAACTTACTTCATGAACAAGATCTGGTCACTATCAAAGTCTCTTCCTCGAACAAGAGGATCCCGTGGACTATGGATGATTAATGGACCCGAAATACCATCAGACAGCAAAGCGGCGTAGTGCGCCTTCATGATGTTTGAATAACCATTTTCCGTCATCAGTATCAATTATGATTGGATTTCAAGGTGCTAGGAAAGATGTAAATTATCTCTGTAGTCGAGTGGAAACTCACGTGATACCCTTCCAAAGTTAACCATTGGATAAAATTGCAGCATCAGATTTGTGTGTTACTATCTACATAGCTGCTTGGTCCGAGGCTGAGGTTATGAGTCTGAATTTGGCTGGAAGAACTCACAAAAAGTCCCAAACTGTTGATCGACAGTGAATTTATAGGTGAATGAGGTCCCGGGCGCCAGTGGACACTGAGTTACGCCAGAAGGACCGTCCATCTTGCAGCGCCAAATGAAAAATAAATTCAATCTCAGAAATGTACTTGGAATTATCTTGCCACTGGGGAGAGGCTTACCCATTGGCTACCTCTTTGATAAATTCCTAACAAATCAGGTTTTCTCATCAGTTTAATCAGTTGACGATGCGATATAAGCTCCTAAAGGGCCACATACCGTGCCAATGCATACTGAGGGGCAGGTTGAGCTGATTTTCAACTCTTACTACGATGGTATCTCCCTGAATATGTCAATTCTTTATCTTAGTATTGGAAATTACGTATTTTCGCCAGCAGGGAATACAAGAAACACCGAAAGCGTACTTCATTGGCCTAGGGAGAATATGAGAAAAAAAGTTATTTTTGAAACAAGTTGATCGTCATCTCTTTCAGAAAATATTTAGACAACTCACCTCAATGAGTGGCCCAGGGAATTGATTGTTGATCACGAGAACCGTCCTAAGAGGCAAATCGTGGGGATCGGTCACAGTTGGTTTCAGTAGATTGCATGGTAAGGAGAGTCACAAATTTGTAGTAAAAGTTCACCTCGTAAATCCATCGAAGGCTGCCGTTTTATTTCTGAAATGAGAAAAATCATTTTAGAAGCTTGCTCCAGAGAGACAAATGATTGTGAAGGATTGATAACTTGGACATACGCTACAACCCAGTCAAACTGTCTAATCTGAGGAACGCCAGTAATCACATGTGCTTTGTTAAGAACCAATGTTGGCGAATTCACCTGCACTGGTCCAGTCAAGGCAGCATCACTCGCCGAGTACCTTGAGTTGTTCGAGGAAGACGGATTCGCCTTTGCGTCATGATAAGGCAAAACCTTTGAAGAGCTCAAATCCACTGCATAGATAAGTTGGAGAAGGATCCATATCATGACGAGAGAAAACAGCGGGGCACGATAATGGGATCCATAAGAAGGCACCATAGTCATGATAGTAATCAAATACGTTGCTACAAATGAAATGTGAGCGAGCGCCAAGTCCGTCTTGATGAAAGATTAGAAGCAGCAAGCGGATGAAACTCAAGTAGTTAAGTCCAGATGGTTGGGCGCCTCAATGTCGATTTGACGAGCATTAAGAACACCGACATCTGGGGTGCTTAAATAGTAGTAGCAAGTTGCCTCCTCATAGAATTGGAGCGCCAGCAAGCGATGACGGAAATTACGGAGAAGTTATCCAGAGACTCGGCATCAAAATGATGTCCCTCATTGAGCGGTGCAGAGAAAGAACTGCCATTCGTTATAGCTGCTTAAGATATTAGCGGGGAGTTGCTCGATGAGGCACGATGGCACCGGCCCGAAATGAGCGTATGCAGCTGAAAATGATCCCGAAACGGATCAATCAATCTCCGGATGAAAGCGTTCTCCGCCCAGGCTTGGTTGCTACCCGGATGCTTGGACCGACCGTGAGGCAATTTGCGAATTCAAGTCATTAATCTCGGGTACTTCGAACTACTTCGACAGTCTCCATGGGCATTAGTTTCTTACAGCAATGAATTCACCGCATCAAGCTGAAGCACCGTTATGCCAATTCCTCGCCCCGATGTGGTGTACGAGCTCGGCATGCTATTGCGGGGCAGAAGACATGCGGTGCCATATTTCGACAGAGTCTCAACTGTTTCAACATGGCCTTTTAACATGCGATGTGGGCGAGATAACCTTTCAAGTCGTCTGTTTTCTGCTCGGTCGACATGACAACCAAATTGGTCTTTGCTCGGCTTCTGATCATCCAAACAAATGATGATGAGGCGAGCCGGAAGCTCACACCATGGCATTCCTGATCCCCACCTCACCTGATGGTGTCCCTACTTACCTCACAGAACTGACAGAACCCAAATGGCACCAATATCAGTGAATCAAAGAAGAACTTGCCATAGCAGGTCCCAAAATGATATAATTTGACTGTTACAATTCAATGATAACAAAAAAGGTGACTGAGTCCAAAGAGGCCAGAAACCCATTTTCCCATTTAATCTGTCAATCTTAAATTTACAAGATGAATTATTTTGCGTCAATTTGACTCTCATAATGTTTGAGCAATGTGATTCATTTTTTTTTTTTTTCATTTGTTTATCAACTCAATGTATGTATGGAACTGGAAAACATATTCTTGAGGAGCCAAAACAACAATATTTTTTTTGACTTACAATATTTGCACTATAATGTCCTGATTTTAGGAAATTAGGACAATTCTGCATTAGAGGCCTCAACTTAGTCTGTCTCCAGAGAGAAACTAATTAACCTTCCCATCAATTTGAGGGGAATAGACAAGATGGTTTTGTGTGTCTGAGCCATAGTAGAACCAATCATACCCATGTTTCCAGAGTCTCAACAGATCTATTTTCAAGAAACCAGAAACAAATTCTCCAGATGAAGATTATCCCCAGAAAACCATTGAAGGGACCATCCATCCACCTCATCTAACCAGTTACTTTGAAATTCAACATCAAGACTAGAGCTCACTGAGGCCTGCTGTTGTATATATTCAAAGCAGTCACCAAATGCAGGCCACACAACCCAAGAATGAGCTGAAACCAACCAATGATCCTGGTCATGCTTCTGCCAGAGGTTTTCATTGTACAATCTTGTGTTTAGCTAATTGTTGGGTAAAAGGGTACCCTAACTTAACCAAGTCCCACCCTCCGTCCGCGGTCGAGTGGTGAAGCATGTGCTTGCCGACCGGAGGGAGGGACTTGTGACTTATGTCACACTTCCCGCTCTAGCCATTTTCAGGTTTGGCAGGGCAATATTTCCAATTGCCAATAACTTTTAATCTTTGCAATATCTGATCATAATTTTTACATCCCCATAACCTCTTGGGTCTTGCCTTTCTTGCTGTCCTATTTTCATCACCACACGACAAGTAATGTATTTTTGATTAATTTTTAAAGACCAGCAGCATTGGCCCTGGACTTCCAGTACTTCTTGACGCTAGAGATGGCAAATACATAATCTTCCAATACAGCCGGGGGTCGCATGCACAGTCCTGTAATCTTCTGACCCAATCTGAGTATCCCCTAGTCTTGTGAAACCATTATGTTTCCGTGGCCTGTTATGTGGCATTATGCCGTTGATCTCCTGAGACCTCTGCTCTCTCCCAATCTGTTTCTGCTCCACCGTTCCAATGTCAGCTTCCGGAGGCCGTCCGGCCCCAAGACACAAGGCCTCCCGGGTACCGATGGGGGACAAAATATCTTCAATCTGCAGTCACATCGAGAAATTCCAGCTCAACCCAAAGACTTTTTTGACCGCATTTTTGCACCACAGCTCCATTAATGCAGCATTTCGAAGAAGATTCTGGGGCACTGTCGGCTGGGCGTCTACACGAAGACTCCTGATGAACATTAAATTGCTTGTATGTAAGCATTCGGACGGCCAACGGAATTGGGATCAATTCATATTAGACGAGGTGAACTCTTGTTGGATCTGGAACTCCCATTTACCTGCTGAAGCTCAAGTGATTTACTTCTTCTGGACCAGGCCATTAGAATTGTACGCTTGCAACGTCCTTCAAGTGGGACTTACCCCAAAGGTTCATACGTGAATTCATCGGACGTGACCGTCGAATTCTTTACGGAAGCCGCAAGATTGGCTCGCATCCAAACATTGACTAGCGAAATGCCATTCTTATATCAATTGTTGGTGGCAAAACTTCAGGCCAATGGGACTCCTGCTGAACTCGATGACGGCGATGAGGAGCTTGCACCCAATGATGAGAATGACCAGTCCAACTTAGCCTCTCAAAGCTCCGATATAATCCCTGCCGATGGGACAAATGAACCGGCGGCCAATCAACCCGGGCCCACTGCAACTCCTTTGGATCGTTTGGCCGCCAGCGAGGATGATCCCAACAATCAACAAGCAGCCAATCAGAGTAGCGGGCTGACTCCAACACCCGTGGAGCGTTTGTCTGTCACTGAGGAAGACGTCAATGAAATCGAGGGAGGGTTTTACCGCAAGAGCACGGATCCGCAGGTCAGACAACATGTGCGAGTGGAAACGGTTGGTCCAGTTTGTCCCACGCACAATAATGTTCTTCCTTGATGCTGATTTTGGTTTGCTGGACATTAGATAGCGCGTACCATTTGTGCGATGGTCTCCTTTGGCGCAAATCGCCGGCATAATGGATTCCAATTGAGCAATTCATTGATGTTCTTGTCTTCTGGGGTAACTGAGAGAGTAAATGCATATCTAAACTATATCGGGTTAAGCTCATCAAGAAAGACCGCTCATTTGGCGCTAAAATGCCTTGGGAAAGAAGCAGAAGAAAAGCTCAAATCCCGGTTCTCATTGGAAAACAATTCTATCCTGTCACCTAACATTTGTTACGACAACTTGGACTTCCAACAGAAAGTCCACATGCACTCTGTTGGACATTCAAACATCATGTTTCATGGTACATGGGGGTATATTCACTCAGTACCCCCAAGTATTGTCCCTTCCCTTAATCCTGCCGAACTCACCACGGAAGCTTTGAACAGAGCCCTGCACGCTGCATCTAAGATCAATATCCGTCCAAGCATGTTTGCTCCAACATGGGAAAGCACAACACATTTTGAAGCCACCTTAAAATCTCAGTTAATGGATGTTGCATTAACTTACGTTGTAGAATCCACTGATTCTTGCATCCCCCTGCCAAGATCTCCACCGCCGGTTAATCCTCTCACGCCGGAGTTGCCAAACATTTCCATGCTTCGGTTAATGCTGGCCTCGGACAACTCAGCCGCAGGCGTGGGTGAGGTATTTACTGGGGTTATCCAGCAATCTGGTCTGTCCAGCAAAGATTTTCACTCACGCCTTCAGATTATCGAGGGGGACCTTGGATCGTGCAATCTTTTTGACAGTCTCCGCAACCAGAGGACACCGGCGAGGCACTGTCACACATCAATGGATAACGTCTTACCTATTCCAGGGGCAGCACATACCCTGTGGAATTTGGGGCAAGCAATTTACCTCGAACATTGGGGAGACGAAACCCATGCGCGAGACACTGGGGCCTGGCGCAGTCTCCATGCGTTAGGCATCCCAGTGAATAAGCCCGTCACAAAAAAAGACTTCAATCTGATGCTCTCTCACATTGAAAGGATCCACCATGCCACCCTAATATACTGCTTGCTGTGAGTCTCATCTCCAAAAAACTCAAACACTGTTTTTGTTGATTAGCTGTCATTCCAATTACTACACAGAGTCGTATTGAAGATAGAAAGCAAGCCATTAGACGGTCAGTTATTGAAAAAGACTTCAAAAGAAATTCAAGAACTTGTCGATACAACCTATGAAAAGTTCTGTTCAGGAGCTGCTAGCCGCAGTGAAATCGCCAAGGAGTCAGTGTCGCATCGCAACATGATCTTGAGAATACGCGACTTTGCCACCGTCCTTGAAGCCAAACATGCTATGAAGGCTGGTGACCCTGGCCGCTTGATTTACATATGGAAGCAGTGGGCTGTTATGGGCCAGGGGATGCCCAAGCTCCCACACTACTCAAAACACCTTCCCAAACTGATTGTGATGTTGGAGGAGGGATTACCTCCCTCAATTGCCCAAATTGTACTGGGAACAATGTTGATTTGCCCAACTGGAAAGGAAGATCAATTTTCTGCGACAGATTATTTTCTCGAGATTCAAAATTACTGGTTAAAACACTTTTTTAACCATTCTGGAATTGGGACAAATATTGACCGCCTGAAAGATGTTTTTTCAATAAACATCCCCATTGTAAGTTTCGTCCAACCCTCCTATCTCAATAATTGAAGTGACTCAGTGTTGTGCTTACCTTGCAATCTCATAGTTGCGCTTCTTAATACAGCTGTTACAGTGGGAATCCGGATCAAATGTAGTGAAGCAATCCCACAAGAACCGCTTGACAAACTTGTCCATCAACCGGTTCCTGCAAATGGCAAACAAGGAGAAACTGGCGGAGCACAATCCAGCAGGCTTTGTGCCTGCGCCAGTTGCAGATATTTACAAGTGCGGTATCAAGGAATTGCAGAAAGAGTACGAAAAAGACAGTGATGGATTGTCAAGATTCAAGCCATTCAGCCCAGGTGCATTGCAGCTTGAAGAAGAGATTCAGCGCCAGATGGCCTCGATGAACTTGGATGAAAACTGCAATAATATTTCTGACAACAGCAACAAGGATGAATCTGATAGTGATAGCAATAGTCAACAATCAGGATCAAGACCGGACGGGTCAAGCATTTTGGGAGCAGAGTCAACCCCTTCCATCAATGAATGACGTGCTTCATCAGCCGGATTTATGGTGAGTGAGTTGTTGAACTCTGCCAAGACCATATCTGTGTTCATACGCGTAGCCAACTTCCTTGCCTTTTGTGTGACCATATTCTGTCGGTTAACCAATGCCTTCCTCTTGTTATTGTCCTTGGTTTCTTTTCGTTGGCGAGCCTCCTCAGCCTTACGAGCAGCTGCAGCAGCTCTTTCTTCATTACGAGCCTTTGCACGCCTTTCTCGATCCACCTTTTTCTCTTCAGCAGCCTTGTCCATCTCTTCACGGTGCCGAATGGCGGCAAGTTTACGATCCGCTGCTTTGACTTCAGCCACATCACTTTCTTTTTTCTTCTTCAACTCCAATGCAAGGGTATTTTCAACTTCTTTTGCCCTGGCTGTGTCCTCAGCTTTCCTCTTCTTGATCGATGCGGCCAAGGCCTTCTCAATTGCCTTTTCATGTGCTCGTTTTGCTCTTGATTTATCAGCTTCTTCCTTCTTATGCCGCTTATTCTCCGCGGCCATCACGGCGTTCAGCAGTTGTACCTCCTCGGATTCAAATTGAATTTCTTCTCTTAATCGCTTTTCCTCAGAAACTATGAATTGCTCATGGGCTCGTCGCTCTTCCAGAACCGTCTGAAAATAATCTCCACCATACCAATCCTGTATTCCCTTGCTGAGTGATATAAGCTGTCCTGAGAACCACTCGCCGCCAATCACTTTTTCCATAATCCTAAGATTATGTGGCCCCTCGCCGCCAATCTGGTCGAGTGATCCAACTAAAGCTTGTGCCCGATCAATGTTGAAGAAGTCTGAGGCTTCAAAATATGGTGATGAGCCAAAGATATCTTGATAGAACACATTGAAGCACTGAACAAGCGAATTTGCCATATGCAACGCAGAAGAATAGCTTAGGTTGCATGTTTTTTTATCCTTTTGTGTGTTTCTCTGGCGCACAATGGGGACAATGGAAAGGTCTTTTGGTATGGTTTGTGGTGCGTCTAGCATTTGATCAAAATTTTCAATAGACATCTGCTGGAAGATTTCTAGAATGTCTTTGGCGGCCTCCGGTTCACAGTTTGAGCATTTGCATACAGAAAATCCGCATTCTACCTCTCTTGCGCGTTCGGTTTTGTAATTGCAGTCGTCAACAGACAGAGGGATGTACCCCATCCTAATCAACAAAAACAAATATATCAGAATAAGAATGGAAAGGGATTTAGAAAGCAATCCTCACTGGTTATCTACTGTGAGAGCAATCCTCAAGCATACCGGGGTAACTGCCAAAGCGTCCATCCGGTCGTCTTCATCTTGAAAACCATCCTGAAACTCATTGATTGAGTTTTTCCCAAGTGGCCGCTTTGGCTCCATAAACAAGAGTCCCAGACCGGTATTGCCATCTCGTCCGCAGCGTCCAACCATCTGAACTATTGAGGATGGATCTCCCCGTCCCATATGCACAACGCATCGAACTCGTTTAAGATTTTGACCCAGCCCCAATGCCATCGTTGCCGACATGATGGGATATACATTATTACTGTAATCCTCCATGTTTGCTGTCTGGTCCTCCTCGCCGGTACATGAGTGGTAGCGTCGGATAAAATTGGATTGAGGGTCATACTCATGTTTGATAGTCCCACGGGCCTCATTCACAACCTTCATGACCTGCATCGTCGCATTTCGTGTGCCAGAGTAGATAATTGTTGGTACAGTCTTTTCGGCCGGTACCTTGACATAAGGTGCGTAGAGCCTCAAGAGGTCGTCACAGGACTTGAGGGTTGCTAGCATGGAGATTCGGATCAGGCGGATTTCCGGCCGAGTGAGCTCACCATTTACAATGATGAGCTCTTCGGGTTGCAACCACAAATTCTTCCTGATTGCCTCAACAGCTATGGGTCTGCAAGTTGCAGATAATAGGAGAAGAGGAGCGTTCTTTGTCGCCATCAATCGTGTCGCCATGCAACCGTAAGATGGACGGAAAGTTGCGCGGTCTTGATACCGATCAAAGGAAGAAATGGACTTGCTCTGCTTGGATGCCACAAGGCCCCACAAGTAGATCATGTGGGCTTCGTCCACCACTATTAACGCCAGAACATTCTGAAATTCTGAACTGAAGTACATTTCGGTGAACAAGGAGCTGTTCAGGAAAACTTCAGGGCTCTTTTGAATATGAGTAAAGCAGCCAATCAGGGAGTTGTTTTCAATCTACAAAAACCTATTGAATGTGAAAATGACATACCAGGTAGATGAAGCGATAGTAGCCTTTCTTGATCTTGAGGACAGTTGCAAAATTCAAAGTCATTTTATTCAAGTTGATTGCGTTGATGTTGACTAATGCTTTCTCTCTGACTTGGTCATCACCAAGTGAATCTAAAGGATTCAATACAAGAACAACGGCCTGATTGTGGCCTGCAAACAGATTGAGAAACATTTCTGAGATTCGTGTCTTCCCATAGCCGGTTCCTGCGCGAAGAAAGCAGTTCTCTCCACGAGCCAGAACCGAAACCGTCTTGACCTGAAGGCTCTTGGGTTGATCATGATAGAATGCAATGGAGGTGTTGGTTATGTGCTGATCAAGTTCTTCATCATTCATTTCCAACACCTTAGGAGGTAGCATGATAGACTTTGGCTTTTGACGCTCGATCGTCATTCTGTTGGATGGGATGATGAATATGACACATAGGACAGGAGGGCAGGCTCTGGCAGGCTGGCTTTATAACCCGAAGATTTGGATTATTGGGTCTTATGTATTCCATTTTTTTCCTCACTGTATGTAATACTGCGAGTGATACAACAGACAACCCATAAATACCGGACTTGAGGCCAGAGCGAAAAAGAAGGCAAAAAAGTTCAAATCTTCATAACAATGCAACAAGACAAGCTAGGAGAGATTGAAGTAGAGAGAAAGATGCGCAAGAATGAAGCGCACATCTTCATTGGCGACCGCGATCTTGTATCAATCCAGATGAACAAGTTATGAGCGCTGGAGTACATAACACTCAAATGTCGTTTTTGGCTAGAGCCAGATTGCAGACATAAGGCCTAAGTCCCTCCTTCGGAGGGTCCCTGCGGGACGAGTCCCCCCTCCGACATACAGAGGGACTTAGTTAAGTTAGAAGGGTACCTCGTTTCTGATCGGTAGCTCAACAGAGACGGACGGAACCAGAAGCCCTCGCAGCCAGCTGCCAGTTGTAACTTGTGCCTCCCGGAACACATTGTCGAGCGACGCCTACTTCTTACATACCTAAATACGTGTGAGTATTTGTCACGGGGATAAGTTAGACGGAGTAATTTGGTGTTAGCTTAATGTTTAAGGGAGTGTATTGCCAGTGGTTATGTATTAAGAGTTTGCTGCATGGTTTGGAAGCCTGTAGCGGGTATTCATCCAGGAAACAAGCATCGTCAAGCACAACCGTATGTATATGAGATGTATGAGCCAGGGTTACGCTGAGCCCCACTGCGACTGTGTTAACTGTGCCTCCACGTCGTCGGTCGTGTGGGCGTGTGGGTCGTGTGAGTCAGAGAGACTACAATAGAGTGTCTGTCGGACTCTGCAGAGTTAAATTAAATAGAACTAATAATTATTCTTGTATCTCCTGGGCCAGAGTTGAACATTACCCTGCTCCACCCTCCCGCTCATGATGGATCCTATCATCCAGGCCTACTTCGCCCTCGGGGTCAGCATCCTTTTTCTCCTCTCACATAATACCAAGCATGCATGGTGTGTGTAGCTCACGTTCCCGCTTCGTTTTGCTCAGATTTCGGCTGTTATCCCCATCTGGTATGCCTCACATGCATCAGTCAAGGTCAGTCTCATCTGAATCACTCCACCCACGAGATATATTGAAGTATACCAATATTGACGGGCTACCATCATTTCTTCGCTTGCTGGTTAGGCCCCGGTCGTGCTGAAAAAGAAAAGCGGGAATCATCTGGCTGACTCGACCGAATCATCCGACGATGAAGAGGAAGTCGTGGAGCGGATGACGAGCGAGGACGCTTATTGGTTTCCTCTGCTGTGAGCTACATGCTTGTCCAGCTTCACTTTCTTACTTGGGACGAACCCCTTCATCTCATCTAACCTCTGAAATTCATCCGATCGCCTCATTCTATTTTTTTTTTTTTTTTTTTCAAATACAAACAGGGGCTCGGGAGCCTTGCTAGGATTATATTTGGTCTTCAAGTTCCTCAACAAGGACCTCATCAATGCTTTATTTGCGGGCTATTTCGCGCTCATGGGCGCCGGAGCGCTGACCACGATGCTAGTCACGATCACCAAGTCGACATTAGGACCGACCGTGTGGTCAAAACAAACCAAGTACAAATTCCGGTTGACTCGGAATACGGCCGACGTTCTGTTCAGCTTACGCTTCACCAACTGGCATCTCGGCTTCCTTGCCCTCTCCGCTATCCTTTCCGCCGTCCAGTGGTACACCAAACAGTGGATGCTCTCCAACATGTTTGCTCTCAGTTTCGCGTTCAACGCTATCACCCTCTTGAAACTCGACAGCTTCAAAACTGGCACCGTTTTACTGGCTGGTCTGTTCATGTGAGCCGCAAACTTCCTTCTCATTTCTTGAGCAAGCATGAGCTGAGCAAAGAGTGAAACTGTTGGTTAACCCTCTAGATACGATGTTTGGTGGGTCTTCGGATCATCCCATGCGTTCGGTGAAAGCGTGATGGTCAGCGTCGCCAAGAACTTTGGTGCGTACCCTTATCCGGCGATCAGAGCCAATTCGCCGATCTACTTATTTATTTAGTCTCATGTTATCTCATTCATCAGCCGCTCCCATCAAAATCACATGGCCTCGTGCGATCGCCGATTTTTTCTCAACCGACAGTAAGAAATTCGCAATGTTAGGATTAGGTCGGTGCCCTTTTCCCATATCCACGTACATCCTTGAAAAAAACCAAGCTGGCCTGATTGTTTCTGTGAAGTCAGATGCTCGGACAAACACACTGACTCCCTTTTGAGCTCTTTTGGATTCAACAGGTGACATCGTGATGCCAGGCGTCTTCGTTGCACTTTCGCTCCGATATGACTACAAGAAGGCGTACGACAAGCTGGTCAAATCCACCGCTGGTCCCATCAACAAGAAGACCATCCTGTCCCCGACGAGTGATTTTCCCCGACCGTACTTCTACACCTGCATGGCGTCTTATGTCCTCGGGCTAGCCGTCACCATGGCCGTCATGCACTTCTTCAAGGCCGCTCAACCTGCGCTTCTGTGCGTCTCCCTTTTCTCTCCCATCTGGAGATGCTGGCTGATGGAAGAGAGCTGACTTCAAGCTTGCCAAACTCATCTTTCTTCTTAACAATAAAGGTATTTGAGCCCAGCATGTACAGGAAGCGTGCTCCTGCTAGCGATCATCAACGGGGACACCCAGGAGTACTGGAGATGGGAGGACGGTGAGGATGATGACAAGAAACCAGAGCCCTCGAAGGACGACGAGAAAGCCAAGAAACCCGTGGCGCCACTACCAGCCTCGACGGCCGACAAGAACTGTACGGAAGATCATACCGATGAAGGATGGACCTCCGGTGGCCTGGATTCCACTAGCTCAATCAGATTGACTGCTGCCGGTAACAAGAAAAGCAAGAAGTAAATTGCGGCTGCTTGTTGTTGCCGTTTTGCTTTGTTTCTTTGTCCTCGATCGTATCTTTTTTTTGTTTTGTTTTGTCTTGTCCGCACCGCTTTCTCTTCATTCTCTCCATCCATTCCCAGTATGATTACATTTCTCAACATATTTTCATATCATCTTCTTGACCTTGCCATCCTGGCCAGCCAAATGGTTCATTTGACCGGGGATGATGAGACCATCAGCAATCGCATGGGATGCATGTACATCGGGCCCAACATTCTTTTTACTTATTAATATCATCAAGTCAAAACAATGGGCTTGGGAACCCAACATACATACCCTGCAAGGTTTGTTTTGGTGGCCTGTTCAGTCTCCCCTCAAGTCCCAATCAACAGGAGGAATATACATAATCACGGGACTATAGGCATTGGTATATGCCTTTGAAATAAAGCAAAGGTTGATGTATCTGTTTGCAAGCAACACAATTGAGCTCACAGCAACTGACTCTGGGCCCGCCCATGTGCACTGGGCTAAAAGTTGGCTTTCAAGAAGGAATCCTCCTTTATTTTGTACCTGCCGTCCAGGATGATTCATAAATACTGATGAGCTACATTAATCTGTCCTCAGGCTCAATCCCCAACTTCAACAAGTATGTAGGATTCCTCTCATCAAGCCAAGTACATGGGCACATACTACCAAAATGGCACTGCTGTTTCTTGCTGACGGGAGACACCATAAGTCCAATTAGAGAACTTTGCCCCACAGTTCCTCACATGTTCCCAAGTTATAATCACCTTCAGAGATTTGGTTTTAAGTTTGATGAATGTGTTCCATCCCCAAATTTTCTGCTTCTTTTGTTGCATTCTCACAGATGTCAGTGTACTCAGCCCTGAGGGCGAGGCTGGCCGCTCAGCACTGAAGTGACAAGTCACTCAAGACCCCCGGCCCCGTCGGTCAGTTGGCGTGAAAGTACGGAGGGTTCACGGGGGAATCATGCCTCCCGTGACTGTAAAACACGAAAATTTGAGAAACAACGATCAGAACGAAAAAAAAAAAAAAAAGAAAGAAAAGCACAAATGGACGACAATCAAGCACCTGCTGCAACGTACGACTTGCCACCGGCTGATCCCACCAGCAACTTGAAGGATATCGCACGAATCTTCACCGAGTTCTTGGACGATGAGGTCTGCTCCAACCTCACTTCCAATGTCCAAACTTACTCTGTCTTTGCTTGCGAGAAACTGACTGCAGCATATATCTTGTTATCATTATGTATGAATCCAGACAAGAAAACCAAACTACAGAATTCTCGTTCGTAAGATGGTTGAAAAGGGCGAACGAAGATTGATCGTCAATCTGGATGATCTACGTGATTATAACCGAGAATACTGTGATCGGTAAGCCATCCGCTCGCGCAACCTCAGCAGCGCGTCGATATTTCAATATTCATGGGAAACGCCTGCTTCCAGTTTGCTCAAAACGCCCATCGAACATATGGCTGCATTCGAGCTTGCATTGAGCGAAATGGTTGCTTCCATGGCACCAGCAGACGCTCAAACCCACAGGCGACATTATGTCGGTGGGTTCATTTGCTAGTAGTAAAACTCGAATTGCAGACTTGAATTAATGGTGATCTGTATGTTTTTTTCAGGCTTGAGAGGATCTTTTGGTGACCATCATGTGAACCCTAGAACACTGAGAAGTCACATGATTGGAAAAATCGTATCCTTGGAAGGAATCGTTACCAGATGTATGTCTTGCTCAATTACTTGTTATAGTAGATATTGGTTTTTTTGCTAATTGATGCTGCCTCCCATTATTGGACCATACTTAGGTAGTTTGGTCCGTCCTAAAGTCATCAAGAGTGTCCACTTCTGCCAAGAAACAAATCAATTCTATGAACGGGAGTATCGTGATCAGCTTAGTAGTGGCACGGGACCCACAAGCACGGTTTGCTCAACTCCTGATTCTCCCTGTCACTTCTCTCTCTCTGACCAATCGCTGATTATTGATATCTGCAACAGGCACTTTACCCCAAAGAAGATGCTGACGGAAATCCACTTGAAACTGAATTCGGCTTGTCAACATATATGGATCACCAAACCGTGGCAATCCAAGAAATGCCCGAGCGCGCACCCGCAGGACAATTACCCCGTAGTGTCGAAGTAGTGATGGATGACGATTTGGTGGACAACTGCAAACCAGGAGATCGAGTTCAACTGGTCGGAATGTATCGGAGTTTGGGCGCCAAAGGGGCAGGTGGTGGTAGTGCCACGTTCAAGTGCGTATTGACACCGTTTAGTAGATGGCTGACGCGTTTACCAGCTGTATATTATCGCGTCATCTTAACATGTGATCCTATTCCAATCATACAGGACACTTCTCGTGGCCAATAACGTCGTCCTGTTGTCTTCCAAGGCAGGGGGTGGGATCGCCCAAGTTCAGCTCACAGAGCTTGACTTACGAAACATCAAAAAAGTGGCTAAACGACGCGGAGTTATTAAACTACTAGCCGAATCCTTAGCACCCTCAATATTCGGACATGAGCATATCAAGAAAGCTGTCTTGCTTATGCTATTAGGTGGTTTAGAGAAGAATCTCACCAACGGAACTCATATCAGAGGTGACATCAACATGCTCATGGTCGGTGACCCTTCAACGGCCAAATCGCAGATTCTCCGATTCGTCCTCAACACTGCTCCTCTCGCTATCGCGACTACTGGTCGAGGGTCTTCAGGCGTTGGTTTGACAGCAGCAGTGACCACAGATCAGGAAACTGGCGAAAGAAGGTTGGAAGCCGGTGCCATGGTGCTTGCGGATAGGGGCGTGGTCTGTATTGATGAATTCGACAAGATGTCCGACGTTGATCGGGTGGCAATCCACGAAGTGATGGAACAGCAAACCGTCACCATTGCCAAGGCCGGAATTCACACTTCACTCAACGCCCGATGCTCTGTCATTGCGGCTGCCAATCCAATATACGGACAATATGATGTCCACAAGGACCCCCATCGCAATATCGCTCTTCCCGATTCGCTACTTTCTCGTTTTGATTTATTGTTCATCGTCACCGATGATTCTGATGAACACCGAGATCGAAAGATCTCTGAGCATGTTTTACGGATGCATCGCTACCTACAGCCCGGAGTGGAAGAAGGTACCCCGGCTGTCGATGTCCTTCAACAAAATCTCTCAGTGGGCATCGGCATCGATACTATGGACCCTGGCGCTGCCAAGGAAACCACGGTTTTTGAAAAATTCAACCCGCTCTTGCATGCCGGTCTGACTGACACCAATGAGACTCGAGGCGACAGCCGTCGGAAGGAAGTGTTGTCGATAGAGTTTATCAAGAAGTACATCCAGTATGCTAAGAACAATTGTAAACCGGCTCTTACTCAAGATGCGGCCAATCTTATTGTGGAAGTTTATTCGTCCCTTCGAAACGATGACTTGCAGTCGAACCAAAAGAAGGTAAGGGACAATTTGTCTACTCAATCGAATCTGATCTACACGACTAAAAGTTGATGTTTTTTTCTGTTGCTTTAGACAACTCCACTGACAGCGCGTACTCTCGAAACTCTCATCCGTCTGGCCACTGCACATGCCAAAGCGCGGTTGTCACCAACAGTCAGTGTAGCCGATGCGCATGGGGCAGAAGCGATCCTGCGATTTGCGTTATTCAAAGAGGTGATGAAGTCTCGGAAGAGTCAGAGTGGTCACAAGAGGAGGAAGGTCGATAAAGCGAAAAAGGGGGTGGACTCAGATGAGGAAGAGATGGAGGATGAAGAGGAAAGCGACGAGGGCGCCAACATTGAAGAAACCCAGCCTGTGGGAAAATCCAAATATCCCACACGCTCTCGAGGAGCTCCTGAAGCGACTACTTCTGGCTCTCAACCTGCAAACCAGAACCCATCTGATCAAATGGAAATGGATCCCCCTAGTATCGCTCGGCCTATAACTGAAGAGTCACAAATCACCGGTTCTAATTCCACCAGCTCTGCTGCGCTCACACCTGAGAGGTATGTGCTGCGAACAACCATCAAAAGTAGACTCACTTTGGGTTGCTACTGATGCATTCTTTGAGCGAACAGGATCAGATTGTTCAAACAAAGATTAGGGGAAACATTTATGCGATCAGAGGACAGTATGATCGAGATCGATGAACTACTGAAACTAGTAAATGAGGGAGTACAAGTACGATTATTTGATGAGATTGAAGCCATCAAGATCTTGGAGATTATGAACGAGGCCAATGAGCTTATGTATTCTAGTGGCTGTAAGATCTTCTCTTCCTTTCCTCTCCCTTACCCTTTTTTTTACCTGTTCTTCTTCCGCTTTTCCCTTTTCATTTGGAATTTTGGAGATTTGTTGCTGACATCATTGCTCTTTCTTCCCTCGTAGCCATCTTCAAAATCTGATCATTGGGCGGACATCATGCGGGCTAATTAGACGTTTTGTTTATCTTGCCTCTTCCCATTCGTTCATATTTGCTTTTGCATTCCATTTCTTTCCTGCCCAGTTCCTTCGCTTATCCGATTGTTCAATCATTGTCTCTTTTTTTTCTTTTTTTTTTTTGTATAGCAAGGTGTAAAGTGTTATTGTCTCTGGGAATACATAGTTTTTTTCATGGCTGCTCTTGTGCACTGTGAGTTTCCATACGGATCTATGATAGTGTTATACATTCTAGAAGCTCAATCAACCAGCCATCATACCAAAGGATGAAAATTAGACATTCACCACAAGGCAAATTGGAAAAATTGAAATTCCTTTCTTGTCCACTGTAGATTTCCAAAGAAAAAAAGAGTTTTTTGAAGAAACTTTTGGCACAGGAGATCAATACATGGAAGGTTTTTTTTTTTTTGAACAGATCAACATAGCCTGAACTTCACATCATTCCACTCCCTGAGGCGCATGCGAGAGTTTCAAGCCTCTGTCGCATTGGTTTGTCAAGCTCGCCAAGGGAATTAAAGGCTACGGCCGAGCACAAAGAGCGTAGATTCGCAACGCGTTGAGTGGATCAAAGCTCGTCAGATATTGTCGATGCGTGTCTTGTCGTAATCTAACCTCAGTCTACTTGAGTGGGAGCTTGTTGCATGGACACAAGTCTCAGGCATCGCGTGCCGAGTCATCAAGACAGAAGCTCACGCAGGTGGAATGTCGGAATCAAGACAGAATTCAAACCTTGTTAGAAACTAGGAAATTTGTATTCCTGTAGATTACTGGATACATAGATCAAGACTTCCTACTCACTCTGGAGACCTCCAAACTGTTCCTTGAACAGGCACTAACAATCACCTGTAAAGCGCTACAAGTATCCCGAAATGTCGCGCACTTGTTCGTGTCCCAAGCAGGTCGTGGCTCATATAAATCAACCTCCGCTTTGCCATTTCAATCATCAAAAATCATCATCTCCCCGTGCTGTCCTTCCCAGATTATTTTTGCTTTGGTATCCACATTCAAAGATTAATCAAACAAGCAGGGAACTAGAGTAGAAACAGACAGTAAGCCTTGCTCAATGTTATTACTGATGAAGATGATTTTTACATCTTCGGATTGTTTTCTGTCCTGATACTTTAAACGTTCGATGACGACATGATCGGTTTTTCAGGATGAAGCTGGACGTGATGGCTAGCTGTCTGGTGCCATTGGCGCTTGCCAGTGGTATCATTGCAAGTCTGGATTTTTTGCGAGGGGATTTTGGAGGCATAGTCAACTGGAACTCTCGTCGCAAAGTGACCAAGGTCTTGGATTATGCTGTCCTATTTCAAGATCAGACATATGCTGTCCAGAAGCAGGTGAGCCCCTCAACGCCCAGACAGGTGGTCAAGTTCTTTCGAGTCCATCGCCCAAGCATCCCAAAATCCGACAGTCAATACTGGAAAACTTTCAACACAGACGCCGGCAGCAATACACACTTCTTGTCCGCTGTTCTTCATGACGATGAAGAAGCCTGGTTACACGTTTGCGGAATCCACCACAGGGGGTCCGTCTGGCGTATCTCGAGAATGGAGAGCTCAACAAAGGAAATCTACACCAACCCACAATCCATCACAAATGACCAATTTCAAGCGGTCAAGATTCCCTGGAAGACCGACGCAGACAGAAAACCGTTCAAAATTTATTGGATGGGATACATAGAAAACTCAATTGATGATGCTAGCTCCTCCACTGAGGCCCCAAGAGTCGATGAAGATTAGGGGGGGGGGGGGGGCTGCTGACCTGATCCACTTCTTTCCAATACTCCATAAGGCTTTGAGCACCTGGATTAACTCCTTCGTGATGTTGGTTTCATTTTTTGCACCTTTTTATTGCAGATATGTTCTTTTTCTTCTCTTCAAATTATCACCCGCTAAAGATCTGCCAGCCTAAAATGTGCAAGATTTTCTCTTCTGTCTCTCTAGAGGTTCAATGTGACCAGAAGGATGGCCTTTTGATGATGTGCTTACTTAACCTATGATTTCCAATTTGCTCTATTTGACTATTCACAAAAAACATGGGTTTTTTAGAATACAAGAAAAAGCAATTATGCCAGATTTTCTTAATCCAATAATTCCCATCAAATTCAACAGAAGCACACTTGCTGTGAGGAGCTTGGAAATTGGTGTAACAGGAGTTCCTCAACAACATAATTTCCAAAGGAAAAATTCATCTAGCTGTCCCAAATGGACTTGAATTGACTCCAAATCAAAGTGATTTACCAAATCAAACAAGATGCAGGATTGGACAACCTGCAATTATAGATTGCTGGAGAAGTTAAATTAAAACTCTGATTACATTGGGATTGTGACCATAGTCTATTAAAAATTGATTTTCTGAGTTCAATGCAGACCTTGAAGAACAAATGATAGTAAAATGGATATGATTATTATTGATCCACCTGCTTATATTCCAGTTTATTTGATTGTGTTTTTCCCCAAACCCTCACTCAATCAAATGGTTTTCTAGATTAAGAGAAGGCCTGTCAAATTGTTCTCTAACCATGTCACCACAAAAAATCAATTTTTGCTTGTCTACAAGTGACATCACAAAGTACAGAGGCCCCTTTGTACTCTGGAATGTCACTTGTATACAAGCAAAACTTGATTTTTTGTGGTGTGGTAAGTTTCAATGAGGTGAAATTTCAACCAATTTAATCAAGTAATTTGAGTGTTACCTGAAGTTGAAAGAATGAAAACTATAACGTTGCTATATGAATTGCCACAGAATTCAAGGATGAGCTTTGGACTCATAGAATTTTTGCTCATCAAGTTATATCTGTCACGCATAACATCAAAAGGTGGGAAGGGTGTTCAAAAGTCACATGAAATAAAACATTACAGAAGATTGTAACACCATAAACACCAAACTTTGGCAAGGAGCTGTCAAAAGAAGTTGATTCATATTGACAGGTCCCTGCCAAACTTTAATGTTTATGGTGTTATAATTGAACACCCTCAATATTCTCCAAGTTGGAATGAATGATCATGTGTGGAGGACTTCCTTTGGGGTTGGGTTTTCAAACTTGACACTTCCAAAACCAGATTCCAACCCTTTTTTGAACCTTAATGTCATTGATTTTCACCACCAAACAAGGTTTGAAATTTGCAAATAGACCATGTACATTTGGAATTTGATGCAACTACAGCAAGTCCACTCTCACCAAAAAGAGTTAGAATTTTTAGTGATCCTTTAATAAAGGGAAAGCTATTCTGGCTATTATAGATTATAGTTCCAGGGTTTCCTCGTAGAATCTCACAAGAGTTTTCCAACAAAACACCCTGTATTGCCAGTGTTTGCCATTTCTGCATGATATATGCAGATCTAGATCAACTCCTACAGCCAAATCAGATTTGTCTGGCTCTATGTACATTTCCGAAGCCAAGTTACCCAGATGAATTTTCTTTAATTCAGGCATCAGAACCATATAACCCGGCTTCCAAAACTTTCAACATATTTTCTGAGAGCATTTGATTGTGCCAATTTGGATGGAGTGAGCATTGTCCCTTTGTGAGAGATTGTAGGAAGATTCAAGTGGAAAAGAGGACCAAGAAATGGCTCCAGAAAATTAATACATTTTGAGTTTTTTTGGAGGATCAATATTCTGTCTGAATGTGATAAATACTGTTTAGTTTTTTTGAGCTGGGTTATTCGGAGAAAAAGATAAATTTGATGAGGAGGTTTCTCAAGGAAGGAATCTTGATGAGTCAAAGGTTGATCATTTAAAGTGCATTACTCAAGTGGTTGAATGTGGAATTGGTGACTTGATACATGGTGGTAAGAGACTTGCCTGAGGGTTGAAGGCGCTACAGGGATATCTTCCCATTAGGCAGAGCATGGCACCTTTGGGCCCTTATCTTCAGTTGATATGAAAAATCATATCATTCAGGGAGTTTAACTGCATCATCGTCTTCAGCACGTTAGTAGTCAGACATCAAATTTTATGAGACTTTGCTGGAATACAATTTCCCCTCTCATTGGCAATGTCATCGTTGCTTAAAATCTTTTAACTTTCATGCCTCAACATCCAGACCTTTTGGAGCAATCACAGCAGGTCAATATGTAGCCTCATGGAAATGTTGCATGCCGTTGAGGAAACCAGTATTGCATCAATTGTCGAACGTGCCCCGCCTCAGTTAGACTCCAGTGCCCTCTTTTCAGGCCTCTTGAATCTTGATCTCCCTCGATGGACTCTTTCATCAAGCATGGGAGATAGTTTGTCCTTCCTCATTCCATGTGGGAAGGATTGCGAATCTTTTAAGTTGATCTGTATCCCACGCTATGTATCTTGTCCCTCACCTGAGGGTACCCTAGGAACATAATAGATAGCCTAGCTGACGTGCATCTGTCAGCTAGGCTAAAGGCCTACTCTTCACCCAAACGTCTGGACCACTCGACCACTCGACCACGCAGTCCACCCTGAACTTTTTTTTCTTTAAGTCCTCACTTGTACTCGTGTTCTTCAAGTCCTCACCTTCACTAGCCACCACAAGTTACCCTCTTACAACAAGCGACCCTTACAACAAGCGACCTGTACAACAAGCAACCCTTACATCAAGCAACCCTTACATTAAGCAACAGCGACTGTCACATCAAGCAACAATTACATCAAGCAACCCCACTCAAAAAGTATTCCACAGCTTAAACAACACCAAATCTCCAGACTACTCGCCTATTATAATAGACTTCCTTTAAATTTACACAACACTACTCTCTGCAGTGATTATTTGGTCTGTATTTGTGTAACCAACCCTTTTCTCAGCTTTTTGTAACCATTTTTTCAAACAATTTTCATCGGATCAATTGCTGTACTTCTCCTTGCTCATACTTTTGTCTGCAAGTACAACTCAAGATGGAAATGTTTCAAGATTAATATATTACAACAATTTATATGATGGCTGTCATCATGCATTGCAAGCCCAAAAAAGCGCCAAGGTTTGTTGAGTAAGTGAGTGGAAAAGTTATCGGAAGGGAGCAGGAAAATAGAAGAAGTAGTGATGCAATACTTGTTCCACTTGGTTCAGTCTGGGTCTGTTTCCCACCCGTCCCCTCCCACCATTTCATTCACATTGCTATCCTCAGCAAGCTCCCCATCATCGGCTTCGTCCAAGAATTCCTGTTCTTGTAACGCCTCATCCAGTTCGACGGAATCTGGTGCTGGATCTTCATCCTCGGGAGCGTCCCTTGTTGATCCAAGGTAAGCATCAAGTTGCCCGATCCTCTGAAACCAGGCGTGAAAGCTACCCACCCCGCGGGTTTTAGACCATAGCCATTCCACATCGCTAGCCCATGACCGCATCATCTCGTGATGAATTTCAAGCTGCAAGTAAAGCTCAAACTTGAGTACATGATGACTTGCTTGTAGGTCTAGGGTGCCCACGCGAGTTGGTGTCACCTCGATTTCAGAGTCGGGAGGAAGATTATCTGGCAAGCCAAAGACAAGCCAAAGACAAACTGTTCAGTGCGGTTTTATTCTAGGCAAAAAAAGTGCAAAGGGAAAAGAAACTGACAAATTTGACTTGCAAGGGTATCCAGCTTTGAGCTGAAATCAACCGCCCAACTCATTGCACGACCAAGCTCCTGTGCAACCAAGTCCAATTCCTCTTCGGCTCGATCGATGATATGTACAGTCCGTATGCCTTCCCTTACATGCAAAGACACCGCCCATGGTGCCCGCGACCCGCAGTACGCTGTGTCGTCCCAAAAAGGATCGTCCAATTTGAGAGATACAAACAAATCCCACGTCAGTGGCACAAATGATACAGCGGGGTTGAATTTACGCAAGTGTGCCTCGTAGCGATCATTATACTTGACGATGATTCGTAGTACGGCAGCCTTGCGTTTTTTAATTGATTCAAATATCTTCTCTTTCAATTTTGTCCCAACTCGCCTCCCACGTGTTCGCGATTCGTCAATTGGCTGTCGGACCCCCTTGATATCTACTGCCTTGGCGTAAAGCTCTCGCTTAGCACTCCAAATCAGTAAATCACTCTTTTCCTTATTGACTAAAGAGTGTGAATGTCAATGGGTGAAATAAATCTGATTTGTGGTTGATACATTCAGCCCGCTTACTGTTGGTTGTATTACTGCTGTAAAGAATGCCCAATTGCCCAGCAAGTTCTCTCTGACACACCTCCGTCTGATTGATCTCATCTATGATTCGCTCAATGAGTTCGGCTTTTGTGGTCCAGTCTTTTGTCTCTAATACTTGTCTATTCATTAGCCAAGCAATTCATAAGATGTAGCAGGAGGTTAATCTATTATAGCATAGCCAGTATACATCTAGCAAGCAACGTACCGAAGTTTCTTCAGTGCCTCCTCCTTCTCCAACAGTTTAGTTAGCTTTGTGCGCCTCTCGTTTTCTTCATCAGTGATGCGGTCCAGATACTGTACTTCCTGTTCCCATTGATCCCTAAAGAATTGTTGGGTGTAGTGGCTACCATTGCTTGCAAATGGATTCACCTGTTGAAGCAAATCCGCAAGTGTTCCTTTTGCTTGGTGCCTGCGGCATTTGGCTGCGCTGTACTTCTTTCGCAACCATAAAACTGGACAGAAGATGATCGTTCAGTTGGTTGTAATTTTCTTCAACAAAAACACAATCAACACACGTACTCAGACTGGCCTGTCCCTCGGAATTATGAAACAGGCATCGATGAGAGAGAGCTGCCAAGCGGTGATTCCGAGACGAGTATCGTAGTGTTCTTACTAGTGGTGAAAGAGATGACCATAATCTCTCCAAACCCTCACCATCGGATAGCCCCCAACCCACATTGTAACGAGGGTTGAATTTGATCTGACACTTCCACTCATGCGCATAGGCATGGAAGACTGACGTTCCAAATTGTAATGAGTCTTTCTGAGCGGGAAAAGCAAAGTAACTTCTCTAATTCATTGTAACAGTTTTGTATAATTAGCTTCAAGTACACAATCAAACAATTATGGACTTACCAAATGAAGGAACTTCTTCAATGAGCAGCCAATATCATAGAGAACGCCAACCGGGCGAGAGTTATCAAGATCTTCAAATAGTTTCTTGAGTATCGCGAGTGGGAGGCACCTCTGCTCACCCGACCGATGTATGTTTGCCAGATACAAAACCTGATCATGGCGGCAACAGCACCCCATGAGGCCGGTGTCATCACAACCCTTCCAGGTTGTTTCGCAGCGCTTGTCGTTTGCAGCCTTGTGCGACTCTACACAAGGATCAACCTAGGGAGGGTGTACAGATGAATTCGTGATGTCTCTGCGGAATACTTGAACCAAAAAAATCTTAGGAAAACGTACAGGCTCATCCAAAACTGCAAGGTTAGCAATATTGTCCCGCATGGAATCAACTCGTTTGGGGTCCAAGAAAACAGGAGGTATTGACAAAGGGGCGGATGCTCCTGCCTTAGCATTGTGTCGATGTTGGAAATTACCATCAAGACACACCACCAGTGAATCTTTGACGGATGATCGTGGCGTATAATTGTCTCCCGGCGAGGTTGGCCCAAAGCATCCAGCAAAGTTTGTGCGTGCTAGTATCTCGGTTTTACTAAGCTGGAGTGAACTGTTGACTACCTCACTAGTCATCAGCAGCAATTTTCGAAATATATCCACTGATGCGGAGAAGTTCTTGCGTAAATCACGGCGCTGATCCAATTCAATTTATTCATATGTGAGTTGATGCTCAAAAGGTAAAGATGTTGAAGATGTGGTGGCTGGACATTACCTTATCTGTGGAGCGCAATTTTCCGGATAGTTCTTCCACCCACTGTGATATCAATTCAGTGAAGGGAAGAGCGGATACATTGCACCACTGCCAGGCAAGATTATGGAACTTGAGGAGTCTAACCAAAAAAGCTGTCCGTGGGCGGACGGGTGAGCTTGCGATATAACCCAGTGTTAGCAATCGGACAACATCGGGTATGCATTTACAAAACCTCTGTCTGATCCGCTTCTGCCCTAAAGTAAATTGCCAGGTAATGATGAGTTATTGAGAGTTCAGTTAGTCCAGCCGTAAAGTGAGCAGAAAAGAAAAACTAACACATCAAGTCAAACACATCAATGGTGCGATAGGTGAAATGCGTGCACTTGCAAAATTCGTCCTCCATAGAATCAAAAGCATTATCGAACGTCCAATTTCCTGTTTTGATCTTCAGCAGCATGTACACACCATGAAGTTGTGAAATATTGTTATTCCAATTTTTAATTAGCCTCTCTCTTTGACAGAGGGAATTGAAATCATGGATCCGTTGGGAAAGCGAAGTGACTGGTTGGGCCAGAGTTTCTTCAAAAGTTTCCCATTCGCCATTGTCGAAGGTATCCCAATTTTCATTTGTCGCAATGTCGTCGTGATTTGTTTCTTGAAGACCGTGATTTGTTTCTTGAAGAGAATCCAGGTGTTCTTGAAGTGCACGAGAGGATGAAGGGAGTGGCAATTCTCCGCGATGCAAAGCCTCTAGCCGTTGGAGTGATCGCATACTGCGTTCATGATTCCTCAACCGTAATCGACGGGCTGTTGTTGTTTCGTGTCGAAATGGATTGATTCCGCTGCTCCTTTGGGATTGAGCTGGACGTGTTGATCTGGGGTTTCTTGCAGGAGTGGAACTTGCTCGTGTACTTCAACGCATGAGCCGGGAGTGGAAAGATTGAGAGTGTAGATGCAATTGAGCTGAGGGTGATAGAAAAAGATGATTCCAAAACGTTAAAGGTGAAATGAACATTGCCGAGTTGGTGAAAGCAAATAGGACACTTGTTGATGCGCACAGCGCGCAGCATGAGCAATCACATGTTCACATCTTGATAACGGAACGGCTCAGTAGGAAAAAACGAAATAACTTCTAGCTCACTCCAGTAGAGATTTTATATCATAAAAGTAATATCTTGTAAAAAATTAAGGGCATGCATAATATTGAGTAAATTTTCATTTTTTTTTCTTGGCTGCCATCTCCACAGACAAATTTATAGAACAAATGGAGAGTCCTCTGAAAAAGTGTCTGATTAAAACCAATATTCTGCCAGTGTTTCAGTATATTTATCTTTCATATTTATCTAATTGCTTTCAAATTTATAGCAATATTGTATGAAGGGTTGAGGAGTTATAGAGGTTTGATGATTTGAGCAGAAGTGGCTTAGAGTAGCAAATCTACAAGTGTGAATAACTTTTGATTGGCACACACCAAACAGGTCAAAGTTTCAGGGTATCTATCTTTCATATTTATCTAACTTCTGTCAAATTTTTAGCACTATTGTATGAAGGGTTGAGGAGTTGTAGAGGTTTGATGATTTGAGCAGAGCAGGCTTAGTAGCAAATCCGCAAGTGTGGATAACTTTTGTTTGGAGCACACCAACCATGTGAAAGTTTCAGGGTATTTATCTTTAATATTTATCTAATTGCTGTCAAATTTTTAGCAGTATTGTAGGAAGGGTTGAGGAGTCATAGAGGTTTGATGATTTGACCTGAACTGAACAGGTGTAGTAGTAAATGCACAAATGTGAACAACTTTTGAATGGGTGGAGGTGCCTATGGGAATTTGGCATTAATTAATTGAATTTTTAACTGATATAAATTGATTGAAATCAAATAGTAACTGTTCACATTGCTGAGAAGTCATTTACACATGGGTGCTTATAATCAGTGTTACTGCTCATAGATGCACCCACATGCAACTTGGAAAGTTCTGCATCAAATGAGATGGTTCCAAATGTTTGAATGATCTTTTTGATGATTGAAAAGACCATTCCCACATTTGGAATCATCTGATTTGAAGAAGAACTTCCCAAGTTGCATGTGGGTTCATATAAATTAGTGTTACTGCTCATAGATGCACCCACATGCCACTTGGAAAGTTCTGCATCAAATGAGATGGTTCCAAATGTTTGCATGATCTTTTTGATGATTGAAAAGACCATTCCCACATTTGAAATCATCTTATTTGAAGAAGAACTTCCCAAGTTGCATGTGGGTGCATATAATCAGTGTTAATGCTCATAGATTCACCCACATGCAACTTGGGAAGTTCTTCTTCAAATAAGATGATTTCAAATGTGGGAATGGTCTTTTCAATCATCAAAAAGATCATGCAAACATTTGGAACCATCTCATTTGATGCAGAACTTTCCAAGTGGCATGTGGGTGCATCTATGAGCAGTAACACTGATTTATATGAACCCACATGCAACTTGGGAAGTTCTTCTTCAAATCAGATGATTCCAAATGTGGGAATGGTCTTTTCAATCATCAAAAAGATCATTCAAACATTTGGAACCATCTCATTTGATGCAGAAATTTCCAAGTGGCATGTGGGTGCATCTATGAGCAGTAACACTAATGGGGATAATCTTTTTAATTATTAAAAAGAAAATCTCAACCTTTGGGATCATCTCATTTGATGAAAACCATCCCAAGTTTTGTGTGTGTGGATGTATGAGCAGGAAGACTGATATATGCACCCACCATGCAACTTGGGATGTTTTTCATCAAATGGCATAATTCCAATGGTTTCTATAATCTTTTTAATGATTAAAAAGACTATCCCAGCCTTTGGAATCATCTCATTTAATGAAAAACGTCCCAAGTTGCATGTGGGTGCATGAAACCAGTCTGCCAGCTCTTACATGCACACACAACTTGGGATGTTCTTCATCAAATAGGATGATCCAAAAGTTTGGGTTAATATTTTTGATGATTAAAAAGAACATCAAAACCTTTGGAATCATCTCATTTGATGAAGAACATCCCAAGTGGCATCTGGGTGCATATAATCAGTCTTCCTGCTCATAAACATGCACACACATGCAACTAATTGGGATGTTCTGCTTCAAAATGAGATGATTAAAAAGTTTGGGATAATCTTTTTAATCATTAACAAAACTATCCAAAAAAATGGAATCATGAGATTTGATGAAGAACATACCAAGTTGCATGTGAGTGCATGTGTGAGCAGGAACACTGCGCACCTCTGGTGCACCCATGTTTAAATAACAGCTCAACAATGTGCAAAATCTTGTTGAAATGTTTTACATATTTTATATTTTTTATCTATTTTTACTCATTTACTTAATTTAACATTTTTTATATCCTCAGTTTCTGCCATTCAAAAGTTATTCACATTTCCACTTTTTCTCCATCAAGCCCATTCTATTGCCTCAAATCAACAAACTGCTTTACCACCCCAACCATGCACAAATTAATTCTCAAATTTTCTCAAAAAATCTTATAAATAATGTAAGAAAGTTACTTGAAACTCTCAAAGGGTCAGTGTATGTCATTTAAATGCTATTCACATTTCCAGGTTTGCTACTCTCAGCTTTTTCTGCTCAAATCACCAAACCTCTATAACTCCCCAAACATGTACACAATAATGCCATAAAATTGATGTAAATTAGATAAATAATCAAATAAAATACCATGAAACTCTCAAAGGGTCAGTGCATTTCATTCAAATGTTATTCACATCTCAACTTGTGCTACTCTAAGCCTGTTTTGCCCAAATCATCAAACCTCTATAACTCCTCAACCATGTACAAGATAATGCTAAAAAAATTCACCTAATTTATATTAATACCCTCAAAATATACTTTTGAACTTTCAAATTTCCAGTTTGTGTCATTCAAATGTTATTCACATTTCCAGTTTTGCTACTCTAAGCCTGTTCTGCTCCAATCACCAAACCTCTATAACTTCTTAACCCTTTACAAAATACTTCTAAAAATTTAACAGAAATTAGATAAATACTATAATTGAATACATTGAAATTATAACATGGTCAGTGTGTGCCATTCCAAAGTTATTCACATTTCCAAGTTTGCTACTTGAATCCTGTTCAGATCAAGTCATCATGCCTCTACAACTTCTCAACCATGTCCACAATAATGCCACAAATTTCACCAAATTTAGATCAATAATCTAAAAAAATACCCTCAAGCTCTTGCAGGGTCACTGTTTGTCATTCAACTGTTATTCCCATTTCCAGTTTTCCTACAAGTACCGGCTTGCTGAGGAATAACTCCTTAGCAAGCAGGTACATGCTTTTACCAGCTTGCCAAGGGGTTGTTCCTTGGCAAGCAGGGACCTTCTTGCACCTGCTTGCCAAGGAAAGCTCATTGGCAGGCTGGTACAACTTGTACCTGCTTGCTGAGGAGTGATTCCTTGGAAAGCAGGTACAAGCCAGCTTCCAGGGAAAACAATATTTCACCCGGTAAAACTGCATATAGGTGCAGTTTTACTGAGTTTTTTTACTATTATTATCCAGTTGATCATGAATTCATGTTTTAAATTTTGAATTGTGCCCCCAATTTCTTCACACACTCATAGCAATTGAACAGAAAAAAATATATTTAGATTTCACTGGCATATTCATGATATCAACCCATACATAAAGGAGGGGAGAAATAAAAGAGGGGAGATTGAGTATTTAATAGCTTTGAGACGGATGAAAACTCAGATTTGGAACAAGTAGTTATTGAGTTGAATCACCATCATGAGCACTTTCTTGAGAACTGTCACTTTGGTCATATTCAGTGTCCTCTACATCAGAATCTTCATTGGAATCTTGGAGTGGTTCCTCTTCTTCGGAATCATTGTTGGATCTGCGCATTGCTCTTTGCTTTCTGAGGTCATTGCTGTGGTTGATCTTGGGTCGCTTAGCGGCTATCTTGCGTGGTTTCGATTTTGGCAACACCTGTTTATCTTGGGTTGTGACGTTGTCGATAGCTACTTCTCCCTCGTCGCTGTATTGCATCTTGATCCAACCTTCGCCAATCGCTCTCAATATTCTTTGCGAGGTCGTGATACTGATAGCGTTAATAGGTTGGAAAAGCTCGTTCGCAATAAAGCTGTCCTTATTTCCGGCCTTGACCTTGACTTGGATCCCGGCTGCTGGAAGGACAGATGCCCCATTTTTCCCAGGCCAATGTGGAAATTTTTTTCCACCGGCGGCATCTTTCAGGCAACAAGTTTTTCAGCGAATGTGCAACAGCAATCAGATAGCATGAAAAAGTGGCACGCACTGAGAATTTTGAGGAGCTTCTGACTGATTTCTGCCTTATTGTCCTTGAGGTGGCCTGTGGTTCCGATTCATCAGAGGATGTGAGGTAACTGTATTTTGAAATGGGGAGATACTGACCACAACAGTACTGATCCTCCTCCTGATCCTGGTCTGCAGCATCGCCGTTGGCCTCGGGCTGTTTCCTCTTTTGTGTTTGATGGGTTTTGTCGGCGGATTCTGGGTTGCCATTCGTCAACTCGGCAATTACAGACATACCAGCAGCATAGGTATGAAACTTGCGCAAAGGATCACCAGCGCCAACAAGCAAATCAAGGAACGATACACCCATCTTGGTGCCACCTTGGATGAAAAGGTTTCCCGAAGACCTCCCGGAAGCAATAACTAGGATTCCTTGAATGTTATGGCAGGCTGCTATCTCGTTCATCTTTGTGGGAAAAAAGGGTGGAGGTAGGATTAGAAAACGTTGCGCAAAGCAAAAAGATTACTAGCAATAAAAGGCTGACCCGGTCAATTGTTTCTTTTGCCCATCGCCGAACAAAAGTGATACTTTTCTTCTCGGAAGCTAAGGTCAATGTACTGGAAGATACTGATGTTTTCTTCACCGTCTGAATAACACCATTGACAACTGTCATTGGGACATTACCGCGAATTGATTCAATGAAAGTCGGATCCTTGTATTGCATCTTGATGTCAGGATCCATTGTGGACCATAACTTTCCTACTTCTTTGCAACGTTGCTTGAGGGGTTCGTCCTCTGAGTTTTGGATCAAGTGTTAGTATTGGAGATTCACTTGTGCAACTAACATTGGGCTTACTTGTGTTGAAGATCTCTCGTGCCTGAGGATCGAATCGGCAGAAGTTGTTGTAGTTAGTTGCACCTCGCATTCTGTTTGTTTGCCCAATGTGGGTATACAACAGGGTTGCATGTAGCTGATGACAGATGGCTAATATATGGAGCTGTCGTTCAAACTCATAGTACATGTCGTCTAGCTCGGCTTTGAGATACGCAGGAAGCCGTTTGTTTTTTGCGTGGAGGGCCTCATGCTCACGCAACTCGTCAAGTTCCATACGAATGATCTCCTCCATCACGTCTTCAGGAAGTTGAATGAGCCTGTCGTCAGTGTTGTTATCATCATCAGCAGCAGCAGTGTTGTTGTTCTGGTCTTGATTTTCCATAGTTTCCTCGTGGTCATGTGGGGTAGGAATGAGGCGCAATACAGAGTCGTCGTGTTCATTGGTTTCGCTTGCGTCATGGCCATCGTGAGGGACCGGTGCAAGTTCTTGAGCAGAGGATGGGGCAGGCGGCGCTCTATCTTTTGCCAACCTTTTGAGGATGGACTTGACTTGGCGTATGCTTGGGCAAGGCTGGCTTTTGGGGTCTGGGGCGGCAGTGGTGCGACTGGGTAGTGGAACACCATTTCCTTCTGCTTCGGCCCGGGTGGCGGAGTCACAGGAGACATTGTAGACTGAATTTATGGTTCTCTGCGTAACTTGGTTTGGGATTGAGCTGGATTGACTATGAGCATTAATGGTTTGTGGGCTGGATTGATGAGTGTATGGTTCATTGCCGATTCGCCTTCTTGCGGGGACATTGCTGGCGGTAATTGGTTGCACAATTGGACGTCCACCAAGGTTTAAGTTGCTTGACTCAAAATTGTTGTTTTGATGAAATTGTTGTGCGTGCATATGGTAATTTGCTGGTGGATTTTCAAATTGAGGCTGTTGATTAGTGGACAGTTGAGGGTAGGCTCCATTGTGTTCATACAACGTGTAAAAGGTGTGGGCGTTGAAGTTTTGGCTTGGATAGTTGTTGGCGGGTTCAAATGGGTGAGCTTGATAGAAGGGCGTCTGGTTGTTGGGGTTCATGGCGTCTGGTGTGGGAAAATTTTTTTGATGAGATTGATGTTGTGGTTGTGGTGGAGTAATTGCAAGGTGGTTGATTTGTTTTCTTTGTGTATTTTTGCGAGGGTACTTGAGTAGGAGTGGTACGGAGTAGTAATTTTTGTGGCTTTGTAGGTGTGGTGACTTGGCCGATCCAGGGTGCATCAGCCAAGTGTCCCCCGGCCAGGCCAATCGGGGGAAAAACCCTGAGTGGACCGCGCGTGGTCGAGTGGTCGAGTGGTCCAGACGTTTGGGTGAAGAGTAAGCCTTTAGCCTAGCTGACAGATGCACGTCAGCTAGGCTATCTATTATGTTCCTAGGGTACCCTCAGGTGTTGTCCCTTGAGCTCGCGGATTCCGATCGCTGGACCCACTGGCTGCTGACCTCTGCTGACTGCTGGCACAAGATCAAAAGGAGAAACCTTATTGTGAGCACTCCTAAAATTCTAATTCATTCCAATTTTTTGTATGAGACGAGGCAGGACGAGACTGGTCACCAACATACGGCAATTCTGACTATGATCGATAATTACATAGTGATCATATAGCCGCAATATATTGTGTTTCTCATATATGTTGGACATCCATGGACTGGTTTTTTGCCTCCCAAAGCCCAGTTTTATACTTTGAGGACTGGAAAATGGCTTCAACCATTGAAATCCTGGCCTTTCAATCCACTAGGTTACCCAATACCCCATAACTATGACTAGTAAAAGCTGGAGCAAAAATCATTTTCCAGAAAAGTGTCCAAGCTTTTTGAGAAATACAATATGTAGTGTAGCACATCGATTGTAATCGGACATGGTCAGAACCTGTCAGAACTGCCGTGGCCCGTATATCTTACACGCTGCGCGCCAGGCGAATAATTACGATCCGCCCCATGTTTTGAGCCCAGGCAAACCAGACAGTGTGAGAGTGGTGAGAGTGGGTATAGATTTTCGTTCAATGACTTTTTTTTTTATCTGGTCGCCTGCCAGGGCCCAGATCCGCAAGAGCACGCTTTTGCTGTAGCCTGAGGCCGTGGGCACTGGGACTCGCCTCCAGTGAAAGGGCACAGCTCTCCGGAGAACAACCCGTGTGGAAATAGGGCAGGGGCTTGCCCTTGAATTGGACAAGCAAGACGTTATCGTCGTGCTGCATGTGCTATCATCCACCGCGTCTCCTTTTACTTGCTCACGCTATGCATGGGGACTTGGGTGTTCATATTCGATGGGATTGGCTGCATGGCAGCGGTGGCTGCTTGGCAACGGAATCGGGTGAGTCTCTCGCCGGTTGATTGTTAGATTCCGCTTCCAGCTGGGTACATGCGCCCCTCTCCATCATCAATCGCACTTTTGTGCGATTTCTTGCTCCACCTCGACTTGTTGTGAACACTTTCTTCTGTCACGCTTCAGGCTTCTGTGAGGGTTTGACACCTCCAACTCGACCGCTGCCCGCAGTTCTTGCCCACGAGCAAGAAGGTATATGTACTGGGGTTATACCCTTGAAGATCATTCCTTCACTCCTCATAATTGCCCATTGGGGCTAAATATGTTAAAGCGGTACAAGCTACTCTAGCTGCAGTGCCGGCCATCACAAATGCATCAGTTATAAATCATCATAAATGCATCAGCTATAAATTTTCTTTTAGGCTGTGTATACATAGATCCAGATTTAGAAAGTTGCTGATAAGCGTGGTTTGGTAATCCCACTTGGCTTTAGCTCCATCTTTTAGATCCCTCTTAGCACTTTAAAACGCAACATTCAACACTAGCAGAGAAAATAGTTCAACCACCCACCTCCCTCCTCACTCACGAATATTTAGCCTACATCCCGTCATCATTATTATTTTCTTCAAGTATCACTGGTTACTGTTTTCCTCCCAGCCCTCAATCAATCTCTCCCTGGCTTTGGCTGTGCACACACTCCCTCGGAGATCTGGCCTGGTCAGTGCCAGTGGCGTGTCAGTTGGCTATCTACTTATTTAAATAAGTTGCCGAGGACTTGCGATCCCGGTGAGCTAGGGTGAGCTTCGGATCCAAGGAGAAGAAAAGTTTTCCAACCCAAGCTTGTTCGTCAACAAAAAATAAAACAAAACAAAATTTGCTTAGGCTCTCTCTGCTTTCTACCACCGTTTCCATCTACTCACTCATTGCTTTTTTTTTTGGAGTTCTGGCTAACATCCAATCACTCTTCGGTCCTTCCCCCAATCTCTTACCACTTGTTTTTTTTTTTTTTTCTTTTTTCTCACTGGATAATTTATATTCATACTAGATCTTCTCCAAATTTGTGCCTGACTTTGCTTTCCCATCTCATCTTCTCATCTAGCCCCTTCTCCACCGTGTTATTGTCGCTTTCCCTCTCCCGCTCGCCATCTTGGTGATCGAATCCTACAATTCTCTTGACAAACTATCGCAACCTTTATTATTGGAAGCACTAGATTCTTATTATTTATTATTTCTTTTCCTTCCTTACCATTTTGGACCTTTTTTTGCCTTGGCCACCTCTTCCATTTTCAAGTGGCAGCGTCATCAATCCATCATCACCACAATCTTGTACAAGATTGGTCGCGTTTCGCTTTGGTAAGTTTCAAATGCTACACTCAGTAACAAACAACCTTTGACTCTGTTCTGACCATTTCGCTCCATAGATTGTTCTCAATCAATCATCACATATATTATACTTATCTTTTCTTTCCAAAAGATTTTCCTTGAAGAAGAATTCTACCCCCACCTTACTCACCTCATCTGGGACACCTCCATATCGAAGCTTACCTAAGTAGTACGCGTAGGTGCACGTGTTACCACGCCTAGCTGTTCTTGAGTTCTTCCGCTATCACCACCCTCTGAGGACGGCGCAGCTCGGACCATCCTTCCCGCTCCGGAACGCATCAAGAGATTCCCAGAAGCACGTCTTAGATGACCACTGCGCCAATTAGTTGACCGCGCCTTAAAGACTCCAAAGCAGTAAAATTGTCACCGGCTACGTCAACGCATACATATAACAACACCAGGCCGTGAGTTTTTTTTTTCTTTTTCTTTTCTTTTGGACTGATTTATGTCGAGTAACGTGCTTGCTTCGACCCACTGTTCCTATTCGGGTGGGTTGAGTGTGGTGTGCCCCTATTGACTTCCCTCTTGTATCATCCTCATCTTCGTCATTATCTCATCCACATCCCCATCCCGTTTTTTCTTAGAATCAGGTCCCCCCAATTATCTCTCCTTGTAATTTTCCACAGTCATGGCAGCCCGATTATTTCCCGGTCCATTAGTTCGGACTATTTTCAACCATGGTGAGTGAATGCCTCTCTCTGCTTGATCGTGATGTTTCCCATCAGAGAACTTGAGCATTTTCTCTGTGGATGTGGGTGGATTACCATTACATTCACACAAATCTGCATGGAGAGACATCAGTGTGCGCTGATAGGCGCTGATGGATAAGTTAGGAAGAAGGGAATGAACCATCTCCACTAGATATTTGTATCTCTTGCAACCAAACTCTCTGCCGTATCTTCTCCCTCTAGATATCATGAAAAATATGGTTGTGCTCGCACCAGGCGCTCACTCACTGACATGGTTTTCTTGCATTCCTCATATCTTCTCGCTCTTTCCTACGCGCCAGACCTCATCCATTCAAAGCAGCCATTAGCCCTTGGACCACCAATGCTTCTTCACCATCCTGCCTTTACCCAGAAATTCCATCCTCCCCGCCATAAACAACAACAACAACAGCAACAACACCGCCAGTCCCACTATTCCCATGGACATGATGGTCGCTGCAAGGGCCAGCCCAGACTCATGATTGCCTCTGGCTTGGGCATCGCCCTCTTTGGTGCTGCCAGCGACTCGTTCGACTCAGATCACCAGCAGTATTTCGGCGAGACTAACTTCGATACCATTCGACCCCTTCACACTCGCCAGCCTTCCGCCAGGCTGACGCTCCCCTCATTTACTTGCTCCCCTGTTTTCGATAGCACCACGCTCGAGAACTTTACAAGTTTGGATGATGTGGATGATGACCAGATCTCCGACTGGACCGGAGAGCGCCCCTCCAAGCTACCCGGGTCACTTGCCTCGGCGCCCGCTCCATTCCCTCATCCTCGGCCCATCATCCCCTTCACTTCCACCGCGAGTAGCGAACATGCTCATGATCAGCCTGAAGGCCACCTGCACCGTCAGAACGCGAAGAAGTCTCGCCCCAATCATCCCATCAGGCACTATGCTAGTCAATCTACATTGGCCTATCCCCGCCCTCGTGTCTCGGCTACTCTTCCGCCTCCGACACATTCCTTCTCATCCACTTGCTCCTCTTCCACATCGTCCGCATCCACCTCCTCTTCTTCCTCATCAGCATCAGCAGATGAGGGTGAGCTATTCATATCCCCTCAATACCCCTTGTCCAGGCAATCCACTAGCTTTCCAACTCCTCTCAGGAATTGTCAATCGCTCCATTTTACCAAACAGAAAACCATCCATCAATCTCGTCATCCTGCCCAGCCTCGTTCCAAATATACCCAATCTCCCTCACTCACCTCACCGCAGCTAGATCATAGCTCGTCTCATCACCCGGTGGTCCCTCTTTCCAGCTCCGCCTCTGAGCTGTCTGCTTTTCATGAACATCACACCACCCCCTGCCCCCCTGAGCTACTTGCCTTCCCTCTTCAAAACCCTACCACCTCGCCACCCACCAAGTTCACACACTTGGTCAAGTCAAAGATACAAAGGACTCGCCGCTCGTTCTCCCATTCTCGGTCATCCTCCACCCAATCTTCAGATAAACACATCTCCAGCAATTTATCCCCAAGCTGCTCGATATTATTACCATCTCATTCTAGTCAGGCTCAGCTTGCGGATACAGATCGATCGTCCGCAAGGGCCAGTTGTAGTCGCTACATTTCTTTCAGTGCTACTTGTGAAGAACTTCAGACTCTTCCCCGCACCTCTTTTCCTCCCCTGAGCATGCAGTCAGGCACTGATCAAGAGGGTGAATCCATCCACAACCGACGTGATGTACCCATTAGTGCTTCTCCCCTGCGCTCTGCTTCATCTCAGCCGTTCATGGCTGAACAGTATCGCAAGACATCTATCAGTGGTGGCCGAAGCCAAAGCGTGATAGGCCAACGGCCGGTACATTTGATGCCTCGACGTGCAGGCTCCTCCATGGGCTCAATCCCAGTATTACATTCAGCTCATGTGCCCTCATCCCGAGAACCGGCTGCCGCAAAACCGCTTAACTTCACTGGTGGTAATTCACCCCCCCGTAAATCCATGCGAACTCAGCTGAGCCGGCTTGCCCAGCTTCTCACCCCTTCTCCCACAATAAAGTACTCGCCGGTGATTTCGTCCAAGGTTAAAATCCCTTCTCCCCCCTCAGATCCTAAACCCTGCACTTCAACCAACCTGTGGGCACCAATTCCACCTGAATCGGGCTCTCGCCAATCGTCCGCCAAAGTCTTCAATGTGCCACAGCCTATCAACCCCTGCCACAAGCCAAATGCGACACCCATGTCAATTATCAACTGGAGGACTGCCATCTCAGACCGCGAGTACCGACACATCCTCGAAACATGGGGCTCTACCGAAGTCCACCGACAGCAGTTGATTTGGGAACTGTGCCAAACCGAAACGGCCTTCCTGGACAGTCTCAATGTGGTATTGGATCTTTTCATCAGTCCTCTGATGGATGAGAGTCAGGATGGTCGATGGGTGGATGGCGTCCCTAAAACGGTTCAGGAACTATTTACTGACCTGGATCAGATTGCACACTTCCACTCGGAAATAGTGATGGCAATGAGCTACAACCGGATGTGTGAGAAGAAGCGTCACAAAGCTCCGGTGGTGATTAAATTCGCGGACACGATGTCCGCCTTTGTCCCTCGGTTAAGGATCTATGAGCGCTACTTGGTCTGCTTCGAGCGTGTCTCGCAGCAGATAGATCGTCTCTCACTCGATCCTGCCGATCAATTCGGTTCCTTCGTCAGAATGCAAAGCCATGCGGCGGGGTTTGGCGCCATGTCGTTGACGAGTTATCTGCTCAAGCCCATACAACGTCTGATGAAATATCCCTTGTTTTTCCGAGTAAGCCAACCCTTCTTTTTTTTTTTTTCTCAATATATACGCTATGAAACCGGAATTGAATCTGACTTGGGTGGTTTTCTCTTTCTGCCATTAGCAACTGTGCGAGACAACACCCACAGGCCATCCGGATCATCAATCCACATCTAACCTTTGGAAAGCCACGGATGGTATCATCCGTTCAATGCAGGACGTCAAAGGTCTGGAGGATGAACACGAAGCGCTCAAAGCATTAGAGGAGCAATTAGTAGGGTTGCCCGAAGGATTGGTGCTGGCCAACCGGAGGAGAAAGATCGTGACCCGAGGTACTCTGCAGATGGTCTATCCTTCGCATAAAGATCTGATTAAACTTTCGCCCACCTCCGCGAATCCGGAGTCAGAGACCTCGTCCGAAATGAAGCCGGGATGTCGAAGGATGTCCACAGCGTCTCATGTTTCTACCAGTATCGGTTTTTACACTGATTTCAGGCATAAAATTTCGACCCAAGGGATCATTAGATCCCTCTCCCCTGTGTCTGATTCGAGCGAGACGAGCGAAACGACGCATTCGCGGTCCAGCTTCCATTCGATGAACACCGACACGACATTTGATGCTACCAGCTCACCGCAGCCACTGGCCTTGGAGGTTTTCCGGCAGGAACCGTCGACGTCTGGGTGTAGCGCCCAGATTACCCCTCGATTCGAGATGGGCATCGAGCCTTTCAAAGCAAAAGCCCCGCGCTCTCTTCAGTCCAAGCGTAGCAGCAACAAGCTTACGAAGGGACGCGGGGTGCATGCCGAGAACATCGAGGTGATTCTGCTGACCGACATGCTCATCCTCTGTATGCGCGAAACTCCTCCGAAGAAAAATTGGAGAATTCCCTCCCGTAAACCCGAAGACTTGAATCGCTTCCGCATACTCGATGGTATCGGGCTCAGCAGACTCCACTCCGTCGAAGACCTGGGAGGCCAGCTGGGTAAGCTTCTGTTGACCGAATTTGCGTTTCTTATTTACGTCTGACATTTTACACTTCTACAGGTGACTTTGAGGATTTATTGAGGTTGGGTTTGAAGCCACTCACTGGAATGCTACGAGGAGAATCGGGTGCACGGAAACCGACGTTAGGAACGGTACAGGACGAAAGTGGACAAGCATCGACCAACGAAAGCACAGTGTATTTGAGTAGCACGCCGGTTGCGAATTCATCCACCTTGATATGGGGCTCCTCGTCGTCTACCGCCACTACGACTCCGAATATTAGCACTATCCTTGCTGCGGAAAAGGAGTGGAAGAACTGGGTAAAGGAGTTCAGAAAGTTGGAAGTGCTCACGCATTATGCGCTTCTTCGCCAACTCAAACATGCCGAACAGAAGAGAAGACGCTCTTCTGTGACCGGAAAAATTGACTTGTCCATCAAAAAATCCAGCTCAATGAGTACCCTGCTTTGAATCTTTTGTTTTATTCTTCTTCATCTCCATCTTGAAAACCGTTTCACTTTACTCTCGATCTTTCTCTTCCTTTTTTGTTGTTTCTTTTGTCATTATAGTCTTGATTTTTTAATCTCTTTCTTGAATTTTCTTCATACCTGTTTTCTGCCCATCCCTCATTACATGACATCTGTTTGTTTCATTGCAGAAAATTTATCCATATGTACCTTTTATTATGTATCTTTATTGTTTTTTCTTCCTTTTTTTCAATTCAGACAGTGCTTTGTTTAGTTGATTCTCTCTTGAATGCTTCAACCAGTGTCCATCCCATACACTCTATATATCTCAAGTATTTATCTATATCATATTATTAGATTTTATTCAGATTCCTATTTCAACAGTAAGATCCTCATCACAATGAGATTCTTGTCATCACAATGTGATCCTCATCATATCAATGATATACATCAGGTCATCAAGAACTTTTTTTTTTGTCTTCAGTCCATCAAAGTAGAAAAATTGCATTCCTTTTTGATTGATTCATAGATAAGAATGTGTGTTTTGTTTTTGAAGTAATTTATATGCTTCTCTTTCATTGCCCTTGAAATGAAAGATTGAAATGTAGACAGGCACCTTTGGAGAAGAGATCTAAAGAGGGACTGCAGCTTGAGAACTTCCTGTTAGGGTTCACACTGCAGAAAACCAAAATCTTCATTAAGAACCCTTTACACTACAAGGAAATCTTGCTGAAGTGCCACCAGTTGAGATGCGGCCACTTGAGTATTACTTGAGTCTGACTCAAATCAAGCTTGGGTGCGCAGTGACTGTGCATGATGCGCAGTCACTGCACATCAGAGGTAAAACCCAAGTAAAGCACAAGTTTTCTGCATGTCAACTATCAACAGTTGAGTGTTATATGGTATATGTCACTTTTTTGAGAAGTGCCTCCATTCCTGCTTGATGCAGCCAAGTTAGATTGGAGAGAAAAATACTTCTTGTCTACTGAAGCAGAAGCAAGGGATCTATGCAATTAGAGACTCAAAACAATAAAAAAAAAATCAACAAATTGTAAAACAGGAGGTCAAGAAGACCTGATAGAAACATGTGAATGGAAGCTTGAAATGAAGCCTGCCAACCTAGACTTTAGTACTACCCCACCCAACTTCATAAGTTTCCAAGTGGGGCTTGAGTTGTTGACCAAAAGGCTTCTTGAGTTGTGAGAGCTGTTATTTGTGTTTTTCAGGAACCACATTCATTTTTGCAGCTACCTGAAAAAGTGTTACATCACTAGTCCATACTAGATTGATCACCTGCAAAACATTATGTTTTAAGAGTCAAAATTTAGAATCTGAAATGTACTGTTCCTAGAGGGGCACAGAGGAGAGGGGGAAAAAGAGGGCAAAAGTCCATAGAGTGGCCTCCCTGGGGGAGCCTGCAGAGCGCAGCGCAGGGTAGATGCTGTTTGAGGGGCTAAGTAGACAGTAAAAAGGCTACCAGTCACCTGCAACCAGAACCACTTTGAGGTAAAGCAAATCTACCCCACAACCACACTCCACAGGAAAAAAGAAAGGAAAAGATTTCTCCCTGCCCACCATCCCAAAGGTTTCCTGCCAGTCCTGGGTGCCTCTCCATTTGGGAGTTTTCTATTTGAGTGCTCCGGCCTCTTGCCTACCCAATATCCTACTCCAGGTAGCCAAGGAGGCAACCAAAGGAGAGGGGGGGGGGGGGGAGAAAGGGCAAGGTCCTATACCCACACCTGCTTAGTCTGGGCTGTTGTCACTTGACATAGCGTAAGCCAGGCTAACCACAAGAGGGAGGGCCAAGGGACAGACCTTGGCCCACCATACCCCTCACAGGGTACACTGCAACCCCCCAGGCAAACAGTGTTGAGACGCAACGTAAGCGCAACCAACCTCCGCCTGTGAACCCGCGGGAAAATCCAATCAAACCTAATCTAATGATTGTCACTCCTTCACTTGCCTCACTCACGTCCCGTCTCTCTCACCTTCACTCCTCTGCCTCCATCTGTTACACTCCTCCACTTCATTGCACCACCTCCATCACTGTTCAACCTAGCTTGATCATTCCCTTCCTTTATTCCATCTCTGTTTGACCTAGCTTGATCATCCCCTTCCGTTATTCCACCCTTGTTTGACCTTGCTCAATCATCCCCTTCCGTTCCTCCATCATCATTGACCTTTCTTGATCTCACTCTGGACTTTTTGTCCTCATCTAACTTGGTGAGAATTGCCATCAAGCATTTCCTCAATCCGGCTCTCCTTTTCTTCACTTTTCTTCCTCTATTCTTTTCTTCTTATCTTCTCCTTATCTCCTACTAACTTCATTTCTTTCATAGTCCTGTGTCCTGTGTGTTCTGTCATGTCTATTTTCTTAATAGTTGTGTACCAGTAATCCTTTGAGTCAACTAGGGTATGCTCTTAATCATTTCATTCTCATTCCATTTCCTTATTTCTCATTCTTGTATTTCCTTTTCTAGTCTCAGGTTTTCAGGTTTTATAGCAATCAATCTCAGCTTCCTTAAACAGATGGTCCAGCAGTTACCCACTCTTTCAAGTTGGATGACCATTATATGCTGGTCATTGAGCTTGGTGAGCTTACTGAGCTTGCCAAGCTTGGTGAGCTCAGGTAGATTGATGCCAAGCTTGGTGAGCACACCAGCACTGGTTATTGAGCTTGGTGAGATCACCAAGCTTGGTGACCAGTATTACTGGTCATCAAGCAGCTCATCAATCCCAATGACCAGTGTATGGTCATCAATCTTGGTGAGCCTCACCAAGTTGGATGGGTACCTGCTGCGGGTGCAGGTACCTGTGCCCAATCTTGCCAGAAATGGACACCTGCACCCACACCAAGCCCCTGCTGGCAGGTACCTGTCCACCTTCATGGGTACCTGCTGGTGGGTTCTGGGTACCTGCCTGTTTGCCATCCCCAACATTGAGAATGCTCTGCCAGGAAAGCAAAACAGCAACATGAGTTTCAAACTAGTAGCCAGCTTCTGAAATGGCTATGTATGTACAGTGCCTAGGCAGGGATTTTGTCTCACAGGTTTTGTGGGAGCGTGTGAGATTCTTGTGAAGCTCAACCCTCACAACAAATTTTTTTGTCTAGGTACTGTACAGTCACTTTCCAAAATTGTTTGTTGCAGTGTAGTCTGGAACACACAACATGGCGGCTCCTGGGGGATAAAAATGATTTTGCCTGACAGAACAAGGTGGTAGTTTAAGCCCAAGGCCATCATCACAGTCAGTCTAGCAAGCTGGGGGATGATGCAAGACCAAATCCTTCCCCAGTACCGGCCGTGTGTATGTGGTGGTGTAAATGAAAATGTAGAGGGGAAAAAATAATTAATATGCAATGGGAGGAAAATAAGATTGATGAAGTCATCACACATCATGTCAAGAGCCCTCTTGCACAATACAAGATGGGAGGAGAGTCCACCCATCATCACCAGTGACAGAGCAAAACCAGGCTGCCATCCACTGGCAAAATTTGGTGGTGAAACCCCCACCCCTTGAACAATAATGGCCTTAGAGAAATGACATTCTTTATAAATATATTTCTCTGGCTCTCCATGGCAAACAGTGCCTTATTCAGCTTCAAAGTTGACTTATCAGAGCGTTGGGGTTGTTATCACTTGCGGAATGGAGGTAACCCGCACGCGTGCTCACTGGGTTAGCATGCACACGCGGTCCCAGGGTTAACACACTTTCCGCAGTCCCAGGGTTCTGGTAAGCCACACAGCATGTACTTATTTTTCCTGTTGTGGTGGGTGATTTAGCCCCATGGCTGGTTTTGGGGAACAATTTGTTTCTTGCAAGATGATTTTCAAAAAAAAAAATCAGGTCAGTTTGGGGTATCAACGGCACTGGCAGCCAAGAAGATGAATGTTGAGTGGTTGTTTTGGCGCATTTTGTAGAATTGTGGTAATTTTGGTGGATGCTCTCAGGCCACAGACCCGACTTTACATGCAAGTCCTTCCCTGACGGGAGGCGCCTGCCTCCGGCAGGCCGAGGGACTTCAGGCCAAGGGACCTGTGTTCAGTTTGGGGTTGAGCTGCACAGGAATCTCATACCCTCCCATAAAACCTCTGCGACAAAAACTTTTGTCTACATAGGCGCTTTATGTTGCCCTGGCTCCTCAAGAAGCAGGACCAAGAGTGATGGAGTTTCTGAACTATTATGTCCAGGTGCTGCCGTTTTTTCCAATTCTCCGAGGAATACAGGCCGTGCTGGATGTGGATCTTTTGATCTGAGAACTGACTTTTGATTAATGGTCGGAAAGCTCAGGCAAAGGTGTTAATGAAAGCGGGCAAAAGAAGATAAACAATTACATTTTTTTTTTTTTTCAATTGAGGCTGTTTTATCTACTTTGGAACAGAAGCGATGGAAAAGGATTCAAGTTTTGTTGCGCATGTATTGGAGGGGGGAGATGAAGAGGAGAACGCAGGGGAGAAGCAGAGGCACGTGGGTCCCGGGGCTCATCCTAATCAGATGAATAATTAGAAAGATGAGCAACGATTAGACAGCAAAAAAAATCACAACATAGTTACAAACTGAAATTGCACAATGTTGAGTGGTAATTCCATGACAACAGAAGAGATTGGAAACGACAACCCAAGCGCGCTGATAGAAGCCATCGAGCTGTCATCCCCGGTTGAAACTCGGGATTCCAGAACCTGACAAGATGGGTCTATCTGGAACAGGACACGGCCACTTATCCGACATTGAAAAGTTTCAGCCGATTCCAGTTCCTCCTAGATCTGGCGTGGTTTACTCGTTGGCCTTCTGGTAATCTTCCATCTGGTGGTATAAGAAAGACATAGACATGAGTAAAACGAGAGTTTAAAAAGGTCAAGTCTTGAGCCAACGACCTACCTCGGCATCTAATTCGGCCGCACTTTTCTGGGGGCCTTTGTTCCCCGCCTTTCCTCGACCGCGACCGCTTCGACGATTACCGTTGGTGGCTGCTTGACCATTCGCACCAGCACTTTGGTGACAGGATAGTAACGACGACGAAATAGCATTCGGTAGGAGGTTGTATTGAGCCGACGGATGTAACATAGGTAGGCACGTAGGCAGAAGTCAATCGCGTCTTCAGCACATTACTCTCAACCGTCCAAGGCGTGATCATCCTCATATATCGATGTGAAATGAAGATGGCCAGGCCTTTCAAAAGCATGAGACAGTAATCACCTTGCAGGAGCGGCTTGCTTGTTGGCAGGGGCGACCCTTGTTGAAAGGGGTGCGGGTGGAATACGGCTTGGATCGACAACGATTTCAACTTTCATGGGTCGATCTGAATGGTGTGAGGTGATGAAGCAAGCACCCAATCCGAGGCAAAAGTGATGTTTGGTTTGAGCAAGTGTCGTGCGCGAGAGGTAATGTGAGAAAGATGGAGAATAGAGATCAGTGTTCTGTTGCTGATTTCAACGCGACTGGCTGCAGGTGTTCAAGAGCGAAGACACAAGTGGGACGAGTGGCAGGCGAAAGGCGTTCCGAGTTGGCAAGCCGTGATGAGCTCTTCCCAAGGTATAGTGATCATGATGGCCGCATCAATTCTCGCGCCCCATGCGATGCTATGAACTTGAGCGGCAATCCGCCAGGGTTGCCACAAGCCAATCGCGAAGCACTTGATCTCAGTCCCTCTCCTTTTCCTCGCTTGATGATTGGGGTGCGCACGCGACAACTGGTGAGAGTTGGATCCAAGCTGCCACTCCTGTTGCAAAGAGCTCCATCAAGTGCCAACTCGTTCTGCCGCTGTGTTGATGTGTCTTGCGATGGCAGGGGGCCATGTTCAGTTATAGCCAGAATGGAAGACTGGCAATCGCCTCAGGAAACCAAAGCTTTCGAGAGCCAGCCTATCCAACAGCCTAATTGATGCAGACGCAACAGCAGGGGGCAACCCGCCACCTCGGAACGAAAAGAGGAGAGGAGGGTCATCGGCCACAAGGCTTCGAGCGGGACAGAGTGATGCGCCAGAGAGGAAGGAATAGCCTGAAAGAAGAAGCTCAGAAGAGGGTGAATGAAGAACGAAATAACGAACTCTGGTCAATGAGACGCTGAGAGATCGTAGGAGATATGTTAGTTTCCCAAGTTCGAAAGACGGGTTCTAAAGAGACAAGGCGGCTGAGACGGGAGGAACTGTGCTTTAACCTTGTTGTATTGTTGAAACGCCTTGGTTGCGTCCTCGTTGCGCTTGAACTCGACCTGCGCAGTACCCTTCGATGCACCACGGCTATCGTAGCTGAGGATGACTCGTGTAACTTGCCCGACGGTCGTATAAAACAGTTCGCGAATTTGATTTTCGGTCACATCTGGGGGCAAGTTGGAAACGATAATCTTGCTTCCTTGACCGATCTGCGGGGGAAGCTGGAGAGCTTTGGCGGCAGGCACTGGGGCCACAGCTGGTGGGGCACGGGGGTTGCGACCATTACGACTGTGGAGGGGAGCGAGTAGCGGGGGCATGCATGTTTAGGAATGTGAAAGCAAGCAAAGAGGGAGGGGAAGACTCACATTGGACCGGTGCCATTGGTCTTACCCCCACGGCGAGCGATACCGCCGCTGCGCTTGTGCTGCTTGCGCTTGTCGGAAATACTGTATTGGCGTAGAAAGGGCGTGGGAAGAGAGGTCCGTGGAGGGGATGAGATGGTGAGTTGCAGTCAAGAAAGAGTATTGCGATGGAAGACGGAAGGCATTGTGTCCGTCGGAACTGATCGGTGTCTTACATATCATCCAGTGGTCTGTCTAAGTTCATAGCAGTCGACATCTTGGGTGGTTAGGAGAGATCGGTTGAGCTGGGAGAGATGAGACGAGTAGTTTAGAAGCGAACAGGAGTTCTACTGAGGGAAACAATCGGCTCGGATCTGGAGAAGGAGCAGAAGTTAATGAAACTGGGTGGATGGTTGAGAGGGAGAAAGCGTCTCGATGGGAACGGTCAACAGCCGCTCCTCGCCCGGTTTTTATATTCGCGGGGCCTCGCTGGGGGGCGACGCGGGGAAGAGGGGGTCCAAGCGAACAGACCTTTGTATGAAGCATATCCACCGCAAAAAATCCTTATACAATTAACAACCGCATATGTATGCGACGTGTCTCAAATGCCCGTTAACAAACAAACAAGCATGCAAATCCGCTTTTAAAGGCCACATCAACTGAGCATATCATCGGCTACATTATAGCGTTCCCCCTATAGGCGTCAAGGGGCCAGTGATGAATCCATCGCTGCCGATATCTTTGCGCCATTCCTTTCAAACCATCGCTCATATCCCATCGGTTTCAACGGATGAACTCGGGATCCGGGACTGTCATCGCACTCAGACTGGCCCAAGCATGCAAAAGCATAAAATTTGGACACGTTCGGAGTTGGTTTGGGACACCGGTTCTACATAAATAAGCAGAATTAGAATCTTGTAATGTCCTGTAAGCTCGTCGAACGTGAGGCTTCCTGAAACTTAAACTTTAGGATTCAGGCTAAAAAGTGCGGTTCAAAAATTAGCCTGGAACACCGCTGGCATGGTCAAGGTTCAAAACTTGACTCTTCAGTTTGATCGACGGTCTCACTCTCCTTATCACTGCTATCTACTAGTAGATTGTATCAAACATGTAGGAGGCAAAACAAAGTCACAATTTCCTATCTGGTCAACCAGCAGGTCTGTGCAAAAGAATGTAAGGTATGTAGGTCAACTTCAATGCCAATTAAATTTACAGCAGTAGGAAAAATCCCAATCTTGAAGCAAAAAAATTGAACCCTGTATAAGAACTTTTCAGTAAGCTTTTTCACATTCAAAAAGCCACCACATGGCACAGAACACCCATCCCCCAACATCTCAAACAAATATTGTAATTTTAATGAGGAGGTTTCTTGTTTCAGGAATTATTGGGGAATAGAATGCCTTTCCAAATTCCTCCTCTACCACAAAAGTACGGAGAACTTGCAAATTCATTGTCTCAAAGACCCTACTAGATCACTTGGTCAAAAACACCCTGGGATCCAGTTGCTAATATTAGCTGAAAATCACAAAGCCCCTTATAAAAGACCCCTGACTTCAGCTGACTTGGAAGTCTTTATTAATCTTGTCTTCATTTATCATCATCATCAGCTGCAAAAGACCAGACCTAAATGAGCCTATCCTAGTTCAACTTGGATTAATTCTACTGATTCAACATTTTTGAGATAGGCTAGTGAAAGATAAATCTAATCTAGTTTGTATACTTTATCACTACAGATCAGCCCATCCAATTTTAAATTAGTTGAATGCAGTATTAACTAGGATAAACTCAATCAACTGTCTTGAATTTTATCTTATGCTTTCAAATCCAACAACTGTAAATAATATCAAAAGGAGTTTCTATGACATTCATGATCACAGTTATCCTCATTAAGACATGTGAGACTCAGAGGGATACTAAAGTGTCTGGAATCACTGATCCTGAAGATAGAGTCAACTTATGTGTCCCTTCACCAAAAGAAAATGTTGCTTAATACTGACAGGATACATCAAGAAGACACTTGTGAATTTTTTCCATACATACACCAGAATCTTGCCGCAGGAACACAATTGTTTTTAATTGAATAATTCTCACATACATAAAAAGGTTGAGCTTAAAAAAAGGAATTATGTAGGCTGACAAAATCAAAGCCCCCTTGACGTCCCTCAGTTGTGATTGATATCACCATGAAAAAACAATTGTCACTTGATATCAAGTGACATTACTCAACTTTGGTTACAGCTTCAAAGCTACTCCATTCCTACTCTTAATTTAATTTTGGTCTTCTTGATGTCCATTTTGAAAAAATTCAGCAAAAAATTAGCATCAGCTCAGCTCTCACTGCAGTTAAGCTCAGCCTGCTGGGCAGTTCAGCTCATAGCCAACTTTGGTGCAATTCAGGGCTCAGGGTGGCCAGGAGCTTGGCATTTACTGTGGCATTGCTCAGCTCCCATTGTACCAAGGTTCAGGGATCCCCATGAAATAGATCAGTTATCATTGAAACTGAGCAGAATTCATTCTATATAGTTTTAGGAAAAGAAAAGCTCTGGATAGATTGTGGATAGCTGGTGTATGGATGCCAGCTTTGATAGTTTCTCCTCTTTTGGAGCATCACCTGATAACTTTTCTGAATGAAAACATGATCAATTCCTCTTCCCTTGGAAAAAAAAAAACTTGGTTTTATCATGCACAAGATAAGAATCAGTTATGGTAAGTTCAACACTCATATTTCTTTTGGCATTCACATTCTTGATTAAGTGGTGGTGATTGCACATAACCTAGTGGAACTCTAACCAGAGGATTGCCTACATGATAAGGAAATTGAACCTGTAGAAGATGAATCTGACAAAGTCACCATATTGGGATACTGACTTAATTTCATTGCAAGCAGCTGGAAAGTTGTGAATAAAATTCATCCCGTTGCCAAACTTAAGCATTCAAAAAGATATACCGTCCTAGAAAGGTGTGTCAGAAAGTACAACCTTCAAGAATGTAGTCACCACCAACAGGCTGTCTCTCATTTTTCCAGCCAAAATGCCTTACTCGGCTGACGGCTCCGGTCCGAATAGACCCGATAGATTGTTTGACATATTCCTTGTCCATATCTAAACTATCACCTGTTGGGTTGTAGGTCATGGTGCATGAGCTTCATCGAAAAATTCTGAGGGAGCAGGTCATGAGGAAATTCTGGAAAACCAGTTGGTACACCCATAATCTTTCGAACAAGAAGGGGAGAAGCAAAACCAGCGCATATGATCTGTTGATGTAGCGGAAACTTGCTTTATGAACAAAATTTAGTAACATGTTCTCTCGTTCACGATGTTCTTCACTATGATTACAAAGACGTCGATCTTGGCACAGCGCTTGATTGTATCTGACTTTCAGTGGATCGAGAACCCAGGCCCATGATGAACTTGACCCAAGTGATCTGAAGGGCGAGAGAGAGAGAAGAACAAGAGAAGAGCGAGAGGTCGGTAATCATGAATTAGAAAGAGAATGATTGCTCATAATCCGGGTGTTCTTTGTTGTCGTTCAATGTGGTTTACTTGGCCTTTCAGTAGATCCGAATGTCGGTCTGATCTGGCGATAAAATCGTGCACTTGACTGAGCCGCCATTTCCAGGGATCTCGAGCACCTTGCCATCGATACACACTTGATGCTTCAAATCCTCGTCAGTCTGTAATTACATAATCGACAATTATCCGGCAGTCGTAGTGTTTTTTTTTTTTATCAGAGGAGATTGTGTGGTTAGTTTAAGATCCTTCCAGTCACCAAAAACAAAGCAAACAAGAAACCCGATGGGAAGGGGAACAGCCACTATGGTACGTAGTCAAGAGAAATGCCATAGAAAGAATCTCCCAAAGGAGAAAAAAAAAAAAAAAGCGAGAGGCGAGGGAAAAGTAAAACAAGAGGCGTACAGGAGACCAAGTCCATCCCCCGCAGCGATAATACTCGACGATAGGAAGGCGATCATTAGCCAACAAGTTGATGTGGAGGCCATCTTGATAAGCGGCTTGCATGACGACACCAATGAAGTTGGTGAGAGCATCGGCGCGAAGCTGGCTGCTAGAGTGGGCATCTTCGAGGAGCAATTTGAGGCCGGGGTCCCTCGTGGGTCTGATGATGATCACATCGATCGTCGACGATCGTGTGGACTCGTCGGACAGCGGGAAACGCACAGGGTTCCTCAAGGGAGCGATCATGAATTTGCTCTCCAATCGATCGACCAAGCAGGCTGTGAAATAGCTGAACGGACCCTCCAGTCGGACTTCGCGCGCATTCGCATCCTGTGCGTCCATTCGCACCGGAACGAGCGTTTCGATGCTCGGGTCGTACCTTTGGATGAGACCATCCTGCGCGGACGGAAGAAGAGTGACGGAGGCCTTCCAGGTTTGCGCAACGCTTTTGAGGAATGCTTGTTTGAAAACTTCTGTCCCGGTGGGCTGGTAGTCCGGTTGGAGCACCAGCTGGTTGGCCGTGTCGAGAATCGAGGCATGTAAAGCGGTGGAAGTGACCACGAATGAAACCGATCCTTGGACGAGCGTGTTTGTGTGGTCGAGCGTCTCGACACTTGCCAAGGTCAACCTGGACGGCGAGGGTTCGGGCAATCCATCCGCCATGCGGGTAGGTTCAAGGAGAGCGTTCAATAGGCCAGTCAGGATGTCTTTGGGCCTGTCCAACTCTTTGACAGTCGGGTGGGCATTGAAGAACATCGCATTGGCCGTGCCGAATGGAAGGATGATTAAATCCATCTTGATCGGATTACTGCCATCGTCCAGATCGAGTCGCTTGCGTTCCTGGAGGCTATCCTGGGCCTGGTTTATAAAATCTGAGATGGTCCCATCACCGCCCAAGATGATGACCTTGGTGGAGCGCTTGGGGTGGGTGCTCTTCACGAGATAGTCTTCCCAGCCGTTCTGCCGAGATTCGAAGACTTGCAGATCGGAGGGCGGGATGCCGACGAGGTGAAGGATGGGCAGGATGACTGCTACCAGCCACTTCTTCGCGAGCCTTCGTCCGGCGTGGTCGTTCCAGATGACCAGCCATCGGTGGTCTCCCTGGGATGGGTGCTGGGGTTGTAAGAAGGGGACGAAGTTCTCCCGGACGATGTTGAGGGTCTGGTGGGAGGGCGGGGCGGTAAAGAACTTCGGCACCTCCTCGTCGGCCGCTCCACTCTGACTCGCCGCCACCGCCGCTGCTTCTCCGTCGGCTGCTGCTCGGTCTGCTGCTGACGGCCGTTCCGGAAACGTGAGCCAGCATAGTCCGCCCGGCTGCTGGGGACGCCCTTCCACGGGCGCTGGTTCTGGTTCTGGTTCTGAACGCGGTACTGGGAGAACATAGAGCAGATAATCTCGTTCATTCTTCATCGTTCCTTCATCCGATGACAACTTCTCTTCACTTCACCACAACTCGAGTCGTGAGAAGAATCGCTCTTGACACCGCTCCTGGGATTTTAAGTTTTCGAAGTTCAAACCAAATCAACACACTCTGTAGAACAACTCCTGACTGCCCCAACGGGCCCCAGCCCAACCCGCAAACATTTTCCACAATCTTCCCTGACAAGATGTCAAGCAAAGAAATATATTGTATCTCAGTATTATCATAAACTATCACAAAAATGGAATAATGGATATCCAGTTATAGAGCTATGTATGCACGAGGCTTTTTCTTCTTACAGATCCATGACAAAGATTTTCCTCAAGGACTAGTAGAATAGATCAAGGAAGGAAACAGGCAAAAGCACCATTCTTCGCCATGTTAACGAGGGCATGCAGTGGTCTTCCTTGTCCAAATAAAGAGTGGTTTCCAGGCTTTTGAAGGTTTTTTTTTCCCAATATCACAAATTTATATAGGATTGTGTCACTGCCAAATAGGGCCTCATCAAATCATCGATACAACCTCTTGGTTTTGGATAAAGAAGAAACACCAGACAAGAAAAAAAAAAAAAAAACACTCAAAAGCCTCTCCTCCAAGACCCAGTACATGTCTGGGATGAAAGTGATTTCCAGTTGATGAGATGATGTGGTGAAATTGTTACACTAAAACTTCAAGTCTCAATGCAATCAACTGTGCTGCTTCCATCTTTTAGGGACATACTGATGCACTCAAATTGTCCTTCAATTTATAATATCGTGAACACCATAATGCTGATACTGGAACTTAAAAAGCTAGGCATGAACTATCCTGTTATACACACATTGTCACATTAAACAGAGTGTCTGTGAAGAGAGAACGTCTTGTCAAGGAGTTCACAAAAAAACCCCAACAGATGCTGTTTTTCAGCCCCTGCTTTTCTGCTTTTTATGTGTGTGTGTGTGTGTTTTTTGGTGGAGGAAAAGTGATGTGAAAGTTGATAAAAAATGATGGTAGATACAAGCATAAGAACAGTTAGAGATATATGTGGTGTCTGTACAGAAGAGATCAAACAGAATTAGAGTGGAAGACGAATACTGCTTGGACAAATGTGGTGTACTCATGTTGAGAATACATACTCTCTGCATGGCTCAATATCGACACTTTCATCAAGCACATCCGGAGCTCTATGAATTGGTTGGAGGGAATGGGTGGGAAGGTGCTTTATGGCATGAATGTCCATGCTCTCTACGTAAGCTGATGACAGCGGATCAACGTCAGATTCGGGTCAAGATCATCTATCCATCACCCATTGTCTGTTCGCATTTTTGTGTGGTGTCCCCGTTTGACTTACGAGACCTGTAAGGAAGATGGACAGCGGAATATATTCAGCCGGCGGAGGAGGAATCCAAGAGCCATTGTTCCGGGTTAGGCGAGTTAGCGAGCTTGAGCTCGAACTGTTTCCACCATTTTTCGAGGACGGCGATGGGGATCCAAGTCTGATTATCGAAGGGGGAGGAGGCGAAGGAGGCGATGTAGGTGAACAGGTTGAGGCCGATCGCCTTGGCGAGCTGGAGCAACCCCGGGGTCGAAGCCTGTGGATTTGAGCAAGGATTGGTACGCACCGCCAGCGCGCTATTCAGGGCGCTGCACGACGCCTCGATCTCCGCCAGGGGCCCCACCAGAATGCCTAACATCGCCGTCGCCGTCGCCGTACCGCCCATCTCCGCACCCGTCCAGTCCTGCTGCGACCGCACCGTCGTCCCTTTCAGCCGGAATATCGCAGACGGCTTCGTCCCGCTCAACCTGCCCGTTTCCACGCACCACCCCCCAGAGAACGAAAAACAAAGCAGGCCCAGCGTTAGCTTCCCTTGCTTTTCATTTCCCGCCAGTTTGGTGGTGGCACAATATGTCAATCTCTGAACACGTACATTCCGAGCAGCTGCCACTCCGGCTTGTTCGGGAACTGGAAATGGATCGAAGCGCCATACCCGTCCGGCAAAGGAACTACGAGCAATTACAAATATAGTCAATTGAAGAAATGTATGGACTGAGCGATGTTTTTTTTTTTTTTTTTTCTTTTTCTTTTTTCCGTTTGATTTGATTGGGCTGCTTACCGATGCCGGTGAGGAAGACGACAAGATGGTTGATGGAGTCGGGGTGCTCGAATTGGAAGACGAAGCGGTTGGGCGGCAGATGTGTGAAATTGGTGTGTCTTGAAGTGGTGGAAATGGGTGATCGGGGAAGAGAGAAAGAGAGGATTGTCAGACATGATGATGATATGGCTTTCAAGATCGGCATAGGGAATTGAAGAAGCTTGGGGAGTATCTTACACTGGTCTTGAAGGGATGATGCACGCGAACACCGGTGGGTTACCTGCTGCTGCTGGTTGTTGTGGGTCTTGAAACATGGCTGATGTCTTGGTCTCGATGTCTATCTCCTTCCTCTTCTTAAACTACTCTAGTCCGGATGGCTGGATGGAGATGGGCAGTTGTTGGTGGTGGTGTCAGTGTACAATCTCGTTCTTTCCAGTGTTCCAGCGAATGTTCTCGAAGTCTGGCTATCCATCATATGTATGTATGTATGTATGTACCTTGACTGCTCCGTTTCTATCTTGGCATGCTGCTACGTGCTCATTTCCTTATGAGTTTACACTCCACTCCGGAGATGTGGAGGAAGAAATGATGGATTTGTATGTACTCCGCCACGCTTATTTATTTATTTATATCCGGAGTGGTTCGATTGGAGAATGCGATCAGTGTTGCGCCACCACAGCCTATACATAGTATCAACCACTTTCTTTTGTCACGTCAATCCGTATATAAAAGGCTCATCTCATCTTATTGTCCCCCATCCACTGACAACTGTCCAACACAACACACCCTCTTGAGCAGCCCTTCAGTCTATGTATCCTCTATGAAGGGTTTTTCATCATGAAGGTCTTCATGAGCCACCATGTATCCACAGTAAGGCTGGCCCCCGTAGGGCACCCCCTGGGTGGTTCACCCGGGTGGTTCACCCGGGGTCCGGGCTTCGGGATGAGACCTCAAGACCCCCCGGACCACCCGGGTGGTTTTGGCGAGAAAAAAGTGGGGTCGGAAAAGACGAAATTCTTGTTTTTATTTCTTATGGGCAGTCCTGATTGAGTTTCTAGGCTGAAATATCGTGTGTGGATTGTAATGTGATTTGTGATTACATGCCTTTTTTTGTATTTTGAATGTTTTGTGATTGATCAGAAGAGGAAAAAGATGAATTAAAAAACCTATAACGGACTATTGGGGAGCTGGTACCATTCCTTGACACAGAGGAGCTCTTCAACGCTCTTTGGGTTGAGTGATGATCGCTGCCAAGAGACGATACGTCTCCCTTTAGAGAAAACTCGCTCCGAGGCCGCGCTAGTAGCCGGAATCGCTAGAAAGGTACGGGCTATTTTTGCTAAGGTCGGAAATCTTGCGCGACGAGTGAACCAATACCTCAGGGCCTGTACCACTGCACGCGCGATATTCAAAATCTATTTCTGCCAATTTTTTTTTTGGTGTGTTTTGGAAAATGCTACTAGCCCACATTTTTCAAAGTCAATTTGACATAAGATGTACCATACAATTTGAATTTGCCCATACAAGCTTACCAACACAACTGTTGTGTACTCCAGCCTCACTCCGCTGCTAGCATTCCCTTCAACACCATTTCCATCCAATACCAGGCCTTCCTCATATCAGCTGCTGCCGCCATTGGTGCAATCGTCATTCTTGACTATTATCATCAAGATGAAAGTCCTTACTATGGCGACGGGGGGAAGGCAACATATGTGCACTTTCTGTTGAACGTTGCTCGTCCCAAATTGTTCAAGGAGATTACAGGCTTGGAAAAAAATACTTTCAACCACCTCGTCACGGAATTCCGCGAAGCAGACCTCCTGGAAGACGGTTGATCGGTCACTGTTGAGGAGCAAGTCCTGATCTTTCTTGATATTGTCCAATACAACAACTCTATGCGTCAGACCGCTGTGAAGTTCCGACGAGGGTTATACACGGTCAATTGGGAGTACTGTTGGTTTGTTTGGCGGGAGCTGGAGCAGGCTTGGGTACGTTTGAAGAAAGGTTGAATAGATTGGGATCAATCATTGTATGAACTATGTGCGGAGGAAGGTGTGTATGTTGAACAAAGGATGTGGTGACTATAGGCTGTGGTGACTGCAGGGAAGACTTTCGGAAATGAGTCAATGTTGTTTCCAAAAGCAAGCAGCTTTTCACAAAATGGGATCAACAGATTCTGGCCAAAATTGACGGCCGTGGTACATGTTTTTGACCAAAAATGATTTTTTCAAAGAAAAATTGGAAATTGCCTGGTCGCGCGAGCTATGGTACAGGCCCTGAGGGTATAGCCGCTATAGCTGTCAATTAATTGTCTGACTCGGACCCAAAAAAAATGGTTGGTACCACCCGGGTGAACCACCCGGGCCCCGGATTTTTTCGGATGTGGGGAACGGGATGGCCAAAAATCCCGTCCCGAACCCCGGGGGCCAACCTCAATCCACAGGACTACACCGCGGGTGCACCCCGGCGTTCTGAGATCGTTGAGCTTCAGGTTCACAGAACGTTCGTCGGGTGCGCCCGCCCCGACGTGTCTGGTTGAGTCTATGGAAAACGGTTCCCAGAACGCCAGGGAAATACGTTCATAAAACGCTGCCAAACCGTCTGTCATCGGTTCTGAAACCGATGGCAGGACGGCACTGCACGGGCGGGCAGCCCCGGGTCCGGAAAAAAAACCACCAAAACTGAGCTTCGATCGGACTCGAACACCGATCAGACTCCAGCACTGATTATTGGCCAGGTGCAGCCACGGTGGAACAGCACTCTGCCGTGTATGCCAACCTGTCATGAAAGAGAAACAGATTTATTGCGTTCTGTCCATCGGCTCTCTATACAGTTCCGCCACTCGATGGGGTAAAAAACAGTGTAGGGAGCCTTCAGGGAGTCCCCTGCAGGTCCTTTGAGATTTGAGTGCTCCATCTGTGAGCAGATCAATTGATTGTGTAGCTTCCAGAACGGTCGGAGTAGTCAACTGTTCTGGCAACGTATTATCTTGCCGTTCTCCAAACGATTTGAAAACAGAATAGTTTTCAAATCGATGTGAGGACGGCATGCGGAGCGTTTCCCAGGTGCGTTGGGAAAACGGTGGGATTAACGTTCTCCGATCAATTGGAAACCAGAATGGTTTTCCAATCGATTGGAGGACGGAATAGGATCGTTGTCCCAGGACGTTTGGAGAACGCCGGCCTTTTTGAGCCGATGTGTTCCAGGAACGTCGGGTTAGGGCTCGGGGCGTTTTCATAACACTCGCGGCTACCAACCGTTCTGGAAACCCATTGACGCAAAGCGAACTGCACCCGTGGTGTACAAAAACGGGGTGGGTGTATAAGGAGGTACACCACAATACCAACATCGACCATACTCGAAGGAACTCAACTTGACACACATGGGATGATGCTCTTTGTCTTTCAAAAGAGGACAGAGAATATACCCACCCATGCTACGAGTACGTAGTGGAAGAAGAACAATGACTATAAGATTAAAGACAATTGATCACAGCAGAAAACAACAGATGGGAGTGGGGCATCTTGCAACTGGTATACAGAGTGCCACCCATCCTGTGTGACGTACACATCTCGAGGGGAGGGACGAGGAATTCAAGAAAAGAGCTAATTAAGTAGGTTCATACATGTGAGAGTGGGGGCTCTATCTGACATATCGTCTTCCTGAATGAGAAACAGGGGGAGGGCCGGCAGCGGGCATAGGATACCTCTCGTTCTGACCAGAGCGAGGGAAGTAGTCCATCGTGGTGGGTGGGGCAGCAACTCTGGGCGGAGGCCTACGAGCGTCCTGGTACTGTCGAGGCGGGGGCTGGTTGTAGGAACGTTGTTGGCCGGGGGGAGGGCGAGGGGCAGGGATGGGGTCAGCCCGATTCCTGAAGGGCGACGGCGCGTAGTCGACCTCCTTCTCCTCGTAGCGTCCCCGGCGTCTCCTGGCCGGCTCGGCACTCGAGCCGTAGCCTGAGTCGTACGAATGCTTCGTCGAGTCAGAGCCCTGCCGAGCATGCCCCCGGCCACCTCCCCTGCTCTCGTCCACCGCCGCAAAAATGTCGTCCAGCGCCCCCCGCCCACCCATCCGCGGCTCTGCCTGTCGTCCCCCCCGCTGACTTGGCGGGTGGCTATACTGCGACTCCTGGATGTGCGACTTCGCTTCCTGCAGCTCGGCTGCTGTGAACAGCCACTTGGGTAGATCGTACGCTGATTCCGCCTTCTCTACATAATACCTATCATAATAGTCCCTTGTAATTCGTCAGTGTTCTATCCTTACACTGCAAAACAGAACGGCTATCTCACTTCTTCATAATCCTCGTCAGATGACTTTCCCCCTCATAATCTGTGCAATCGCTTGCATATCCTTCGTCGTTGTGTAGCTTCTTTTGTATAGTAGCCCCCACGTTCGCAAGTTTCGCCCACAGGGAGTCTGAGTGATCAGCGAGGATGTGTGAAACAATAATAAGTTTCAATTGATTCTTTGAGACGACTACATAAACTGCTTACTTTGATTTTCTTGATTTTGTTCACCAGGAGCTTGATCATGTTCAGAATGTGGAGGCATCGCTTGCGACTGGTTAGCATCTGTCAAAGAGTCACCCCAAACAGTCTTCTTGATGACGTTCCAGCTCCAGGAGCCTTCGGCTTCTGTGGAGGCTTGCGGCTGATCAGGCTGTGCTTCGTCGGGATGGTTGTAGTACTGCTCTGGAGTGAGTGGACGCTGGTTGCTACGCCTGGGTGGCAGGCCCATATGTGGTTGTTGTGAAGGACGATCCCGAGCATCAAGTCGTCTGGAGGAGGGGAAGGGTGGCTTTCGAAAGCCGGAGGAGGGATTCCGGTCATCAGTCATGGCGCTAGGCCTTGAGGAGGAAGGATAATTATAGTCCGATTGTGCTGGGCCACGATATCCGCCTCCTCCTGATGGCGGCTCTCTATTATACCATCTTCCAGATGATGATGATGATGATGATGATGATGGAGGTGCGAGTGCGGGTCCAGAAGATTGATACGAGGAGCCAGCGTAACCTGGTGGACGCTGTGCTGGGCGTGAACTGGCGCCCCAGTAGGGAGGCTCAGCCATGGGATATCGTTGCGGGGGTCGGCCCGGCCTGGTCCCTCCTGCCTCACTTCTCGCATAGCCATAGGCATAGCCCATGGGCGGCTTGGGAGGTCCGTATTGGTTGTAGAGCTCGCCTGGGCGAGGTGATGGTCGGCCATGGGACATCCTCTAAATGTCGGCCAACTTGGATGGGTCCGAATGCCGCGGAATTGAGAGAAGAAGAAGAAGAAAGAAAAAAAAAAAAAAAAAAACAAGCAAGGAAAAGGAAACGAGATGACGTGCTACTCTACTGAGAGCGTCTTGGTATCCGTAGGATATTTTTTTTGGCTTGCAATTGTCTACGATGGGTAGAGCTCCAAAGTCAATGGAGAGCGGAGAACAGCAGTTCTGGGGGAGATACAAGTTGTTGGTATACCGATCAAATCTCCAAATATCGGGGGGTTTTTGTTTTCTTCTTCTTTCTTTTGAATGCGAGCCGGGCGATGATGAGCAGAAAGAGTTTATAAGCAGCGAACCCTCCAGGTTCGACCAATCGTGGGTGGTTGAGGTTTGCAGCGAGCCAGCGGGAGCCAGCCCGATCGATCGCACCGAGTTGGAAGCTGGCAAGGGCTTGAACGGGTGGGTATAAATCAATTAATAGCCAAGGGAAACGTGTAGTCGCAGAGCCAGTGGGAAGAGAGAGGAGGCCTACGTATGCTAGTCAAAGAGGAACCTGAGCGATCCCGGCCAAACAGAAAGGGTGGCAACTAAGGGATGCACTTGCTGAGACTTGGATATGTGACAGGCATGGGTCGTCGGTCGTTGGGGAGTGGGCGTTGGAAGGATAGAGACGGAAAGCGCTTTAAAGGGCGTGTTTTGGTGGTAACTTATGATGGTTGTCGAGAGAGCCAGCTGCACGTGGATTTGTACATGGAGAGCAAGCACCGAGACTATGTATGTAGAAGGGGAAGCGTTCCAGCACCCAGCACCCAAATGGCAAAGGGGAGCTGGGGCTGAGCAGGACTAGATGAGTGTGACCGATCCATTGATTCAGCACGAAGCCGCTTGAAAGGATTTCTTCATGGGTGGGACAAACAAACAAATCTAAATATTTATTTATTTAAATATGTAAATAAATACATCAGCACCAGCGAGGTGAGACAGGAGAAGTGTACAAAATCGAAAGGGGAGGATGCGCCCGGAGACTCTCGGAACAGGTCGGAACGGAAGAGGGAAAGATCTGAGGAGATTTAATTGAGGGGAATGAGTCCGGGACAAAGATTCAAGACAAGGGGGCAGATCGACCGACATGCACATCCATCAGTGCCATGACGCTCGTTGCTGCTGAATGCTGCTGAATGCAACGGATGGGGGAATAATCAACTGAGCAGGACTGAGCCTGATATTGGAATTGGAGGACACTAATAGGACACTCCATCCAGCATCTTGAACATGAAATGCAAATTGTATTTTGATTGACATTGACTGCAGTTCAACTGCAGTTGCCCTTGGCAAGAGTTGGCAACTTGGCAGTGTAAGGGGGTGTATAATTTTACAAAGTACTTTTTAAGTGGTATATGCCTCTTGAATGTGGATCCCCGTAAAACTACATTAACAGTGATGCAAATGTAATTTTACAAAGGTGACGCCCAAAATTTCACTCCGTAAGGATTTCCTTTGTGATGGGACCCACGTAAAATTACACCCTGCCATGGGAAACACATATTTACGGGGAATTCTCCACAAGGAGTAGACCACGTAAAACAAAGGCAACGCAAAAACACACCAGACCTGTTGAAGCCACATTTTCCAAGGGCTTCTCAAAAAAGGCCTCGCAAAAAATCACAAAAGCACAAGAAATATATAAATTTGCAAAGCTAAGTTTCACCGGGGTCAAGGTAAAAAACAATGCAAAAAAACCCTCTTAAAAGACAGTCCTGAACATCAAAAGCCCAATTTTACGCGGCCTCTCAAACAACGCCTTGGAAAAATCTACCACATCAGATTCTCTGAACAATTTTCCAAAGTAAACAAAAAAGGAACAAAAAAGAAAAGCTCTGCGGCTCAAGAGTTTTTTCGTGCTGATCTCCTTTTTTTCTCTACAGGTAAGTAGATATTGTTCTTCTCTACTTTTTTTTTGGTCGTCTCTGCACTTAAGTTGGTATCCACTTTCTTTTTAGTGGGTTTTTTTGCTTGCGTTGGTTTCTTCTTTAAGTTGAGCTTGACGATCAGCGGCTTTTGTTGAACTTCCGCCAAATTTTCATTGCTCCCTTTCCCGTCCACTATATTGTGTCGATTGCCGTGCTCTTCAATTTGAGACATTTCCTCGGAGGGCTTGTCCATCCCAATCAAAAGTGGATCTTCTTCTGAATCTCTTGAATCGCCCGCTTTGTCCTTGGGTGGGGCCTTGACTTGATCGTATGGAGATTTGGACGATCCAACTTGATTGTTTGGAGATTTGGAAGATCCAAATCGATTGTTTGGAGATTTGGAAGATCCAAGAACATCTTTCAAGTGCTTGAATGGGGATGCTCCAGTTGCATCAGGGTAGTCGTTATCCAATGTGACCAGAGCCTTATCAACTAGCGACTCTTCTGTGTCGGTCCAGTTCCGCGAGTACATAAGCCAGCTTGTCTGTGGAGAAGTGCCTCCAATGGTCGAGGGTACTCGGCTAATGAGGCGAGCATATCCATCGTTCAGCATATCATTGTGTAGCCAAATGCCACTGAGCCCCCCGGAGTGGCGATACACCTTGCTCCAGTAGTGGGACCCACCGTAGTACCCTCTTGAGAAGAGTGTGTATTCCACTCCTCCAAAACTGAGCTTGAATGGCCAATCAAGGTTAGACATGAAATCATGTCGTTCGCTTGGGTCAAATATTGTCAAAGTGCTGACCACAAAGTAGAGATGGAGCGGAAGCGTTTCCTCTTTACCAAAACCTTTGAGAACCGAGTGCTCTTCAAGCCGTACATCTTCAGGGATTGAGGGATCCTCAGCCCCCTTGAAGACATCTATATCCAGAGCATGGGACAAGGGCTCGTAATCGTCGTCCGAATGCTTCTTGGAATTAGCCTTGGTGTGGCTGTTGCGAAATTGGCAACATACAATTGACGGAATGCGAAAGATCCCTTTGCTTGTCCACTGGTCAATCAAACTAGACACATCACCCGGCCAAACCTTGTTCATATCAAAGAGTTCCTTGAAGATGTTCACGATGAGCTGTCCACTTGAGGTTTGCTCTTGCTCCACATGCTCATTTGGGTGTTTGGGGCATCTGTACGTTTGAGTCTCGGTCACCTGGAAGAGGCCAGCAAGCGCAAGATTTCTTCTTGATGATTCTAGGAGAACCTCAATGAAGAAGTCGCATGAGGCATATTCTCCTCTGATGAACCAACCTTCATATTGCGAGCTAGCTAGGTCAAATAAGGCAGACTGTCCCTTGGTCAGAGTTGATCGTATTTGTCCTTTCTCTGTAAGGTCGTGTGTTGCGCGAGCCCCCACGTGACGAACCAGTGTCGTGAACAAGTCGTTTGTACGCGTTCCATTGGATCCACGAAGCCACATGGGGCTGTATAACGCATAGAGAGCTTCCATGGATGCTGCCATCCAGCATCAATTGCGTAGCCTAACGTCAGCGGAGGCTTTGTACGAGGGATAGGTGGAATGAGGGTTTTGATCGACGTTTGCGGAATTCTTTGGTCGTCCCAACTTGGATGGTTTGGTAGGAAGGAGTGTAGCGGTTGTGTCGGGTGGGCGCCCATCATTCAGCTCTTGGAGTTTACGCTTGCGCGGCTTAATCCATCCCATCGACTGGGATACGTCCTTGGCACCTTTGTTCTCAGATCCATATCCAACGGGGATGCCTCGCATGACAGCAACAAACTCTTCCTCAAGTACTTTGGTAAAGCCGTAAAGCTCCACTAGACCAACCATCATTGACTTCTTCCCTTCGCTGAATTGGGAACAAGTGATTACATCAAAACCCAACAGTCCAGATCAGTCTTTCATGTTATTTCCTAGAAATATTAGAATTGCCTCACCTCATCATGTAATACAAACGATGCATGCTCTCCTGGGCATTGGTCATTCCAGGGAGCCCTGCATCTGCATCGCCTGTGTCCTCAAGAAGAGGCCTGCGTGATGGAAACAACATTGATTCAACATTGGCCATGGTCCACCAGTCGAGCCACCGCTTTGACTTGGGGAACAGCCGCCGGAGCTCGCCTATTTTTTCCTCGTGTGTTTTATCGCCAGGATTGAATTTTTCCAGGAGGGAGACACATTTTCTTTGAAAGTTATCCTAAACAAAAGCAAAAAATGATTCAGTTAAAACAAGAATCAATTGAACAAATGATAAGGACAAAGGAAATAATCTCACTTCTTCGTGCGCAGGAATAATTGATCTGTTCCTTTTGATCCGTGTTATCTGAGCTCGGAAGTGCTCGTGGCACCCCTTCAGCTTGAACATTGCAAGTTTTTGATCCGGTTTGGAGAAAACCTCCATGTATGCATTCACGAACCCTTCTTTTTGTGCCATCGAAAAGTCTACCACTTGCCTGGCAAGTGTTTTGCGCTCAGCCTTGGAAATAGATGGTATCATTGTTTGTCGAAATAGTTGAGCGAAGTGTATCTTGTAATAGTTCTCGCTCAAGCCACGGATCCATGATAACTGAACGGGTACCCATCGTCCAAGTTGTTCACAAAACATCGAAGTGGATAAGAGGTATCCATTCTGAAAGAACTTGTATGTGACATCGCTAAGGAGGCCGCCGGAGTAAATCTCGTTTTTGTGGTTGCAAGACAACAGACAATCGGCCATCCACTGTGTTTGGAAAGTGAAGTGTTCACTTTCAGGAACAAAAGATGCCGAGCGGACCAACAGCCCTCGCCTGAAGAAAACAAGGTCAGAAATCTTAATGAACCTGCTGGAAGGGAATCAACTTACCGATTCCACTCAAACATGTCAAGAATGAACTTATCTCCCACCCCCCACCCGATTTCTCAGGCACTAGATCCATCTCAACAAGCATCTGTCGGCGATGGTATCGTAATCGATTGCTATTCAAGAAGGACTCATGGATGTCGGTGACGCTCTCCATCTCGCCTTCGGCATTGACCTTGCCCATCTTTAGAACGGAAGAGAAAAAAAAACATGAATTCAATGCTCCATCAACTCAGTCAACAGTGAGAAAACTGACCTTAAGCTGAAAGGCACCTGCTTTTGGGTTGGCACGGAGCATTGCCATTAGCTGGTCTTTAGACAATGGGTCGGGTTTTTTGGCCTCTGCCCGAGGGTGACTGTGATGACCCTGGTGTCTTAACAGCGCCCACCCGCTCTCTGTGTGAGTATTGATGCGCATAGACGTTTCCGGGCAAGCTTGGTGGAACACTCGACCGGGGCAATGCCCAGCAGCTCCTTTGCATTTGGGCTTGCTGGAGGGTGAAAATTTGAACAAAACATCAGCGTCCTGGGCAATCACAAATAGGGACATGTGGATGGTATATACATACTTGATGAGATATTTATCCAACACATTGTTCCCGGTGGGAGGCGAGCCTGCCCATAGACAGCTTTCATCGTCGCAACGCAGGACCCCGAGGCAGTATATACGTTTGACAGTCCACTCGGCATCGCGCGTTTTCTCCATGCTCATGGTCTTGGTGAAGCCAACCGAGCCAAAATTTCTGAAGGTGCGAATGTTAGGATCATGGACAAAGGTGGTGCTGCCATTGGGGTAGATGGGGTAGCCTTCGGCATCTAGTTGGCAGCCATGGTCAATGAATGTAACAAACAAGCTTCTGTCCTTCGGCAAGAACCACTTCTTTCGAGGCTCAAGGGGAAGGGAAGTAGAAATTTTTTCATCGGAATCCGAACGATCTGATTGATTGGACATTGCTAGTTTTTAGTAAGTGCTGAAAGGATATTTTGCAAGAATATTTTTTTTGACTTTTGGAGGGAGGTATGTAGAAGACAGTCCGGATGGATGGGGTCTTGTGAAGCAATATCTTCGAAGGATAGAAAGTGGGCACATTCCCATTTTTGCTGGGCATGTACATTCTTAGTAAAAATGCTTACAGCGTTTACTGTGATCATTTTCATGCAGGCGTTTTAAGGGGCGTATGTACGCCCTGTAAGATAAGCCATGGAAATTTCATGACCTGTATAGAGCAGTACTATATCACGGGGAGTGTTTCAGAGGACCATGGCTAAACCCATGTAAAATTGTGTTTTACGGCATCTGTGGGCATTTTACAATGCTTGTCTTACAATGGAAATCCTTACGAGGTCCAATTTTGGCTCCTGACTTTGTAAAATTATACATAAGCCCTGATTTACAGATAATTACAGGGAATCAAATTTACGGGGTGTATGCCCCGTAAAAAATACTTTGTAAAATTAACACACCCCGCAGTGTAACTGCATTTGTTTGGATTCCTGATCAAAAGTGAACAACACACCTGCAAGTTAAAAAAAAAACACAACAAAACAAAGATCAAAACATTAGGGTTAGTATGTACATCAGTCTGAAGAAAGGCTGTCAAAAAAACTTAGGCCCCGTTTGTCAGCGTCATAAATATCAGCGTAATAATGAGCAATTAATTCAATAGAAAGTAAACCACTCAACATTACCAAACAAAATTTTTATTCAGTAATATTGAGCTACTCCTTTCAATATTTCCATAAAAAAAAATGAGGTTTTAGGCAATCTTCATCACCATAATACAAATATTACGCTTAGAACACTTATTAAGTGAAATATTGCAATTTTTAGGCTCAAGATCACCAAAACTGTCGGTTTTCTTCATCATTCTATTGAGAGGAGTTGTTCTACTTCCCAGAATAAAAATTTGGTTGAATTTGGTTGAAGAGTTTAGTTTTTATTAAATTAAATTCTCAATATTACGCTGTTTTTTATGACGCTGACAAACGGGGCCTTAATTGTAATCCACCAAGAGGAGTGATGATTTGTGGTGTAGCACCCAGTTAGCACCTCGGGGGAGAGTTTGGGTGCTAATTAATACAGCTTTGCAGTTGACAGCACCCCTTACTATATTAAAGCTGTCTGAGATCATGCTCTAACAATCATAGCTTGTGGATTGTTATTCCTTTCCAGGAATTCTTCCCAAGAACATACTTTTATTTTCTGTGGATGGGGGAGATTTTCATCTCCATCTTTTCTGTTTTCCCCAGCGGTATTACGTAACATCCACCCATGATGGGAAGACAGCTCAGTCAAAGAACATAAATACATCAAGTGGAATGTTTTCCATCTCTTTGTTCTCTAGCTCCTTGCATGAATGATGTCAATTTCTACACAATACACATGAGTGGAGTTATATCTCAAGCTAACCATTCCTTTTTATAAATCTCTATTTCTCTCACCACTTGAAATCCCTAGATACTGTAATGACATACCCTAGTTGAGCATAATGCTGCCCAAGTCAAAGAACAGTGCTGATCTGTAGATCAAGGTGTCTCCAGAACCTTGCAGGGCTAGATGCTAGCCCATCATGACACTTGTGTCAAAGTCACAATAAGCATCTGTGGGAAATTCTTATGGACATCACCAGAAATACTAAAATCCCAACACACTACATCTTTTACACCTCACATCAAGAGGGTGTCATTGATCAAGTCAAATGCTTCTGAGGTTTCTCAACCCAGTCAAAGATGTTTGTTGACAACCTTTCATCATATTGTTGGAATCAAATCTCTTGATTTACAAGGTACTCAATTTCAGCATAAAAAGAAGCAACCTGAAACGTTTTTAAGCAAGACCAGAAGCAAAATGTCATATTTTGAACCCCTCCCACTATTACAAAAGCTGAAATTTGAACTTATATTCAACTGGTTGTCTTGAGAGACCCTTGGTGACAGGAGATGCCTGTCATTCTTGAGCCAACATTCTGAGACGGGCTCAAATTTTTCAAAGCTGACTTGTACCCACTCAATATCTAAATCAATTGCAATGAATGTATTCATCGGCATTGGCATTAAAGTATTTGCATTCAGAGTGCTGAGTTATGTTATGTTACTTTCTTGCAATCTTGGAAGATGTATCATTATCACATATCAAGATGTTTCAGGACTACTGTGGGTGAAAAATCTTCATTTGGTCAAGATCTGACTGGGGAAATTCTGGTGATGAGATAGGCTAAAAGACTACTGTAGCAATTTATGTACAGGTGTTTAATTAGCCTCCCCCCTTTATAAATACTAAGAGCAACTCCACCACGGACCCTGAATTGGGTCCCTACCTGAAATTTAAGGACCCAATTTAAAAATTGCTCACCCACCACAGTCCCTACTTGCGTCCCTTACCTGAAGCCGACCTCAAAAATTGAGATTGCGTCTTTTCATCTATGGAAGCTAGGGACAGCTAGGGACTCATTGATCCCCTCCAAAACTCACTTTCACAAGAAAAAAACTTGTGAAAGATCCCAACCAAACACATCCCATACCCCAATATCATCTTCATCCCATATCCACCGTTACAGATATCAACAAAATGAACAACAAAACTCTTGACCCAACGCTCCAAACCCTTGTGGAAGACACAAACAATGGTTAGATTTCTTGTTTCATTTCTTGTTCCTTCTTATTTTTCCCTCTTTCTGACCTATGATTGATTCTTAATCCAGCTTCTGTTGAAACACCAAGTACTCCAACGGTGACACAGCCAAAAAACTCATAAAAGAGGCCTTCTGGCGTTGACAAAGGTATGTAGATGTCTCTTTCCACAATTCTTGATCTGAAAACTTGATTGATTTATACTTCTGCTTCATTCAGGACATCCCAAGTTACCAACAAGCAAGAAAAAATTTGCACCAAAAGCAAATAAAACCACAAAGCCAAAAAATAAACAATTGAAAGCTGGTGGTGCCAATAAAAACAAAGTCAAAGTGATTGAAGTAACTACCAAAGAAAGCAATGAAAGCAATGATGAGACAGAGGTCAATTCAAAGAAGAAAACACGTGCTCAAAACTATGCCAAACGCAAGGATCTTCAGCTTTGTAATTCTTGGCTTGAAACAACCAAAGATGGCAGAAAGGGGACCAATCAATCCGTCGACGTGTTCTGGGAGACGGTTAGCAAGCACTACAGAAAGCGGATTCCCAAACCTGAGAGATCTGCAAAGAGCCTCAATAATTGCTAAGAGCATCTCCAACGGACTCGCTAAACCAAGACCCAACACCCCGATCTAGCGAGTCGGACCAAATAACGGGGACCAGCGGACCCACTACCCAACTTGCCAAACGGCTTCAGGGTCGTCCCAACTCGTGACAACTCGCTCCTTCTGGCGAGTCTTGTCCAACCCAACAAACACATCTCTCACCGCACAAGAAAGTTTTTGCAACACCACACCACAGCACCAACATCCATTTCTCCTCCATAAGAAAAGCTCTGAGACATGTCCAAAATCAAGTCTTCACTCTTCCCTTCCTTTCTTTTTAGTCAAGCGGTGATCAATGTCAATTTACAGAAAATACCAACCAAAGAAAGGAGAGCAAAATAAGACCATTTTACACAAGTTGCTCCCCCCAAAAAAAATGAAAAACTAGAAGAAAATATACCAAGTACAACATGCAAAGTAGCTCTACTGCTCTTTGCAGGTGGTGCCAGGCTGGTGGTGAGCAACATTCAGTGTTGGGTCACCACATGTGGCAAGTCCGCTGCAAGCCATCTGTGGACAGGTGTGTGTCACCCTGTGAAATGTGGTCCAGGGCCGCGAGCCCAAGTCTCAGCGCTTCAGGGATCATTGGAGATGCTCTAAAGCATCATACAGCACACCATCAACAAATACCATGGCTGCCTTTAGCAGATCAACCATTGTAATCAAAGCGGTACAACTTCCAACAATTGAACGACCATGGCGCTCTTGCTGTATGGCAAAATTAAAGGAAAGCCGTTCCCCTACATCAGCTGCTACAAGATCATCATCAAGTCAGCCAAATGAAATGCTTATCATTGAAATTTGGAAAAGAAGACAAACCCCAAGAAGAACAAATCTAGCCCCCCTCCTGGCTTGGGACCAGCTACCACACGTGCCACTTCCAATGCCTCTGGAGACAAAGGAAAAGATGATGTTCTCACACGTCCAATTGGCAGAAAAAAAGCCAAAGTTAAATATCAAGAACAACAATTGGATGTCTCCAATCACAAGGAGCTCAAGAAAATGGTGGCCGCTCACGGTGAAATTGCTGATGTTGTGAAAAAACAACAAATGTCTCTCAATCCTCAAAACACCAACTCACAACGCCTTGCCAATGAAGCAATCATGAGCAAGGACTTATCTGGAACGAGTGAAATGGTCATAAGATGCTATTAGCTTGAACAAAAAAAATCATTGAACAACTTGAAGCAGAGATGGCGGAAAAAAACAATTAAACCTCATACATCTTTTCTGTTATTTATCTGATGGCTTCCTTTTCCTTATTTTTTCTCTTTTTTTTTTGAAAAAAAAACTCTTGTCGCTCTATCTGATTGCACCAGGGGAGAGGAGGGGGCACTCCCCAGGGAGTGCCATAGCTTAAGTTGACCCTGGTTTTGGTCTGAACTCTGTCAGAAGTCAATCACAAATTGTTGATGAAGTATTCCTTTCAATAAAGTGAAATGGAGGTGAAATAATGATGAAGTGATGTGCTAAACATTGTGAAATTATCAACAACTTTTGTTGAATTTATTTTGAATTCTAGCTCAACTTAATCATGACTATGGACTACAATTGCTCAATAAATGCATGTTACACAGACATACTGGTCAACAGGCTGGGCCTTTCACGGATGATTACCCTTTTGTGTTGGTTATGGGGTGTGAACCCCTATCCCGCTCAAGCGGGATAGGGGGAAATTGTCAAAATTCCTTCTCACAAAAAACAGAAATGGAACATGAAGCTGAGATTATATAAATAAATGAAAAACCCCTCTTACCACAAAGTGTGCAGAAATGTAACATGATGTCCAGCTGAACCCTAACACTCCCCGGATTGACTTCAATCAGTTTTTGGACTGAGAGGGCTACACCACTTAGCTGGACCGACGCTGGCCGTTCGTCAGGTTTTACGTTGAGCCAACCTTCCCGACGCCGCCCAAAATTTTTGGTGTGTCTCAGTGCGGGAAGCCGTGGCAGCTGACGTCGGCTCAACTTCCGACGTGAGCTGTGCGCAATTGTATCGCTGGCGGGCCGTCAGTTACGCAAGCTCGATGGAAGGCTTACGTCAACTGTTCGCAGATGTCAAGCTTGCGCAGAAAATGTATTACGTCAAACTTCCGGCAGGTTGTTCATGACAAGCCATCGGCGATCCCTTACGGTAATCCGACGGCTGCATACTTTGCAAGCCCGGCGCAGATTGTGTGCTATCAAGCCAGCGGCCGGACGCCGCGCAAAATTATCGTGGGCCCAGCATAAGCTCGTCGCCGGTGTCTTGACGTGGGGTCATTGATGAATTTCTCATTGGGTCCCGACCCATACACACTGCGATGGGCCGCGGTTGGGCCCATCAGAGGGCCAACAATGGCATGTTGCTGGGCCGCGGTCACACCCACAAGAAGGCCAACAGAAGCAGTTACGCCATGCCGACGTGAGAGTTGCGCATTCCAGATGACCTCAATATCAGATTGCATTGAGAATGAGAAAAAACAATCCGGTGGTGAAAGAGACCACAAAAACAATTATAAACGATGAACAGGGAAAGGGATGTGGTAGGCTGGTTGGAAAAAGGATGAGAACATGCTTGCTCGGAGGAGAATAGAATCTGCCGTGGCTTTTGTGGAATGGTAAGAGTGAAACGTAGTGTTTAAATAAATGAACGCAACGGAAGAGGTTAGTGATCACTGGATGACACGACGGCCATTGCATTATGCACGTCTTCAATTGAGGGCACTGTGAAGTCTTTGCTCAGGATTTCCTCAAATGTCCACTTTTGAGAGAAAAGTGCGTAGTCTTTGTCCAAGACAAGCTGTGCATGACTGTGAATAGAAAAGATTCTTGCAAGTCAGAAAAGCATGAGGCAGAGGGGCTTGATATGTTCCAAAACTCACGTCTTTTGGAATTCATTTGACGATGTTTGCAAGATTCCAAGTCGCTCATCGATTTCGATCCACTGGGATGTTTTCTTTGCTTTGTGGATATAGTAATGGACCATTACAAGGCAAGCGTAGCTCATGCGAATGCGCATGGCCCAGTTATTCTTCACCTGTTCTTGGATCTGAGCCGCAGTCATCTTCTCGGATCTGGGAGGGAGCTCTTCATAAATCTAGAGAAGCAACAGAATCAAGGTCAATGATGAATGTTTGCGGGAGACAAGGTCAGTTACTAGTAACTACCTACAGAAGCTACCATTTGATGTCAATTGGGGACTGGGCCCGTGATTGTGATCCTCTTGGTGGATAGAATGTTTTTGAGAAGCTGACAAAAAATTGAATAAACAATGGTTCAAGTTATCTTATCAAAATTTATCGACTTACCAACATGCGAAGGTTGCTACGTTGATGCTTCAAGAGCTCGCCCACTGCATCACGATATGCCTCAAGGGAGTCGGCATTGTCTCGCGATTGAGAAGGCGGAAGATGATCATCCTTCCAGTTATCGGGTTGTTTTTCAATTGCGTCCTGAATGCAACCAAGAAGAGGGATACCTGAATGAACCATCGGCAAAAAAGATATAATCAGACAACTCAGATACTCACTAGGGTGAGGTAATACAACGTCTTTGGGAGGGCCCCATTTCTATGAGGATTATTGGAATACGCTTCAAGAGTCGGATTCAATAGTATCATACGTGCCCGTGTTCGCACAAAATCCTGATGACACATAATATTTAGCAATTGTGTCATTGCTTCCAAGGTGCAAGGGATAGATACGCAACAAGGTGAATGCTTACCTTAAATCGATCATCAAAAGCATGGGTGACGGGACCAGCAGGTTTCAACCCAAGGCCAATTTGATGAAACGCAGCATTGGCAAATATTACATTTGCATGCATGGCCTCAGCACCAGGGCACTGACGCAGGAGGTGAACAAATGGATAGAGAGAGGTCAAAAGAAGAATCCGTTAGTCTGTGAAGGATATCCTGAAACAGGGAAGAGTATCAAAAAAAGCAATCAAGAACCTTGCTAGTGACAGGGGCAACCTTCAAGTGTTCGGGGTCAAGCTTTAACTTATTTTGAAGATCAGTACATATTTTGTCAATACCTTCTTTGCCGTTTGATGTTTGGTTCGTGTCTTGCATATCAGTATCCCTCTGTTCGCTAATTGATGGCTTGAAGAAAATGTTTGGGTCAACTTCTTGCATATCCTCCGAACTCTGACTGGAGTGATCAGGCTCATGGTTTTGATGATTGGTGAGGCCGTCAAATAGACCTGGGTCATAATTGGCATCACCCCAGATGATTTCAGACATGCTTTTACTCATGATGAGAAACGTGAGAAGGATAAGGGTAACCTGATGTGGATGAGGAGAGAAAAAAGGGGATGGAACATGCCGATTCAGAGTTGGACAAGGAGATGAGAGAGCATGTTGATTCAGAGTTGGAGAAGGAGATGAGGGAACTGGTTTTGAAAGATTTGGGTGTGGACGCACCAGGTTTTGAAGGTTCTGGAGGGGGGATGAGCAAAGATAGTGCAACGAAGGGACTTAGCAAGGTTTCCTTTTTCCAGATGAGAAGAGTGATGAGTGATAACAGTCAGTTGGGAAGACGACAGTAACAATCAAACAGGTGTGGAGGATTGATGTCAAATAATTTGGGTTACTTTGGAACAATGAATGAGGGATGAGGATGGATGGGATGAGAGAGCTTGATTGTGAGGAAGTTTTCAGAAGAGACCTCAAGCCGTGCTCACTGGTTTTAATTTTGATTGGCAGAAAGTGACTGACTAAGCGAATTCCAAGTTAAGATCACCTGCCACATTGATCTGTCTGCGTTTGGCTCACCCGGCCATCGACTCTGCAAAGGAAAAGTCAAGCGCAGTAAGGTCTCTCAATATTCTGCAGCAATGGACTTGGACTTCAGATGTGAGTACATTCTGGCAATTTAATGAATAAAAATGGCTTTAAAATGAACAGAGATATCAACAAAACCTTTTTTTTTATTGAAGACTTTATTGAAAAAAATACTTTGAATGGGAAGGCGTACTCCTGTTGTTTATGCAAGGGAAGGACAAAAAAAATCAGAGGCGTCATTGCAAGACCGCACGACATCAAAGCCTTGTGCAAGCACACAAGGACAGCATAATTCAAGCAGAAGCCCGTCAAGAGGAACGCCGAATTAACGATGAAGAGAGGATGGATACCGATCAAAATCTGAATGAAGCTCCTCTGTTTGTGGATGAGAGGGAAGGACCTACCTTGGACGACTTTCAAAATTCTGAAGACGAACCAGATGGTGAAGCCGAGGGGATCCCTGACAGTATTTTTTCTGAAGAGGAACCCGATGACGATGAGACCGAGCTGAACTGGATCGACATGATTGATGTTGCAATGGAACAAATTGGATCAGAGCCCGAAGATCGCACGTGTAACCCTCCCTTTTCCAATTTTTGTCAGGAGGAAACGATGATTGATGATCTCACACCCGATAAGACATCCTGGTATCCTTTCCTAAATAAAGAGGTCAGCTGAATGTGCATATTTAACAAAATCAAAAACGGAAGACCTTCAGTTGAAACGACTTACTTACTAATTTATTCATGTTTGGATTGAAATTCCAGTATCTTGTGGCATCCTTGCTGGTTGGTTATCTGTATAAGATCATTTCACGCGACATGTATCATCAAATCCAAAGCATTTTGACCTTGTACCACGTCATCCTTCCGCACTGGGAGGCCATACAACATATGCGGGCTAAGATTCAAACCTTAATCAATCACACAATCATTGAAAAAGAGTCAGTTTTTGGGAACCCAATGTTTGCTCTGAATGCAAAGGAGATAATTTCAGATGTAAGCACTTACCGGTTGATTTTTTTCTTGCAGATTGCATTCTGATCTCCTTCATTATGTGTTACTGCCAGGATTTGATGAACCCACTTGTTGCGCCGCACATTGACTTTTTTGCCGAGGAAACCAAAGGAAACAACATCTACAAGGCTTCCCAGTCAAACAAATGGCTTAAAGAGCTTGCCCCTGATCTTTGCGTTCAGATGGTCAAATCAAAAAATAAAAAGCACTTTTATAATCTTGAGCCGGTGAAGATGAAGAATGGCAAAATCACAGTTCCTGTGTTCTTCTACATTCACCAAAATGAGTACTTCGCTAAATGTTACACGCCAGTCTATAAATCCAACCAACCAAACTCAAAGATTCAAATCGGCATTCCTAAAAATCTTTTATTCAACGACGAGGCAATGACGGTTTTCCCAGTTGACAATATGGAACTGACCTACGACAAAATTAGGATGGTTAATGGAATGAAGTTATCCGAATGCTGCAGGGGAAATATTTATGGTCAGACTTCTGCCGTATACTTTGATAGAATTCAATTTTTGAGTTTTGGTAATTGTTAATATTGACGTCTGTGTTTCTACTTTTGAAAAGAAATTAATTTAAACAACTGGGATCTGACGATTTTGTTACCAAATCCGTGGAGAACAAAGGCAGATGGAAGGATATTGCGCCACATGCCAGTTAACCTATACTGCGATGACACATCAGGAAATAAATCCAAAAAATGGAATAAGCACATTTCATACTATTTCACACTATCAGGTTTGCCTCCCAAGATTTTGAATCAACAATTCAACTGTCACTTCCTTTGCACATCCAACATTGCTGGCTCCCTAGAGCTAGGAGAAATGGTTGTGGAACAGTTCAAGTATGTTTTTTTTCTTGCTTGTTATTCAACTATCTTTCATTTGCTAATTCTTTTGAACCACAGTGAAATGTCCGACAATGGTTTTGAAGCATACGACATCACAATTTCCCAGAAAGTCCTTGTGATGACTAGTGTTTTATGTTTCCTTGCTGATTCCCCCATGCACGCCAAAATCACAAACACCCCTGTTCCTGGGAATTCACTTAATCCGTGTAGATATTGCATCTTGAGTTCCGAAAAAATGAAAGATCGAAAACACATGCCATATATATGTCAATTTGTCCAAAAAAACTATCATGGATTAAACGTAATGTTGTTGTTTTTGACCTTTCATGAACGATGTTTTGCTCATTTTGATTTGGCTCCCCTTCTATCTGAAAACAGTGTCCAAATCGCGTCAGAACCATGGAAGAAACGTCTAAGAACTCAAAAGCTCTCTGGGCGTATGTGAAGGAAACAATGAAATTAGACAAATTGAACAAAAAATCTTTGGAGTTTGGTGTCCGCGATCAAATCAATCAAAAATTTGCTAAACAATTGTTTGACTACGAAGCAGAAAGAGTTGCAATCATCAAATCTGGGGAAGAATTGCCAGAGGATATGACAAATGAGATCCCGCAGAAGTTGGTCGATATGGAAAAGAACAACCCTGAAAAATTATTTAATCCCTTTTTGAAATTAAGAGGTCAATTATTTTTGCTTATTTCATCATCAACAAGAGAGATCTTATTTCTGACTTCTTGCTGCTTGTTTGGCTTCTATGAAGAAGGTTTTGACATGGTTAAAGATACTCCGGTCGATGTCTTGCATGTTTTTTTGCTCGGAGTAGTCAAGTATTTATTCCAAGATTTCATGGATGGATTGAATCAAAAAAGCAAGGAGAAACTCTTGGCCTTGTGGTACTCTTTCAACACAAACTCTCTGAACATCCCCTCGATTAGACCAACCAGTATGGTTCAGCTTTTGTCAAGCCTTATTGGGAAAGATTTCCGAATTATTCTGCAAGCCGCACCTTTCATATGCTTCCAGTTCATGACGCCATCTGACATCAAAATATGGTCGTCTCTCTGTCACTTGGGTTCTTTAGTCTTCCAGGTATTGACAACATGGAAGAATATATTGAAAATTTGACAACTCTGATTGAAATCTTCATGAGTAATATAATCAAAGACTCTGCGCAGTGGAATAATAAGCCCAAATTGCATATGTTACTACATCTCCCGGCATCTATTCTCTGATTTGGTCCGGCTAGTCTTTTTGCAACCGAAAAGTTTGAAAGTTACAATGGAATTCTGCAAAACGCTTCAATACATTCCAACCGTCAAAGTCCAGGTCAAGATATCGCAACCACTTTCAGCAACTACAACATTTTCCGTCAGATAATCTCTGGTGGTTTTTTCTTCAATCAAAAAGACAAAATATACCAACAATCTTTAAACTTTGTCACCAATCTCTTCACACATAATCCCTTGATTCAGCAAACATTGGGATATAATGATACAGATTGCCTACAGACTATCACATTCCCTTGCGTTAAGAAAGCTTATGTTCCAGACGTTGATAAGTTAGAAGTTCCCAAAGATTTGAAGAATGTGTACGCCAAACATGACATAAAACAAATATCTGAAATCAAAATCAATAGCAAGCAAGCTCTGAAAAAGGATTACTTTATCCTGGTACTTATTGAATCTGCTCTTTCAATCCGTTCACTTCTGTTTTAATCCTTTCCATTCTCCTTGATATCTTCACTGACTTATAACATTTCTTGATTGGTTTCTTCTGGATTGGGAAGTTTAAAGTTACCAATCCCGAAGTGTGTCTACGTGTTGCTCGTATCAACTCCATTTGGATTGTCCAACAACCGTCACATCAAATGGATTTTCTTGTTCATGCCACAATGTTTCAATTGAAGGACAAGAATACTTATTACCAGATGAGAGAGATCTGCAGTACTCCTCAATCTGTATACATCAACTCAAGTGTTGAGTTTTCCGAAATTCTAAGCCAGCTTGCATGAAAACTGATATTTCTTTGATTGTCGGAACTCACAGCACATCAAGTGTGGACTGAATGTTCAACACAACTGCAACCATGGCGATTGTCAGTTAAGTGAGACGCGAACAGCCTTCGTTGAGCGACGTATCAGTTCTCAGAAGACTCTTGAGGTGACACACAGCGACAACCAGAGGTACATAATCAACCTTGCGTCACTCTCATCGCCTTCCTTATACAGGAAAATCTCTGCTGTCAGTGTGGATTCTATTCCTGCGCTTGAATGGATCAATATCCTACATGATGGTCTAGGAGTATGGAAATTGGTAAGCGGTAAGAAAGAAATTAAAAAAGGCAAAAACCCCATCGCATCAACTTCAACAACAGACCCAATGTTGTTGTGATTGATGGATTGGGTTGGTGAGTATGTAATGTACATGTACAGTAACTAAACTTTTAGACGGCATATAATGTGAAAGAAAAGAATCAAGGCAAAAAAGTACATATGGTCCCTGTGGTGTCAACTTTGAGGTGGCATTAAAATCGAGGGAGTGATGAAATGGATCCGGTTGGAGAGTATGACACGATTGATACAGTGACTACAATATTAGAAGGTGATGAAATATTCTAATGTACCTCTCTTTCATGTCCACAATAAAAAATTTCCTGCGGGGCAGAGTCAACTGTTTGAACTATTCAGTTGCCAGAATTCTTCTTTCCGTCTCCTTTGCCACGCTTGTTTGGGGCTGGCTTGACGAAGAGAAAACCGGCGGGGAGGGTGAGGCTGCTGTACCCTCCTTGTCCAAGGATTCGGGAGCTGCGCCTGACTTGTGGGCTGGGGGAGCTCCTGGTCTGCAAACAAGTGTGTCTGTCAGCGCAAGGATATTACATTACAAACTAAGAGATGCAGTACTTGCAAAAACCTTTTTCGCTGGACAACAACTGCCTGAAGCCTCCAGGGCAGGATGCTCCTCATGCAAAGTGTTGTTGATTGAGGCATAAGCGGCTTCAATCTCCGCTTCAATCTTGACTGCAACCAGGGTGGTGCAGGCGCGGTCGGGTGAGTGCGCGGACTGGTGGGGCTCTTTTGTCGGATCCATTTTGTTGTTGACTTGTGGCTTGACGCAGATGGGTTGTGATGACAACCACTGCAAGCTGGCATGACGGCAACAGAAGGACAGAGGAGCGCAGCCCTGGGGCAGGGCAGGGCTCCAACCTGGGGCATAGCGTCAGGCTTAGGAAGGGAGCAAGCCTGCTTCGGAGAAGGAGCAGGCACATCCTGATCCAACAGGAGTGTCCGGCCAATAAGCTGCGCCAGGTTGGCTTGTCCTGCTACCTGCAGCGGCTGGCCCACTCTGCAAGGGCAGAGTCGGCTTGGTTAGCCGCTCTGCTTGTGTCGACCGGCAGGTCTGCCAACTCTGGCACGCCAGCAAGGTCAGGCGAGGCTGGCATGACAGCCAGGTCGTACAGGATGGCATTGCGTCATGACAACACTTTGCCGGCGTTGGTCTGTCTCTGCTGCAGATTGCAGGGAAGACGGGTTGGCACAGACCCTCTTCTGACTGCGGGATTGAGCCAACGCCATGGCATTTTCGAACTCGCGCTGTGGTGTACCGTCTTGTCACATGTTGTGCTACAATTGCAGCAAATTTTTGCTAATGTCAGGGCAAATTCTTAGATTTATTTGGATGCAGAAGGTAAAGAATTCAATAGTATAATACAATTATTGACCAATTTTTTCAAAGAAGATTTTGGCCATGATGATCTGTTGGAAGATTATCATCCTTATTGAATAACTTTTTTGTACACTACTAAAATTTCAATCAAACAGTCTGGATTTTCACCAGAATCATTTTATCAATTGAAGAACAATTCAACTTGAATTACAAATTTGTTATGAGTGTCTTTTTTATACAGATTAAACTACATTCCAGTAAAATTCCTGATGAGTTCAACATGGGTTAACCAGTACTTTGTGAAGTTCAAAGAAAGATGTGAGGTATCCACCAGAGTTACCGAAAAAATTTAAGCTATGGCACTCCCTGGGGAGTGCCCCCTTCTCTCCCCTCCCCCTTCTCTCCCCTGGTTTTGCTTCCTTTTTCTTTTTCTTTCCATTTTTTCAAAAAAAAAAATTGTGTTGCTTGGCTAAAAAAATTGATTGCTTTATTTACTTGAAAAAAAAATCTATTAAGAAATACAACATTATTCCATTTCATCTCCTTCTATTCCCCAATCTCTTTCCCTTCCCTTGAGTGCCCAAAAATGAGAAATCAAGTTGTTACTTAATTGATAATGCAAGGTGGAGTCTTTAAGTGACTGCACATTGTCTTCAACAGTTGAGTAATCCACGCGCCAACGGGTAACAGGAGCAATGAGAGTAGTGGCTTACCTCAAGGAATTCCCATCATACATGTGAGTGATTGAAGTGTTCCTCTCATCCTCCACAATCATTTTGTGGAGGATGATACACGTCTTTATCACTAGATGGAGCTTTTCAAGACTCCATGTCAGTGCCAGTCGTGCCACAATGGCAAATCACACTTGGAGGACGCCGAACACACATTCCACATCTTTTTGTCAGGCCTCCTGCATCTTTGCAAAATGCTATGGAGAATTGTCAGCATGTTGAGTGAAAAAAAGGAAAAAAAAATATTTAACTTTTGTTCTAGCCCCTGTGGCTTTGAAATTGTCTTGACCAGAGTCAAATAGTTGGGATATATGCCATCTGCAAGAAGAAATCCTTGATGATATTGATTGCTGTTGATCTTGTATTCACATTTTGGTGCCACTCCTTCCATCATGTTGGTGAAGAGCGGGGATGCATCCAAAACCAAGATGGTGTTGTTTGATCCAGGCATACCAAAATAAGCATGTCAAATCCATAAATCATATGAGGCAACGGCCTCAAGGACAATTGTTGGAACCTGTTTCCATTTCAATTTCAGCATTGCTTCTCAAGAGTCTAAACACAGAGATTAAAGAAATATTGAACTTTTCAGCACGGTGGAAAACAAAAGTTTTTGTGCGGTTCTCAAAACCGCACGTGAATATTTTTCTATTCAATCAGCAGCGGACGTCGACTCCGGGCCCCTGCGGAAACCATTTTTCAAAAGTTTGTGCAGAAGTTCTCAAGTGGTAACAGACCCGTTTTGAAAAAAAAAAAAACCCTGTAAAAAGATTAGGTTCAATTGGACCAATTGACTCTTGCACGCACCCACCAGTTGATTTCTTGGGCAAAGCTTTTGCTTTGCAGGCCGGCTGAGGCAAAACAAGGAGCTAAACCTGCACTCTGATGAAAGACTCATGGGTCACTCTGCTTCCACTGACCACTTGACTATCAGGCCTATATGAAGGAAGGAAAATTTGTGTGATTTGTACTTATTTTCTTGCACCTGGCATTTTTTTCTGAGAAACCTTGTTTTCTCAAAGTTTCAAGAGAGAACAGCCTCAGTGGCTTAACCCTGTAAACTTCTGTTTTTCATAGAAATTTCCTTCCAACAAGCAACTTAGCGCTGTTGGAGCTTGCTCCTGCTCGTTTGCTTGGAGAACTTTTTTTTTGCAGTTGGTTGATAATCCCACAGTCAAATTGGGGATATAAAGCCATTTTCCCACAGAAAAAAACTTGGTCTTGTCGGACAATGGATTTATGAACCTTGGGAACCTCAAGATTTAACCTTTGTATTGAAACATTTTGAAAAGGTTCCCATAAACTTTTTCTTTTGCCGGAGTGTACATAAACATGGTTGTGACAGTATAATTGGGCAAGTTTGTTGAGATTGGATTTTTTCCGAGATTAACTAAGCCTCTCCAAGGAGGTGCAAAGTGTCTCCAAAGGAGAGGCTTACATACCACTAAAGTTGCACAGATGGCCTGAGAACATTGGCTCTCACGGCCCTTTTTTGCTGTTTTACAGATTAATTGCTTGTTCCAGGAAAACTGGTAAGCTTTGGATAAGAAAAAAATCAGGCCTTGTAGCCTGCCATGCTGCCTATCTTACAAAAAAAAAGTTCAGTCACAGATTTTTTTTGCTGTTTCTACGTTGTTTCTTGTAGAGCCATGCTTTCTGTTGTCCGAAATGGCAAAAAGCCTGAAGGAGTTCTTTCCAATTGGCCTTCAGATTGCCGGATTGCATCCGTTTTGAAGGGCTGAACTGATTGAATGATGCTCTCAAGATGCATGATGTGTTCCTGACATGTGTCAGAAAGCGCCTGACAGCGAATCAATCTCTGGGTTTATCCAAAGCCAATCCAGGCGGATATGGCCTTTTTTCTTTTTAGAAATAGCAGAGGAATGAGAGGGGTTGGCAGGACATGGTTCATAAAAAAAAAAAAAAAAAAAAACAGAAAATATAGAAGAATTTGTGGTCCCAACGGCATAAACACTTGGGTAACCATGTGGGAGATATGGGCTGATAATGGTTTTTGCCCAGCTGTTTGGTGGTTGCTCTCAGGCAGCAAGGGGGACTTTAGTCGTAAGTCCCTCCCTGCGGGAGGCGGCCCTCCAGGCCCCCAAGCGGGACACAGGGAGGGACTTAGTTAAGTTCGGATTTTTTCCCTCTTTGATCTTACTCTTCTCCTTTACACTTCTATCCCTCATTTGTTTCTAGCTCTGCCTCATTTACTCCTCAGTAGGCTGATATCTGGTCAAACCACAACTAAACCCTGTTGAGCTTCACTATTTATAATCAATCACTGCTTGAGAATAAAAAACTCATTGGTCCTTAGCTTCAGACTGGTCCTCATTGGGCACTCTTCTCCCAAGAGCTTTGTCTTTTAAGAACTTAAGCAGTGATTGAACTACTTTTGTCAACCATGAGATTTTCATCCTGAGTGTGCTTGGAGGCTAGATTCCAACATCATTTGAAACCCCCTCATGATAGAATCAGATGAGGCCATGACACCTCAATCATTAAATGTGAACACAAACCAATAGGGGTTTCTTGCCTCCTTGAATGTAATAAAAAAATAGTTGTTGTAGGTGCTCACTCAAAACATGATGTCGTCCCTAGATTCATCTTCAAAGAATTGTTTCCACCAACACTTTTTGCCTTGCTTGCTGTTGTAGATCCCTTGAGCAAGTGATTTTTCACGTTGGTGTTCCTCTGAGACAAAGGTTCCGTCACATACCTCTATCCGGATATTCATGTTGCTTTCCCGTGTAGACATTATTATTAGCCACGATGATGTCATAGGTTTTGATGCTGTCACGACAAATATCAGGGAAGCAAAATTAGCTGTTGGAGCCCAGGTATCCATGTCCAAAATCCTCACCGAAATCTTGTAACATATACCTTGCCTTACCCTTCTTAATAGACACGACCTCTTTCTGTTTAATGAGGACCTTGTAATAAAACTCGTGTTTGCATTGAAGTCATATGGTTTTTTGTGAGTATAAAGTCCTCGCTACGAGAGGAACAAGCAACCCTCCACTTGATCAGAGTTTATCCCAGTAGCACTTCCAGGAATCGCAGCGGATTTCGGCATCACTTTGTCATATGCGGCATACAGACTCTGAACCACACCAGTTGTGTCGTGTCTTGCCTCTTGCCTTTCGAGACGACGGAGTCGGACCAACCTCTTTACAGTGTTTCGAGCGTGTTTCAAGTCTTGCTTTGCCACTTCCTAGTGTATCACTTCTTGAAGTCGCAGTACATGGCACCTGTATCTGACCCTCCAAAGCAGATATCTCTTTGAGACTTGAAGCACACCTCCCCCAACCTGCCTGCCGGCATTTATAGTCGACACACCCTTTCCTCACTCGTTTAAATCATTCCGTCTGGTCTTCGTTTACAAACCCTTCAGAGCGCCATCTGAGCGCCAACATTCCTTTGAATTTTGGTCCCGAAACGATTTGAAGAAATTTAGTCCCCTCCACACTTCCCCAGTCACTCACAACTAAGCTCACCATGTATAGCAAGCGCTTCTCTACTGTCATCGCTATGATAGCCCTGTTTTGCGTCTTCGAAGCCCAGTCTCAACAACCTGAAGAGAATCCGAAGCCATCTTCATGCGATGGTGTCTTGACGGTGCAAGCGGAGATACCAGAAATATTAGGGGTAGAGTTCAGTTGCCCATTTCATTATCACTTCAAATTTACTCAAGATTGTCCGTTGAATCTCATTGCGTTCTATTGCGGGGATTCACAGTGGAAAGCCGTTCAATCAATTCGTTGGCAACTTGACTTATTCTCTGACTATGGACGGGGCCTTCTCACTCAATAGCACAACGTGAGTGGACACAGCAACATTCAATAATTGGCATATGGGTATTGCTTGCAATGGATTGGCTAAGATTTATCCGATGACTTTCAACCATTTTACCACAGCTCGACATGGCATTGCAACACAATCAACACTAGATCAAACTCAACCAACATCATGAGAACTCTCAAAAACGTTTATGGCTCTGTACAGACGTGAGGACATTATCTGGCTTCTTGATCACAGTACATTCGTCTTCTTCCGTTCCAGTTGATTTTACTAAATCTCGAACAACTGTGGCAGCACTTGCAACGCAGAAGTCCAGGACGTCCAATCAACGTGGGTCACTCAATGGACAAAAGCCACTTTTGCTGGGCAACTATACGTCAGGTAGGTTGTTCACCGCTAATCAAAGGTGAGAAATGGCCAGATTTGATGACTTATGATTCTTCTCCCTTCAAAGCGTTATTGCACATGATGGCATTTGTGGTTCTCCTGCTACGATACTACCTGCCGGCACTACATGCAACTATGATGTGGTCACCGATGGAGGTCTGAAAGGTCATGGTGAATGCAGGTGAGAATTAAGCCAACCCCTGACAGAATAAAGCAGAATAACAATTTGACATATTGGCTAAAAATTGTTTCTGACCTGCACAGATGGAAGACAATTGATTACCCCCATCACCTGGGAGACAATCAGGAGGGTGATAACGGCGGACAGTGATTTTGGGATTGTTAGTTTCATAATGGCTTAATTAATCCTCTCGAGGGTGGAAGCACAACCATGCCGCATCTTCTCCCGGGATGAGGCTCATGAATTATGTATGATCCTCCACGTGAGCGCTTTGAGATTTTGGTGCTTCCAATCATGTAATCCAGTTAAAAAAATTAAAGAATAAGTGGATACAGCGGCTATAAGTACGTGTGCTCACTGTAAAGCATAAGCACTTCAGCAAAGAGGCCAGTCAAATGGGATTATAACCGACATCAAGCAGCTGAACACGCCACTTCACTGGTTCTACATACATAGAAGCTGCCCCTCTTAAAAAGAAAATACAGAGCGCACCATGTTCATCTTCCAGTGCGTTCTACACATGAAAGATGGCATGCCACTCGAAAACATCTGCTTGATGTTATGCGCTGGCTGTGGGATTAATTCATGAAAAGTATTTTGGTTGGTATTGTGCAGACCTCTTATTTGACAAGTTCCCAATACATGCATTCTTGTTTCAGATGAGCATGAATTGCCAAACCTCTGCTGGTAAAGGCAAAATCAGATTGTTTGGGAATTCTTGAATGAATGCATAAATTATGTACTTGATTGCAAATAACTGATATGCCTCAATTGCACCCCCAAGAATAAACACTATTTTACACAGACCTTGCAAGTCACCTGGTAAGAATGGATTGCTTTCAATTATGTTATGATCTCTTCTGATAAGCTGGAACTGCCACCAAGAAATGGCAGTAAATTCTTGCGGGTTTCATTTGAAGCAGCAAATCACTCATTTGAATCAGGTGTTGACTCAATTTAGCACACAACTTGTTTCACAAATGGATCTTGCATATTGAAATAAAAACAATCCCTGACTGAAAGTATGACCACAGATATTCCAGATTGAATGTCAGTAAAATGGGGAAATGAGTGATCTTAATAATATACCCTGTGTAGTAGCACTTGGTCAAGATTTTGTGAGACTGCAGCTAGCCTTTCAACATTTAAATAGCAATCAGATATGAATAAATGAAATAATTGATTTGGCATAACATGTTTACTGCCAAGTTCTACTTTTGTGCTAAAGGAAATTGGAAAGTTCTTGTTAGCAGACCCACCCTATATAAGAGGAACATTAGGTTCAATTCGATACTAATTTGACCATAAATGTAACTTGCGCAGTTTATGGGCCTGATTCTGGTGGGGCTGAGATTCGGGAGACCCCTCTCATGACATGGGGCATTGGTTGGTGAGTTCTGCTCTGCTTCATCCTCCATCTCACCACAACTACCGTTTACAATCTCTGGAATCGTGTCGACTGTGAATCCACTCGGATGTCTTCTGCCCGCGCCGAGCTGGACAGCGCCGATCCGCCGGGCTCCGAGTCACTGGACGCGTCGATTGCGACGCTGGCGTCCATCTTCGAGGATCATGACTGCGAACAACTGCAGGCCGCGCTGCACGCAAACCACTCCAACCTGGACCTCGCCATCGACTATCTCATCCGCCAGTCACGCCACGAAGCTCAGCCGGATCCCGTGCTTAGACACTCCCCTAGGAGGCCCCGCCAACGCTCTCCTGAAAACCTCTCCAGCAACAAGAAGCGCAGATCCAACTCCCTCCAGTCGTGGCTGTCTCCAGCTGGAAATCAGCATAAGACTCCTCAGACCTCTCGCGCGAGCCTCGATGACCAAAACTCATCATTAAACAAACACGAGCGGTCCCAAGGCCCCTCCGGGTCTCAGCGCAGCCCTTATCCGGGATCTCAAGTCGCAACATTACGCAAGCCAGTAGTCTCCACGAGCTCCTTACGGCCCATGCACGAAGTCCTAGGTCAATCATCATCTCTGCAATCTTTCTCCCTCCCACCCAAGCCAATCAAGCGCGCGACTCTTCCCCCTCTGTTTCTCTCAACCCCGCAGCAAGTATCTAAACATTTACCCTGTTGCAGCCTCATCTACGGTATCCTTCCCAAGCCGCTCGCCTGGAACCTGTACGACGCAATGGTCCAGGACTGTAATGGGACCGCGGAGGGGAAGAAGAAGCCGTGGATCCGGAACCGCTGGTGGCTTGCGGACCGAGAAGTTCAAAGCCCTCATTCCACGGCCTTCTTTATAGCTAAGCCCACAGCTCACGAATCTCTGGCTGATAACTACAACGAAGTACGCACAAAAACATGTCTTTTTTTTTGGTGCGATCAATCTCTATAAACCAACCTTAACTGAGGAAAGAAAATCACCTGGTCAATCTTTTGAATGAATACATACACAACATGTATGTAGTCTGCCCAGTATTGGTATGCAGGCAAACCGCTGGAAGAAGATGCTCAGCCCAGATATTTCCTGGACGAGATGGATGAAGCAAGGAGTACCATCGAATCCACAGTTAATCAGCTTTTGAGTAACGACCCCGAGATTCTAGTGAGAGCACAAAGGGACCCACAGTCAAATCCCATCACGCGCTATGATCAAGAGTGGCATGGACCCTGGCGAGCTAACGTCGCCGCTTCAAACTGTTATCGAGGCAGTAAGGAGAATGTGGGGTGGCATGCAGATCAAGTTGAGTCTACTGATCATTTACAATCCATCACCACAGTGCCCAGCTGACTGATCTCCTTGTTTTCTTCACCGGCTAGCTGACGTACTTGGGACCATACCCTACCATTGCCTCTCTTTCACTGGGCACCACTCGCCAGTTCAGGCTGCGACCAGTGGCCAACATGCACCAAAGGGACCCGGAGCCCATGCGCACATTCTCGATCAGCTTGCCCCACAACTCGCTTCTCGTGATGCATGGGGGATGCCAGGAACGTTACAAGCACTGCATCCCACCTCAGACGTCCCTGGACGTGTTCAAAAACCCACTCGAGCCAACCGATACGCGTATAGAACGCATCAACATCACCTTCAGGTTCTACCGACCCGACTTCCAGCCATCCCGCAAGATTTCCACCCCGGCTGCCTCCTCCTCATCATCATCAGCAGCCGCCGCAACAGCTGCTCCTTCACATGGTATTATTACCCCGCAACCTGCCCCTCAAGTCAGCGTGACGCCCCGATGCCACTGCGGGATTCCGGCCGTCCTCCGTGCTGACCAGAAGGGCAAAGTGGCCGCGTCGCATTCCCGCCAGCTACGGCGCGCTGCTGAATGTTCTGGTCAGACCAATGCTCATGTCGACTTTCAGTTCTTCTGGCACTGTCAGGCCGGCCAACAAAACGCCGGCCGTGGCTGTACCTTCTTCCAGATCCTGAACTTTGACTCTGAGAGCAGAGGGCCTTGTCTGGGTGACATAAAGAAACAGACAGTTAAATCGGGTGGTGAGCTAGGCACAGATGCTGTTTAGATATACGCCTCCCGTGGCACGTTTATCTTGAACCTCTTTTGTATTTTTATTTTTTTTCTATCTTGTAATATCAGCCTGTAGTTTTGAATGCAACCCCTTCATCCTATAGTTATGACGAAAACCCCTTAATCTTGTAGTTTTGAGTTCTACCCTTCACCTTGAGTCTGACCATGACCAATGTGCTGGGCGCTGAAAGCTTGAGATTTAATGTTGAGGTCAAACACGTAGCTTTCATGGCTCTGAACCGTGAAGAGAGATGAAATGAAAACCAGAGAACCAGAAGTCCGCATCATACATACGTGTCGTCACTTATGCAGGGACCTGAACAGGCCAATTCACACTGGATCCGCTGGCGGGTGGTGCAGAGCCTTCCAGAGCTGACTGGCCGTCATCCTCTGCGCGCAAAGACGCCACGATGTTGGAGCTTGGCACAATGGACCACGCATGATGGGGTTGGCGGTGGGTGGACACAATGCCATATCCTCCTCGTCCTGTACCGGACGGGGTACGGTTGCTATATCCTAGATACACACGTTGCCTCGGCTTCCTTGCCTAGCGTGGCAGCGCTCCAAGTTCAGAATATATCCATTGGATACGGAATGTTGATGCCTTCCTCTTGTCGGCGGTCGGCAACCCGATGCTTCAATGTACAGTGCCTCGCCATATAAATCTGGCGCATTTTGTTCAAGTCTAGTAGACCAACCAACGTACTTGAAGTCACAAGTCTTGGTTCAGGGGTGCAAAAAGGGTTCAAAAGAATGAATCTGAAAAAATAAATCATATTGAAAACTATTTGTAATTTATAAAATTGATTTTGCTTATTGCAGATTTTCAAAAATCTTTAATAATGCTTGGAAAAATCCGAAAAAATTTGGAGAGTATAGCCGGAGATGTGAGGGAAATGATAATAAATGAAAAATTTTTGATCAAATGAAATATTGGATCACAGTGGTCAGCAAAACAGAGACAAAATTGGAAATTTGGTGCCTTAACCCCTTTTGGGACTCCCAAATGCCTCACTCCACAGTATCCAAAAAACCTAGCGGTAAATTTTTTGAATTTTTTTCATTTATTTTCATTCTTTTCACATGTCCAGCTGTGGCCTCCAATTTTTTTTTCAGATTTTTTCAAGCTCTATTAAAGATTTTTGAAAATCTGCAATAAGCAAAATCAATTTTATAAATTACAAATAGTTTTCAATATGATTTATTTTTTCAGATTCATTCTTTTGAACCCATTTTGCACCCCTGAACCAAGACTTGTGACTTGAAGTATCTTGGTTGGTCTTCTAGACTTCAACAAATTGCGCCAGATCTTTCTGGCAAGGCACTGTACATCCTTCATGTCAAAAATTCAAGGTTTATTATCCAGGGGTTTATTATCCAGGTATATCCTAGACATGTTCCTCTTTAATGTATTGTATTTATGTAACACAGGCAATACAAAAAAAAAACCGTTGCAACCCAAATACATATTCGCTCGGTTTCCAACCATCCGACTCGTTTCCCTGATTCCAAGAGATATTGTAAGACGATGGTACGTCACTACATTGTAGTCCAGTCGTCAAGACTGAAAGGAAGGGCAAACGCATAATGCATATATTTCTATCGAGTTGAATGCTGGTGCGAGGATATTCCTCATGTGACTGTCAGCTCCTGAGGGGGGAAGAAGCTGGAAGAAGTCATGGTATGTATACATATCAGGATGCCAGGATAGGCCAGGATCGATGAGGAGAAGATCTGACAGATCTACATTCATGGGTCATTGGGTGCATACGTAGTCAGTCTGGTTTGCATTGGGGGAAGTCATTTCATGACTGGTTGCTTGTGTGTTGTAAGCTAAAGATTTATAGGCAGTTTATATTCATTGTAACATTCCCCTCTGCCCAGGAAAGGCACACAACCGAATATCGGACTATGGAACAAGTCAGACTCATATGGATGAATATATATGGTGAAGCCAGCGTGAACTGGCAACCATGAGCGCTGGGCAATGACTCAGTGACGCCAGAAACTTATTTAACAACCAACGGCAGGTTATCATCAGCTGCTTCTTCGCACCCCAAGACTCAGACTCAGACTCAGACTCAGACTCAGACTCAGACTCAGACTCAGACTCAGACTCAGACTCAGACTCAGACTCAGACTCAGACTCAGACTCAGTCAGCCAAGTCAACCAACCAACCACTCATACACACCCCCAAGCAAGCAAGTAACCTACTGACAACAATTCATAAATCATGGCTATGAGAACTAGAGCAAAGGGGAAAAGTCAATCCGCCAATCGCAGAGCCGCCACCCACCAGATTGTTAAGGTAGTCATCCCCCGTCGTCCTGATTTGGACCGCTTCAAGCCGGCGAATAAGCGGCTCCTGAAAGCCGCATCCCGCCGCCATGATGATGATGGCCATCATCGTCTCGACGCGCATCTCAGCGATGGTCAGCAAGCCGACCCCGAAGGCCCAACGCCACCGAAAAAAATAAGGGAGGTACATCGAGCTGCTTCAGGCCCACGTCCAAGCTTGCCCGAATCGGCAGCTTCCCCGCAAGCTCATGATGAAGGACACTCACGCGAAGAGGGTCAGTCATCATCTCTGCCCTTTGAAACGTATTCACGTTCGTCCTCTGAGAAGAGAACACCAATGCCTTGGTCAATTCTTGTGTGCGTCTCGCTTCAGAAGAACTTCCGGGTCTCTCCGACCTCTACGAACCCCACCTTACCAAGCCCACCGGCAGCCAAACGAGTCCAGAGACCTCTGAAGAAGGAACGTGGGTCGCTGGAATCCTCCCATCCTGGATCTCCAAAAGATACAAATAGACAAACATCTCTTAAAACAGATATCCGTCTTGATTGTAACCTTACTGATACACAATCTCTCTTGTTATGCTTGATCCATCTGTATTATCGTTATCGTTTTCCTGAGCTTATCGTAGTCGTCGTCAATTTTTCCGAGCTGATTTGTTATTTTCCAAGAGGAATGTTGATTGAAGGGTGAAGTTACTTATCACTACAAAATCAAACCCACCTTCGTCTCTCATGAGGCCTCACTGTACTATCTCTCCGCCTCCTATAACTATACCACTCCCCTTGTTTATTCTAACTCTCAAGAATCAATAATTTCTCCTTCCTCATTGAACTGTTGTTTAGTATATCTGTATCAAATTTGGATATCATGGTCTGAGGAACTGAGTATATCTTTGAAAGTCTCATATCATTATATTTATCAACTTTGTACCTACATATTTATCATCTTAGTTTTTGTTTATTTTGGTGTGAGTTGAGCAATTCATGCTATTCTTTTTCTCACCTTTTTGAACAAACATTCTATTCACAGGGAACAGATGTTCTTTTATGAGGCTGCCTGGGGTGATAAGGTTTATTTATTATTAGCAGACAAATTGCCATAGGGGTCAACTCTTCTCATGTAGAGCTTCTTGACCTAGATTCTAATATACCTTGTTGTGTGGTGAGGAGTTGATGGTGATTGATTGTCAATGCCAAGTACAATAAGAAACTACAATTAGATTGTGCAAGTTAAGATACACCATTGATCACCATGTTTCAGAATTCAAATGTGTGGATATGAAATCTCAAACAAATGGATTTCTTTGGATGCAGCTTAATTGACTTCTTTCCATTTTTGCTTTCTCCTTCACAATTTTATTTTATTTTTTGGATTTATGTCACAGAATGTCAGCCTATGAGATACATAATAGTATCCATTAAGGACTGACTGCAAATAAAGCATCATCATATTAGGGACTGAGCAGGAATGTGAAATAGTACAGTGGTATATGAAGAGTATAAGTCTCACAGACTTGAGTTTGATTCACATCTTCAAATCCAAACACTAAACTATTTTTTATTGTCTCTCTGTAAGAAGCTACCCTTTTTTTAGAGTATTCCTTTTAGGAATAAAATTAACACTAGACTTGATTGGACATAAAAGTCTATCATGAAATGTACCCAATGCATTCTCCCATCTCCTAATTAGTTCATAAGGAACCTGGAATTACGCAAGTCTTTTCTTTCAGCCTAGTATCAAGGTATCCCCTTGCTGTAGCTAAATAACATGCTATGATTTACGCAAATAAGTCTGTATTGTAAGTATGACCAAAGACTTGTGATTTCAAGGAATAGATATTCCTTGAAATATATTTAAGGAGGACCTTTTACTCTGCTAATAGGGTAGAAAGTACCTTTGATCCTCACCCTCTTCATCTTTCCTTTAACTCTATTTTAGCTACTTTCTCATCTATCTCTAAACAAATTCATAGTTCATTGGTAAGAATCCCAATCTTCTTTGCTCTTGTTTTTTCTTGTATCTCTCAAGACTCAATAATTTGTTTAAGCCTCTGGAGAAAAGCAATCTCCCACAAAGTACTTCTTTGCCTATTACCTTGAAGATTAGATCTATTTCTATTTATATCTCTATTTGAGATAGTGATTCTACTCTTCATTGAGTACGATTTAATCATCACTCTTCCTCTTTCCAGTCTCATTAGCATTATCTTGCCAATTTCAGATGGAAGAAAAGTCCTGATTTTTATAAATCAAGAATCATCAGGGCACTAATAGTATTACCTAGAGGGTAATTTCATACGGAAGCCTGACATCTGGGGGCCTCATTGGATTTACCTAGAGATGCTCATTTCTTAGTAGAATTGTTTTCACTAATTGCATTTTATGCATTTCTATCTTTTCTGCAGGACAGAATTATACTCCACTGCCTTACTTTGGCGTGCTATCATTATCTCCAACCTTTGATTTGGATTATCATTAGTGAGTTGCCAGGTATATATTTTTTTGTTTATTCAGACGTTAACCTGAAACACCTTTGTGGTTAGTGTCTTCCCCTGCAATCGCCAACCCCTGTACTTTGTCAACCAATCCCTCCAACAAACACCCAACTGAGGTTTCCACACAGCTTGACACACAAGTCACTAAGTCTGCAGAATTGACTGACACAGCTCCAGTCCCACCAGTCAAAAAAGCCTTGGCGTTCTTCCCAGATATGTTATCCATTCCTAACCCTAACCCGGAAGGAAATCCTGTCAGCACCAAGGAACCAGCTAAGGAGATTGTCCTTGTAGGCAAAAGCTTAAAAAACCATCCCGCAATCTTCCGTTCTTCCACCTATTTCTCAACAACCTAAAGCAATCTTTGTGAATAATTATCAACAACACACTCTGCCAGCGACGGTCTTTAAAAACATTGATTGTAACTCCGTATCCACTCTTGCGGAAGCTAAAGCCCTCTTGCAACACATTGCGCAGAGTAAGTCTTCCACCAGTATACTAGAACATTACCCAAGGAGACTTATACATTATGCCCTCTACCAGGTCAGGCAGGAGTTACGCCGGGTCAGAAGCCTCTTCAACCACCTCCAATTGTAGGATACATGGCCCAGGAGGTAACCAAAGCACCCAAAGGTCAGTAACTAGTCTTCCTATACCTGAACATACAGAAGCTAACCTTGTTGAGGACCCTCTCAGTTTAATCAGTCGTGCAACAAGCGTTGGTGGATCTTTCAATAGCAGCCTATCAGTGTTAAAAAAACGTGAAACACAACAGGGAAACTCAGGAGTTACCAGGAGCGCTGAAATTGCACACGGCGCAATTCACGGCCGTCAAGAACTTCCTGGATTGGAAAACAATGTTGGAGAAGATCAAGTTGTTCAACTCCCACAAAGAGAAGAAACATATGAGAATCCTGTGGGACAGGGTGAACATTGTCCAACCGGCGAAGCCAAGCCACAGCACTTCAACCATCCAGCCGAGTATTCCAGACAGGAAGAAACCATAATTCCAGAACACCTTTCAAGACAAGCCATACACCATCCCAAGGAGCGTACCCAACCCATGGGCAAACATGTACCAGATGGCAAGAGGACTCATGGAGATGCAATCCATGGAGGCAAGGCGCATTCAGGAGGAGGAACAAGTGGCCATGTCAAAGAAGAAGAGCCAGTGAAACCTTTGGTTCTTTGGAAGACTGTGACTTCTATCATTTATGCGCTTGCTGGCATTGAATCAAGAACCACTTCTTCACATAAGTGCTTAGCAAATATGAACAAGCAGATCCATTATACTGACAATACAGCACTGCCAGAAAAGCTGGCTTGGATGGTCGCATCCGAGTTTATATCGGATGCAACCATCCGATTCAAACTCAGGCGCCGGGCCACCGAGTGAATCGTTGACCGATTCAAACTTGGTGGCCCTGGCGTTTGGCCACCGAGTTTGAATCGGTTCTTGATTCACTCGGTGGCCCGGCGCCCGCGTTTGAATTGGATGGCTGCATCCGATGTAAACTCGGATGCGACCATCCAAGCCAGCATTGCTGGCAGTGCAGTTATCCGTTTATCCAATTCCGTTTCTTCTATATCAGCTAAAGTTTGTAGCCTGGCCAATGTATCAGACACTGTTGTATCTTCTTTTAATGCCTTTCATCAGCAATTCAATTTTTTTGATATAAATGTCCAAGAAAATCTTCATAAACTTGATCTCAATTTGCAACTAGCATTTCAAGCCAAACAGGAGAGCAATGAAGAAAACAATTGTATCACTAACACAATTCTTGAAATCCAACAGCTAGTTATGAACTGCCAAGAACAGGTTAAAGCAAGCACACAAATGCGCAATTCGCAGTTCATGCAACTCCATAATCATTTAACCAGGATCATAGAAGAGAGTTGCCATTGAGTCAAGAGCCATGTCACCAACACTTATAAAGCAGAGTGGTTCTCCAGTCCAGAGGAGCACAATCTTAAATTTAATAACCCGTTCATGAATAAAGAGAGTACGCCCGCCTCCAACCACATACATCATTCCGCACGAGTCCCTACCCCTTCAGTCATTGATACAAAGAATCCCAATGCTAATAGGAATTTACCCAAAATATGAGATTGGCCCAAGTTCTTGGGTGATGGTGACTATGATCACCTCAACTTCATTAGGACCCTTGAGCTATTCCAGAATGATTTTGAGTTGTCTGATATACAAATCACTGGGAGACTTATTAGCTTGTTCAAAGGATCAGCTAGCAAGTTATTTAACAGAGTTTGCACAACCCATGGTAAGCAGTCGTGGGAGTGGTGGAAGAATTAAATTAAGGGTAAATGGGGATGCAATGCATGGCTCTACAAGATGGAAGAACTTTTTGATGCCTGCAGTATCTTCAATGTGGATAAAGATGAACCGTTGACGTGGTTTATCGCGCAGAAAGATAGACTCTCTGCAATTCATCCTGAGTTGTCCAACAGTTCCCTACACTTTAGAGTACTTAAAAAATGGGGTAGCAAATTAGAGAACGCAGTTAAGAGTAGGATTGACAAAAATTCTAGCGCTGAAGACATTATTAGTGTCCTAGAAGACATTGTGGTGAGGAAAAGGATAGGTTGGAGTTTTAAAATCAGACCTACGCTTGATAAAAGTCAGGATGTTACCGCTGAAAAGGCTAGTAATAAAACCATTGGAGAAAGGCCAATGAATAAAAATAAAACTTGTCATTTGTGCAAGAAAATGGGCCATATCTCAACATACTGCCCTGAGAAAAATAAAATCCATGTTGTCAAGGAGGATAGTCATGAAGACAATCAAGATGATGATAATCAACAGTCAAGGGACAACACCAGTGAACTAGAAGATGAAGATGACAATGTCATTGATGTTGATTTCAATATAGAGGAAGTTAATGTTGCATAATCAAAACGCGCAATTAAAATTATGTAATCCATGTGTGACGTCATCTCCGGAACTCTGCTGAACGCTCGAGCTCAATTGATCCTCAAGTTTCCCAGTTGTATTTCATTTTACTCTTTTTCCCTTGTACCATTTCTTTCCTCCGTACCATTTCCCTTTCAACATTGACTCACTCAAAATTTGAATCGTCAGCTATTGCTCAATAATCTACGGCACTCTCGTATTCTTGTTTGTAAGCAACTAGCAACGCAACATATTTGATTACACTACCGTCCGTTCCCAATTTTCAGGAGGAGATAGATACAGCTCTTGGACAGGTGATTATTTTCTAATTCATTTCCTTGTTGTATTTCAAATGTATTCTAAAAAGACTAACATCATCTATCATAAATCAGACTGTATCGCCGCAATAATCCTGTTGATTAGGAGAACCGACATCAGTGTGATTGTTTACGCGTTATTATTAGTGTTGACCTAATATTTATCAGGTAGTGTGATTGTATTGTTATGTCATCAATGATGTTTGAATTTTTATTTATCAATCTTTATGTTTTCAGTTATTACTTCTATTGAGTTTTTGTAATACTGTTTCAATAAAGCATTGATTCTACTATTTCACATTTAATCAAACTTGACATCTGCCCCAAACTGGTAACTAGAGATGGCCCCTGTGAAGCCAGGTACCTGTTTGTATCCGGGTACCCGTTGCTTTTTTGGCCAAAATCAGACACCTGCACCCGCACCCGCATCTGCTGAGGCAGCAGGAGCAGGTACCCGCGGGTACCTGGGCAGATACACCATGGGGCGGGTTTCTCAAAAACCCGCTCATCTGCTGGACGCTTTTTGGTAAAAGCTTCCAACAGACGCTTCGAGAGCGTCCGCTGGACGCAACCTTGGTGAAGCACCCGTTGGACAATGGGAACCAGACCGTCCAATGGGCGCTTCTCACACAGTTGGGCGCTTCCATGGAAGCGCCCAACGGGCGCTCCACCTAAGTTGTGCCCACTGGACTCTTTTTGAAAGCGTCCAATGGGTGCTTCTCACACAAAGCGCCCACTGGATGCTCCATGGAAGCGTCCAGTGGGCGCAACTTAGGTGGAGCGCCCGTTGGACGCTTCCATGGAGCGTCCAACGGGCGCTTTGTGTGAGAAGCGCCCATTGGACGCTTTTTTGAAAGCGCCTAACGGTCGCTTCTAACACAAAGCACCCACTGGACGCTTCCAAAAAGCAATAATGAATCAATATGTCAGCTTGCTACTATGACAGAGCTAACCTGACAAAGGTAACATAAATAGAGACATTATTACTACAATATTAAGACCCATTTATATGACTAATAATGTACAAAGAACTCAGTTTACTTATTTTTATCCAATGAGCTTAGAAAAGTCCTGGCACCATAAAAATAAGTAATAAATTAAAATAACAACTACTTTTTACAAAAATACTAAATAACTTCTAAACCTTGAGGATAAATTAGAATATTATGTCATATTCTGAATCCTCATGCAAAATAATGTAGGGTCCCTCACTGGAAGTACCCCTAAATTCCTACTCCTTCACCTTGAACCAATTACCTGTAAGAATTGGCCACAAACATATGTCACACAGACATTAGACACGTATGTACTTGTTATATATGCATACTATATGTGAAATGACCAATTATGGACTTATAATTGAAGTGTTGTGTATAGTTTGGAATTGGGGTTTAAACCTCCAACCCCGTGCGTGGATTATATAATCCAATTGGAAATTGGCCAAATGCGTGGAAATAGCTAATCCCCTAGTTACCACATATGTACAAGTGTAACTAGGGTAAAAGTAGATTCTACGTGGTTTATTTACAAGGTTTCATTAATAAAAACCTTGAATACATAAGAGTAACATAGCCAGCGTGGCCTTTAATGATTGGCCTTAGCCATTTGTGGCCCATTTCAGATACATTCACACGTCAGTGTTGCTATGTACCTTAGTTACAATGACTAAATAATTTATTAAAGTCATGAAAAGCATTTGTGACGCAGAATTAATGACCAGCAGTGTCATTGGGATGAGCCTTGTTAGTGCCAATCTCCCAAATTGGCCACATTGCACTGAAAACCAGTTACTACACGTACACAGGCAGAAAGGTCCTCCACTATGAGTGAAATTAGTATATATAGAGCCCTCTTTCCACGCCAAAAGTTGTTCATCATCATCATTATAGTATTACAGTCAATCAGTTACGCCGTGTCCTGTCCTATTTCAGTTACTCTGCTCTGCTTGCCTGTTTTATTCTTGGTGTTCAGTCTTAAAATCAACCTTCAAAGTGTCCAGCTCCTGCGCAGAAACCTACCAATCTACCCAGAAGCTCTACTTCACACCCCTACGTGGCTTTTTGGCGTAAAAGAAGCAACGGTGAGTACTTCTTTTTATCCTTCTGTTCCCATTCTGGTTCCTTAATTGGAAAGCACTTTGGTACCACCTTCTGTTACGCAGAAACCCATTGTTTGCTTAATCAGATACCACCCTGCTTAGCAGATATCTGATTTAGAGGGCACCTACAAACACCCCTGCGCCAGCAGGCCCCTCTATAAAAATGAATTATATTCTTTTTATTTCTTTCTTTACTACTTTTCTACGTGAAAATACTCCACTCTACCCTTATTTTGCACTCTTATCACCTTGTGTAGCTAAAAGGTATTAGCCCTTGGCATCACAGAGGCTGACACAATAACTGGGGCATTTTTGGGGGAAGTGAGTGTGTGGTCTTGACATATCACATTTTTGTAAAGCTGTTGTTATCCTGGTGGTGTGTGGTTGTCTGTGCTCCATGTGGCGAAGTGGACATGAGGTTGTAGGTTCAAGCCTGCGTCTACCAAAATCCATTTTGTCCCTGGTGCCTTTTTTCAGCATACCAAAAGCGTCCGCTGGATGCTCTCTGGAAAGCTTTTGGTCGTTACAGAAGCGGCCAGCAGACGCTACCCTTGGATGTTAAGCAAATCCGTCCTGTTAGAGGTCGACCGCGGGACGGTTCTCAGGCCACCAAATTCTGGACGACCAATGGCCGTCCAGAAGTGCGCCCATTGGTCGTCCGCCGGGACCTATGGTGTAACCGAGCTTGCTAAGCCATTGGCAAGCAGGTGGTACCTGCGTGCCGAGATAACTCGGCAAGCAGGTAGTAGCTGCTCGCCAAGTTAGCTCGGCAAGCAGGTAGTAGCTGCTTGCCAAGTTAGCTCGGCAAGCACCTAGGTAGTAGCTGCTCGCCAACTTAGCTCGGCAAGCAGGTAGTAGCTGCTCGCCGAGTTAGCTCGGCAAGCAGGTAGTAGCTGCTCACCAAGTTAGCTTGGCAAGCAGGTAGTAGCTGCTCGCCGAGTTAGCTTGGCAAGCAGGTAGTAGCTGCTCGCCAAGTTAGCTTGGCAAGTAGGTAGTAGCTGCTCGCCGAGTTAGCTTGGCAAGCAGGTAGTAGCTGATTGCCGAGTTAGCTTGGCAAGCAGGTAGTAGCTGCTCACTGAGTTAGCTTGGCAAGCAGGTACCACCTGTGGGCCATATCTGACCGGGTACCCGCTCAAAAAAGCAGGAATTCTGGACACCCGCACATGCACACACTGGCAGGTACCTGCAACGGGTTCGCCGGGGCCAGCTCTACTTCTAACACTACGACCGCTCTTCAACATGTAACAGATGTGTCGTTGATGATGACTAAACCAGAGAGGGGGAAGGGCTACACAGCAGGTAAGACTTGCCTGACAAAAGTGTTGTTCAACGATCAAGAGATATTTATGTTGCTTGATGGAGGTGCGTACTGCTCCATAGTAGGAAGGAAGTTCTTAGAAACTATCTATCCTGACTATGCAGGACACTTGCTCCCAGTTAAAAATGTCCGTATCAATAGTGCCAGCCAACCTATGGAAGCTTTAGGGATTATAGAGACTTCTATCATATTTCCACACCCGTCCGGAGCAGTGAAAATTAAACCTGAGTTTATAGTAATGGAGAATGCAAGAAGTCCTTATTTTATCTTGGGAAATGACTGGTTGACCTTGTACAGCATAGAACTCACTAACAGTAAAGAACACTTTTTTACTATAGGCCATGAGAACAAGCACAAGAAATCCAGTTTCTCAATTAATAGTAAAAATGAAATTCTGAGCGTGGAACAAGTGTTTCCCAGGCCTATTTTGGACTTTGTGAATACTGAACTATTGGCCTCAAAAATTCATAATGAGTTAAGTCAAGAACAAAATGACTCCTTGTTCCATACATTATTCAATGGTAGACAAGCTTTCGCATCTGAATCTGAACCCCTGGGTGCCATTATAGGACATGAGGTAGATATTACTCTCAATATCAAAAGACCGTATCTGCCTTTGTTAAGAAGACCGGCGTATCCTGCTAGTCCTAGAGCCAGAGTGGAACTAGAGAAGCACGTATCAGAACTTCTTAGACTGGGGGTCTTACGCAAGGTAGGCCACAATGAAGAAGTTGAGATAACTACACAAGTTATTATAGCATGGCACAACAACAAATCTAGGATGGTGGGCAATTTTAGGGCCCTTAATACTTATACAGTACCTGATAGGTATCCTATTCCTAGGGTTAACAAGACCCTTACAAACTTGAGTAAAGCTAAGTTTATATTAAGTATGGACGCTTTGAAAGGATTTCATCAAAATGTTGTGTGCCCAAGGGCTAGACAATACTTGCAAATTATTCTACACTGTGGAGTGTTTGAGTACTTAAGAATTCCTTTTGGCATCAAAAACGCACCATCTCATTTTCAGAGAATGGTGAATTCTATTTTTGCAGTTGAATTAGCAGAGGGATGGATGATAGTCTATATAGATGACATTATTATATTCACCACAACCTGGGACAACCATCTTAATAAAACAAAAATTGTCTTGAATAAATTGATAGATGTGAGTATGAAGATGTAGAAATTTTAAAAGGTCTTATGTACCTTATTGAAGCAAGTAATAAAAGCTAGTAAAATTAATAACTTGAAACAGAAAAAACAAAAACAAATGTTTTAGGATAAGGACATAGAAACAGGATAAAGACAAGAAAGTGTTTGAATACCTGTTTAAAATTCAATCCTGACTGGGCATGAAAATGATCAGATACAATTCCTAACGGAGATAATGAGAATGATAAAAAGCCTAAAAGAATCAACAAGAAATGAGAAAATAATGAAACGGTCAGCTCACATAATGAAAGAAATATCAAGAAAGAAATAAAGAAAAACCACGACAGGTGTTGAGAGTGAATTACCTCCACTTGATCAAAACTCTCGCTCCTCCTGAATGTATGTATATTGGTTCAGGGTTTGTGTTTGGATGAATTAACAGATTGGAAACATTTTTGATGGTTGATTAAGGATGTTGGTGAGAGCAAGACGAGTTGGAAAGTGGAAGAAAAAACTGAGCTCTGAGGGAGTTCAACCTCGCGCGGATGCGAGTTTAAATGGAATCACTGCGATGTGCCGCAGTTGTGGTTGAGTAATTATTGCGGACTGAATTAATTGCCAACAGAAGATTTCTCTGAAAAATGTGCCTTTGGGTACGCAGAAATTAAAGCTTTAAGAAAGAAATGCAAAGCCTTTTGGGGTTTGCTAGCTATTATAGATCCCATTTGGAACAATTTGCGGCTAAATCAAAATTTCTCTATGCTTTGTGTAATGACAATACTGCTTTTGAGTTGACCTGGAAGGATAGAGTAGATGCATATAATGCCATCAAGAAAGACCTCACTTCGGCACCACTATTATTAATGCCTGATTTTGGGAGACCTTTTAAGCTATATGTAGATGCATCAACTGGAAGGTTTAGGAGATACCTTGCATCAGCAACAAATAGTGGATGGCAAGTTAAAAGAAGGCCCTATCTGTTTCATCTCATGACAGCTGAAGGACAGAGAGTTAAAATATTGCGCCAGCCAACTAGAATGCCTTTGCCTGGTATGGGCATTAGAAAAATTGCATTATTACCTTGATGGTAGTGTGTTTGATGTAATTACAGATTTTATGGCGCTTAATTTCCTCCTTAACATGAAAACTACCAATAGGCATATGTTAAGATGGCAGATAGCTATTCAGGAATATAGAGGGAACATGTCCATTTTACATAAACAAGAGCAGCTGCACAAAAATGCAGATGGCTTGAGTTGATGGTATTTGCCAAACAATCCATCAAATCCAGCCTGGGTACCAGAAAATGTACAGCAGATGCCAGGAATGGATATCATGGGGATCAATGTAATCTCAAAGACAAATTCTTTGACCTGATTTGGAAAGCTATAAAAAAGATAGCAATACCATGTTACTATTGGAAGTACTAAAAAGTAAACATAAGGATCTGGACCTCATAAATACTCTTGAAGAAACTTGGAAGAATTCTTATCTTCAGGGCAGATTCCATTTGTTTGACGGTATCATATACCATAGATCAAAACATATGTGTACTGTGACCTTAATTGACAGACTGACAATCAACACAATCTTATACAAGTGTCACAATACACAGTTTTCAGCGCACTTATTGGAAGATAGGACAATGGAGAGAGTCAAGAACACTGCTTGGTGGCCTTCCTGGAGGACAAATGTAAAACAATACTACAAGACATGTGATGTATGTCAAAAAGCAAATAAATCAACAGGAAAGCATTTTGGTCTATTACAACACATACAAGAGCCTAAGAAGCCTTGGGAGATAGTAAATATGGATTGGGTGACAGGTTTACCTCCAGCAGGAAAGAAGAGCTACAACACTTGCCTGGTAATTGTTGACAGGTATAGCAAAACCCCAATATTTCTCCCTTGTCATAAGGATGATACAGCAATGGATACAGCTCTGATGATCTGGAATAGATTTATTTCCTGGACAGGAATATTCTCTACTATCATTAGCAATAGAGACCCGAAATTTACGCCGGAATTGGGGACAAATTTATGCAATTTGTTTGGAACTAAACTAGCATTCTCAACAGCATACCATCCTCAAACAGATGGATTAGCTGAACGCATGATACAAACTCTCAAAGATATGCTTAGACAATTTTGTGCCTATGGCCTGGGATTTAAAGACGCAGATGGATTCACACATGACTGGGTAATATTACTACCAGCATTGGAATTAGCGTATAAAACTTCCCTCCACTCCTCCACAGGTAAAACACCATTAATGCTGGAAAAAGGTTGGAATCCTTGCTTGCCACACAAGACGCTTTGGAAAGACCTGGTTGATATTCATCCATCGGCAGCAAGTTTTAAAGAAATGCTTGATAAAGCTAAGTTACATGCTGCAAAATGTGTAACCAACTCTTTTGAATATAACAAGGCTAGGTGGGACCTGGAGCACAAGATACCTACATTCAATGTTGTTGATAAAGTGTTGATATAAACAGTCAACTTCACTAATATCAAAGGGCCAAGAAAATCACGCAATGCATTTGTAGGACCTTTTGTGATAAAAGAATTGCATGGACCAAATGCAGTGGAAGTGGAATTAACAGAAGAATTCCAAAAGAAACATCATACATTTCCAGCAAGTTTATCAAAAAATTATCAGGATACAGATGTGAACCAATTTCCTCGGAGGGCTCCACCACAGGTCAAACAGACTCCAATGGAGATTGATGACTTTAAAAAGATCCTTAAAGTTATTAAGGATAAAAAGGTTAGAGGGCTAAAACACATATTGTATCTTGTGCAATATAGAAAACCTATTCACAAGGATGAATGGCTAGCTGAATCTCAAATAATGGACGCGCACATATACTTGAGGAGATTCAACAAAAGCGTAAATTGTGAGGATTAATAAATTAATCCTTTTGGTGGGGGTGAGTGTCAGCCTATGAGATACATAATAGTATCCATGAAGGACTGCAGAGAAAGCATCATTATATTAGAGGCTGGCAGGAATGAGAAATAGTACAGTGGTATAACAAAACAATTGAAGAGTATAAGTCTCACAGACTTGAGTTTGATTCACATCTTCAACTCCAAACACTAAACTATTTTTTATTTTCTCTCTGTAAGAAGCTCCCCTTTTTCTAGTGTGTTCCTTTTAGGAATAAAATTAACACTAGACTCAATTGGTTATAAAAGTCTATTATGACATGTACCCAATGCATTCTCCTATCTCCTACTTAGTTAATAAGAAACCTGGACTTATGTGATTCTTTTCTTTCAGCCTAGCATCAAGGTATGCCCTTGCTGTAGCTAAATCATATGCTAGGATTTATGCAAATGAGTCTGTATTGTAATTATGACCAAAGACTTTTGATTGCAAGGAATAGATATACCTTGAAAGATATTTAAGGAGGAACTTTTACTCTGCTAGAAGGGTAGACAGTACCTTTGATCCTCACCCTCTTCAGCTTTCCTTTGACTCTTTATTCAAACTCTTCCTTAGCTACTTTCTCATCTATCTCTAAACAAATTCTTAGTTCATTGGTAAGAATCCCAATCTTCTTTGCTCTCCTTTTTTCTTCTATCTCTCAAGACATGGGGATTTGTTTAAGCCTCTGGAGAAAACCAATCCCCCTCAAAGTACTTATTTGCCTATTACCTTGCAGATTAGATCTATTCCTAGTTATAACTCTATCTGAGATAGTGATTCTACTCTTCATTGAGTACAATTTAAACATGACTCTTCCTCTTTCAAGTCTCATTAGCTTTATTTTGCTAATTTCAGACGTAAGAAAAGTCTTGATTTTTTATAAATCGAGAATCATCACGGAACCAATAGTATTGCCTAGAGGGTAATTTCATACGGAAGCCTGACATGTAATATGTCTAAAATAAGAGGAAGTTTCCTTATTGATGATAAACAATTTTGGAAGAGTGCTAAATAAAATATCCTTTCATTGAGTTCCAAGATTTATGGAATGGCACTGACAGTATAATTTCAAGAAGTGTTTGATCCACTGTGCTTGAGCATCCTGTGCTGGTCCAGCAGGTGTCCCTGTTTGACTGCTCACTCAGATGATGTCAGCCTCTAGGTTCACTCAAGTTACGCCTGAACCTAAAGAACTGCCTAACATAAGAATGCCCATGTAAAATAGTGAAATTATAGATTGTGTACAGAATAGAAACATGAAGTGATAAAATTGTGATAATTAATAAGGAAGATCAGCAAGCTAGAAATCCTTTAAGCTTTCCTGGTTTTAATAATAACAAGATTTAGCATTCACCACAACAAATCAACTTTCACTTGTATACAAGTGACGTCGCAGAGTAAAAAGGAGCTTTATTCCTTTGTGATGTCACTTGTATGCAAGCAAAAATTGATTTGTTGTGGTGTTAGGGGCATGATCACAACCAGTGCTGAGCACTGAGTCCAAATACTTGGTCTAGTAGAAGATTAACATTGCTCACAGCTTAGAGTAGAATTCTACTCAGGTCATCTTGCCTTATCAGAAGACATAACCACAGACCAGAGAGAGAAAGAGGACCCATTGTGTATATGAATCCTTCCCCACTCCAGCAAAGAAGTGTTCCCCAGAATTTGATATATCCACCTTTTCACTGTAGTTACAACATCTATCCTACAACTCCCTATTAAGGAACTCCCTAGTATCCGCAGTGATACCCTTATAGTCAAATACTGGAATGAGCTTGTTAGAAATATTATATATTATGTATTCTTGTCTGGTTCCCTAGAATGTTATAGCAGTCCATTGCCTTTTCCTTCCCTATATTGGATTGCACCCATAATATAAGATTGCCCTGGCCTTTAAATCTTCAGGAAGACCAAGTAAGCCTCATTGAAACATTCTGAGCATTGTAGCCATTGAAGGAGTACTGATATATGTGTTTTTACCTGAATTAGTCTACGGGCCTCCTTCCAGACCTCTTCATCACCTTAACTCCTATTATCTCTTCTTTGTAAGTAGTAAGGTCCCAACAGATGAACAGTTGAGCAGGGCTGTTTGAACAGTCACTCAGATGAACAGTTGAGCATTGCTGTTCAACCAGAGTGACGTTCAAGCAGCCGCGCTTGACTGGCACACTACCAATTTGCTTATGTATTTTGTTCAAAAACTGGTAAGTGATTTTGTTGAAAATGCTTAAAATTTACTCATCCAAATGGCACTAGCTACAGCAAATTTTTTTTGCAGGACTGTACCAGGATGATTGAAATGAGTTCTCAAAAGAAGCTCACTTCTGTAATCAAAGAATCATCTTGTTGTCTTGGAGAAACAATAATTACACATCAGAACATGGAGAATTTCTGCAGTGCAATTCAAGAGCAATACAGTTGAGGACATCATAAACCAGCACTGGATTTTAAGGATGTCCAAAATCTAATGAACTCAAAACCTTTTGGTTTTCCAACCGAGGTAGTTAGGACACGACGATGTGACTAACAACACAATGAGCAAAGGAAGCGAACCTGAGCGCGAAACGGAAGGAGGTTGAGGCGAGTGAGTGATAAAGATGAAGATCAAAAAAATCGGATCATGTTTTAATTTCTAACCCTCTGGTTTTCCAACCGAGGTAGTTAGGACACGACGATGTGACTAACGACACGATGAGCACAGGAAGCAAACCTGAAGAGCAACAAGAAATGAAAACTGATGAGTCAAGAGAGGATGATCAAGAAGGGATGAAAAAGGAACAGACCTGAGCGCGACACGGAAGGAGGTTGAGGTGAGTGAGTGATAAAGATGAAGATCAAACAAATCGGATGAGAAAAGGAAATAGAATGGTGATTCATTGAAAGACTAAATACATCCGATGGTTTGAGATTAGGTTTCACCATTTGTCAATCTCACACGGCCACGTTCTGCACGTGCCACAGCAAAGTGACTATTTTCCCTTGAACAAAGTTCAACAAAATCTTGGGGCAAAAAAAGGGAAAAAACCCCAAGAAAAGGTGGCCAAAAAGGCGCCAGAAGAGGTCTATAATGGTCCTCTTAGCTTGAGGAAAGCCCAAATATGCAGGCAATTTATGATTTGTAAGGCTATTGAGGCCTAAGCCCATGATTGCCTGATGCATAAACCCATACTTGTGGGTTGAAGTATGCGTTTAGAAAGGTTTGTCTGTAATCCTGATGATGAAAAATAAAAAACAGAACTAGCCACCCACATGCTTAGAAGCTATATTTTTGAACTCTACACATGCATGCGAGTTCAAAAATGTAATAAAAAGATGTGTATTCACACCTTGGCCCCTGGGGGAAGGCCCTGCATCTCATTTTTTTTTGCAGGCGGGGCACTGCCGGTTTATGGCGTCCGCAACTGTATAGCAGCAGATGCTAGTGAGCAAAAAATCATATTTATTCCATTGAGAGATGATATTTAAAAAGATAGAGAATAGAGATCATTTTACTTATAAAATGGTTCATTCAAAGAAATTTGGGACAATTATGATGAAAAAAGGTATAGAGTTTTTTTAATACAAAGAATGAAAAAATTCAGAAATGGTCTAGTTTGTATCAAAGTTCAGTTACACTCCTCAATCTCCTGAATAAATATTTCTTGTGCTACCAGTGATGTTGAACTACATGAGAAAGGTGCTCAGTTGACACTGAAATGGTTTAATCAAGACTGAACAAAATGATTTTAGAATGAGTTGATTTTTGAGAGTAATCCTAATGTCTGGGCAATCTATGTCATTTATAAGGAGTTTTGGATAGTCTTTCCTGTCCATAAGGCTGACATGAAAGTATAGAGGCATTGAGAGAGGGGAACTACTTGGAGAAAATTGCTAACTGCCTGTAAATATTGAAAGGAAAGTCTTTGATATTCATGATGGGCCAGTATGAAGTATTTTCTGTTAAGCTTCCCTCAGCAGCTACAAAAAAGAAGGCCATTCTGAGAGGAAGCTGGTTGCTCGCTGTTCATGAGATATGGAGCAGGGTTTCATAAAAATGAAGCAAAGAAATTGCAAGGGCAAGTTGTGCACCTGTTATTTTTGCTCACTTGTGAAGCATACACCATACTGAAAACTCTGTGACATTATCCATCACAACACTCAATCTCCTCACCTGACCCAGGTAATGATCTCAACCAGTTACAATGATCTCACTGAGTTACAACAATCTCACTGAGCTACAATGATCTCACTGAGTTACAATGATCTGATCACTGAGTTACAATGATCTGATCACTGAGTTACAATGATCTGATCACTGAGTTACAATGATCTGGTCACCAAGTTACAATGATCCACAAAATGACCTGAGTTACAAGCCTTTCTGCCAAAATAATTGAGACCATTGTTGCAAGGCCAGCAATTTCTCACAGAGAAAAGAAAAGCAAAACCAGATTATCAGATTTTTGGCAGAAAATCTTCTCAAAAAGTATTTGGGTGCACTATTGCAAGCTGGTCCCCTGATGCCATCAATGTAATGCCATCATGAACCACTACCAGAGGAGTTTCCACTTGAACCTGGCTGGTACCTGTGAATATAGCACATGGACTGTATGTGTGATTCAGATACTCCTTCGCAGAGCTGACATTGGTAGAACAATTTCTTCCTGGGGATCTCGCAGCCGCATATGTCGCAGGGACCGCCGAGGATCACTTGGCATGGGTTTTTATTATCGCAGGCGCCAATGTGCTTAACCACGAGGTGCGAATAGGCAGGTTTGAGGGGGAACCAGTTTGGGAGGGTCGCCGAGACGAGTGGGACGAACAGCGCCATGATATACATGATGGGGATGTGCATGTTTCCAAGTGGCGCAACTCCGAAGGCGACAGCGCGAGGGCTCGAACAGTTGACCGCCGATGGGGGACTTGGCCTTGCAGAGGAGGAAGGCAAGCGTTTGTTCGCTATCAGTGGGGCACCGTGTCCCGTAGCAGACAGAGCACGCTGGACTCTATATAGGACTGGAGGATCAGGGGCTTGCGTTTGAAACGCTGTTTGTGGATACAATCCCTGTTGAGTGCCAACGAGGGGGTCGAGCCTGGTCGAGCTGAGTGCTTGCAGCACTGTCGGCATGAACCGGTCGAACAATCTGTTCCGACCGGCCGGGCAGGACGTTATGATGTTCCACCGGGGTCCGGTTGTGCACCCTGGGAAACCGCTGCTGGCCCGAGTATGTAGACCTGCCGCAGCCGACCACGCTCCGATGCTCTCCCGGAGAGATCCCGGAGCGGACTCTTGACGCATTTCCGACCTTGCTCTTGTAGGAGCGTATGGATGTGGGTCAGTATAGATAAGTGTGAATAACCATAGGCGTGGCCGGAGGAGACCAATGTAGTCTCCTCCGGCTGGCTGAGCCGCAGCCGAGAAGACTATGTGACCTAGGACATCCTACCTAGGTCACAACAGCTCTGCGAGTCTGCACGCGCCATGGCTCTGTCGCACTGCTTCGAGCCTGCTTTCCCAGGCTACCAGGAAGAGGGCTTTGTATGTACATATTTATATGATATGTAGGCTCGATCCGGGAGAGGATTGTCATTGGAGATTGAAAAGGATCATCTCCTTGCCGCAGCATGAATTCAGCGCGTGTTGCAGAGGGGGGTTGGGCTACGGGGGAAGGGATGCATACATGCAAAGTGCGCGCGAGATAAAAGGCGCGGACTGCCAAACAAAGGAAAACAGAAAAGCACCCAGAACCACCGAACAAAGGACTCGCTCATGTCTCAGCTGACCGTCACGCGCAAACCCGTAGTATCCAAACAGACATGCAAGGTAGTCATCCCCCTCAGACCCGATCTGGACCGATTCAAGCCTTCCGATGGGAAGATCCTCGCCTTCTTTCCTGCCGAACCACTCGATGATTCTAAGATTGCGGTGGATCACGAAAGGAAAAGAGAATCAGACAGCCTTAAGCCATGCTCATCCACTAAGAAACCCAAATCAAATCACTCTTCACCCGACCCTGTAGTAGTGGAAAGAAAGCCGAAAATCAGCTCAACCGACTCTGCCAAAGTGGAAAGAAAGCCGAAAATCACCTCACCCGACTCTGCCAAAGTGAAAAGAAAGCCGAAAATTATTTCACCCGACTCGGCAGTAGTGGAAAGAAAGCCGAAAATCAGCTCATCCGACTCTGTAGTAGTGGAAAGAAATCCAAAAATCACCTCACTCAAATCTTCCTCCAAACCCAAGAAAAAGCATCGTCGTCGCCCTGGTACTAAAGATCAATCGCCAGATCCGGACGAAGACGAAGATATCAATGACCTCGCCCTCTCAGATTACTCAGAACCAGAGACTAAACTACGGGAAAGAGGGCCAAAGGGAAAACAGAAAGAGTTGGCCAAATTGAAAAAAGCGAGAAAGATGATCAATAAGAAGAAAGCGCTAAGCAAAGAAATTAACTCCAAGAGAATTGTACCGGATTCCGACGGCGAAATCGAAGTAGGGGCCAAAGGTAATGGTTCGAATGACAAAGACTCAGATGATGACAGTAGCAATGATAGCGACGAGGAGAGCAGTAGTGGTAGTGGTAGCGAAGAATCAAGCGAAACAACGGATGAAGAACAATTCATAGTCGATGATATGAAGACCCAAGCCGAAATGAAGCGCGTAAAAAGACAAATGGATATCCACATGCCGTCTCACTTCAGAGCCGACAAACTGGACGATATCTCGCACTTCAAAATTGCATGTCAGTGCCTCTTCAACTCATTGCGCCATTTTTTTTCTCTTTCTCAGTCCCGTTTCGAAAGCTCGTCATTTAACTTTCTCTGGATGGTTATTCAGGTAATTATCTCATCCACCACATGATACTTCCTCAAATCGACTGGAGAAAAGGTGATTTTTTCGTTTGTTTCCATACCCTTGCTCTTCCAATACCATAGAAACGGGTAAGCAAGTCAGCAGTATTGATTCAATTGTTTGATCATATTCTACGCAGACACACCTGAGTTTGACCAAAGTTGCAAGCATATGGACGACCTTATTCATACGCGAGCCACAATAACATTAGAGTGAGCACTTCCGCCAGCAATTCCACAATGTTTCTGGTCGATTGACCCCTGTTGATGACAAGCACAAAATAACAAATGGGTCATCTTTTGTCATCCTGACATGCTATAGGACATCGGCATGGACTGTTGAATTTAGACGCCAGTTGAATACACGGCCTTACATCACGTCGTCCGATTACAGACACGCCAGTAAGGGATGTGGCGCTTGTCATGTCCAAACTAAATTCAGTAAGAAAATCCTTAGAATAACCGTCAGTCTGCCACTCTCCATCTCATTTGCGGAAGTTGGTAATCACGCTAAACAATAATATAAAATAACTAATTTTATGACTTTTTTTTGACAAAAAATGATAACTTCGCAGGGCAAGCCGTATCATCCAGACACATTGAATCCAGAGAAGCAGAGAAAAAAATCTGACCGATCCGACTCGGATTCTGAGAATGACAGCGAAGATGATGACGAGGATTCTAGCAGCTCAGAGATTGTCGAAGAAGACAAGCAACATAAATACAAACTACAACTTTTGCAAATCAAGAAAAATTCTGCCACCGTCATTTCTGGTGAAAATTGCGCGGATCGGGCCGTCGAATATCATTTTTTCAAACGTCAGTCGACTTTTTTTGGTCTTTCTGCTATTCTAGCCTGTCATTATCAATCTTTGTCTTGAGATGTTTTTGCTTATTGCATCTTCCCCATCGTCGCTAAAACAAATTATTTGCTCCTTGCTACTTCTGACTCACAATTGCGCTCACTGCCGAATTTCCCTGCGAAAAAAAAAATTAATCCAACTATGAACATTCCTTCAACTAAACCAACGATTGATAATAATTTGCCCTTCCTTCAACATCAAACAAACAAATCAATGGGAAACTGACCGACACAGATTGGAAGTTCGGTCTAATCAAGAGCTTAAAAGACCTCGTGCAGCCTTTCAGAGAGAACCACCCTCTGAACAAACAGTATCAACACAACGAGCGCATTCCGAACCCGGATCTCGTGAGAACGATCAAACGAGAGATCCGCCTGATGTTCCAAAACCTCGATGACCCCTCTCGTTCACCCATACAGGGGAAGTCATCCCTAGAACGCCTTTACGATGTTTTCTTGGCTCGTTTAAATAAAGTCAAGAGAATATACGCCCGGGCTTAGCTTTTTGTTTGGCTTGGACGTTTCTATTATCGCGTTTGCTTTCTTATATTGTACCTGCGCACTGCTTACATCACGACTATCCTAATGCAGCTAACACACATGTTGATACATTCAAACCTACTCGGTTAATCAGAACTAATTACTACCCTGCAACAAAGTAACCCCGCTGTATCTTCGGCCTTTGTAATCATGCTGTTCAATAGCTTTTAACAATCTCCCAAACTATCACCTGCAATTACCTGATTTACTAACAAGATGCCCGGGCCTCTCAACCTATCTTCGAAGCTCTAGTTGTTTTTTTTTTTCAGTCCAGACTTTTTTCATGTTCAAACCTCTGTTGTTTCCAGTTTATACTGACTGTTCCATGTGTTGACAATCTGATGTGACGCTCACGAACTCAAATGAAATGAACTTTCCTGTTTTGTAATAAGTTTTTACATCAATAGTCACAGAAGTTACCAAGAGAGCCGCTTAAGAAAAATCCCTATGTACTCCAGCTTCCGATGATGGATGTGAGTATGTATGTAGACCAACTATCCCAACTCAAACAATCGGGGCTAGTGAATGGGCTGAGTTTAGGTGATCCACTAAAGGGCAATAAGTGAACCTGTCCACCATCAGACTGGTTATGCTGCAGACTGGCCAGGGCTTCATCCAGCTAGTCCCGATAAGAATAGCAGTTATGGCATGGAATGGATGGCCGAGTTATATTTCCCGTCCACATCTCCCCTCCAATCTTCTTAGAGCAGTTCTTGCCATTGGTAAACAACTTATCTCCCTCACCAAGTTGCCATTGATTTCTTGTTCTTGAAAGCATTCCTCATTATAACTTTGGAAAACGCGTCTCAGCATCGCTCTCAACCTCAACACCCAACTTATACCTACTTACTGTTTTCCCTCGCCTTGTGCTCGGGGCACCCACAAAGGGGAATCCAGTTAACATACCCCTCTCAGCATTCGGAGCATAGAGGCCGTCCCGAAGCCATCCTCGACATGTCTGACATATACGTGCTTAGTGAAAACAGCGGAAGCAGGAAATCATCGCTTGTAGAATCTCTATTGTCAGTCAACCAATTCCTCCCCAGAATCCTTGGAAGCAATCCACCACAAAGTTGCCACAATTGCTAACATCAAACACATCTGAAATCTTGCCTTTCTTTAGTGGTGGAAATGAAGCTTCCATGTTCCCGCTCAGTCCCAAAGTGCGTTCCCAGCACGTCATCGGCCTAAACCAACGGAAAACACATGCGCGGGTGTCCTCTTTTTCCCGAGTCCATGCCTACCTGAGCCAGCTCTCCCAACTCCAACACGAAGACAATCTTCCATCCTCGAGGCCGGGGACGCGCGCCCCCAGTACACATGTGAAGGTGCCAAAGTACCGGGCATTTCTTCTCGCTGCGGGAGCGCTCTTCTTGGCCTACCAGTGCATCTCTCGCGTCTCCCGTGGAGCCGTCAAGTCGCCCAACACCAATCCCAACGTCTCTTCACCCCCTCTCTCCACCGACGATCCTCACCCTCTTGGAAAAATAATCCAGGACGCGCACAAATCGTGGACAACACTTCAACAACGTCAGAGCAAAACTTATGCGCAGGCCGTGCTTGAGTATCAACGCAGGTAAGCCCAGTATCTTGTTTTTGTTTTTTTCCTTCTCTTCTTGCCCTTTCCAAGGCGTTTTTTTCTTACTGTCGCGTATCGTCCTCCGCGCGCCATTTTTCAGGTATAAACTCAATCCTCCGGAAGGGTTCGAAAAATGGTTCTCGTTTGCTAAAAGTGAGTATTTTTGCACTCTCCTCTTGATCGAGCGGCTGTGGGTAGAACGATCTGAACACTATATTGGGATTTGATTAGGTCATGGCCATGTCCTCACTGATGAGTATGACTCGATGATGGAGCAACTCTCGAGGTTCCGGAAGATGAATCGAGGTGAACTTCAAGCCCGAACCAACTGGATTGGCAAGGAAGAAGGATACGGCTTGATCGAGATCAAAAACGGCCTGATCAATGCGCACATTCTCAATAACCTGTCATCCTCGACATTCACGAATACCGATCACGAGAACCATGAATTTAATATCAAGGAGGGGAGGGTTTACATGCGCTCGGCAACCACTGCTAAGCCTGCACACAAGGAACTCTTCCAAACCCAGACCTGGACTTTCTCCAAGCTGATCGAGAAGATCTCGCGCCTGGATCCTTCGCTCTTTCAGGATATGAGCTTGGCTATCAACGAACACTTCGAACCTCGTGTGGTTATTCCCTGGGAAACTCAAGAAAATTCTGGTTCGGGCGCAAGTGCGTATTCCACGCCAAAGGCATCTTTTTTTTTTCCAGGGGGAGTGTTACTGACCGTCATTGGACTCGTAGGCCGGGAAAGTAGAACATCTCCAGGTGAAGATAATGTGTGGTCCACGTTCCGCAAAGCCTGTCCTCCCAGCTCACAGGCCCGCAAGCAAGGTGCTGGGTTTAATCCTCAAGGATACCCCCTGGGAAAAAACGCGGGATCGGCCTCGGCTGCTGGTTCTCCCCTGGGTTTTGTGTCACATTTGGCCGCGCCAATCAAGGATATATATTGTAACTCACCTGAACGGCACATTGAGCAAGGTCTATTCTTCAGTAATACTAGCAAGATTTCCGGCCTTTTCCCTGTTTTCTCTCAATCAACCGCTCAGGGTTTTGGCGACATTGTCATTCCCAGCTGTAAGCCTGATTTCTTGATCCTCGAAAGGGAACTATCAGCGCAAGAACTAACGTTTTGTTTGTGGTGCGGGCGGGAAATAGACTTGTACATTCGAGATCCTTACAAAACTCGAGATTATGCAAATGAGCCTGTGACCAAGAGAAGCAGAGGGACCAGCTTCATCGCAGGAGGTCAAGCAAGCAAAACGCACCCTAGTGAGTGGAAGGAATGGGATGTGAAGTGGGAAGATAAGAAAGACCAAATGTATTGGCGAGGTCTTCTGCGCGATGGTGGAGATAACCCGGCCGGTCTTCAATCTAACTTTGGGTGAGGTTTCAATTCTTCCTGAGACGGGAGTCTTTGCCTATCTTTCTATTGACCAGGATCAAAATCGATCAACATATGCACACACAGCCGACACAGATTAGTCAAACGTTTTGGATCGGCAGTTCGTAGTAGATCAGAAAGAATCTCATGGAATATGAATCCGACCAAGCGATCATTCTTTGGGGGGGAGCCTGCGTCCAAGATGTTCACGACGGAAGGCGTTGACAAAGCGTTCCTGAATTACAAGACGATGGATGTCGGGTATCTGGCCGAAGATGACTGCCGCATCACTGACCCCTGCCATGCGCTCTTCAAGGCTAGCTATCGGCTCAAGATGTGGGAGCCATTCGGAGCTGCTAAATTCTTCAAATGGTCCCTTGATCTCGATGGTAAGCTGACCTTTTTTTGGGGGGTCTTGCGTCGAACTGAAAAGAATCGTCTATATACCCTGAGCAAGACTGAATATAATTGCCTCTGTTGCTCCCTCCGCACAGGTATTGGATTCTCTGCCAGGTTTCTTAATTTGCTCCAAGTCGGTACTGCGGTTGTGAAGCAAACAATCTACCGAGAGTATTACAGTGACTGGGTAAATACCCCAACTTGCTAAGAAAAAGAAGAGAAAGACATGGAGGGCTGATGAGGATTCGTTTCCTTGATGACGATGAATTTTGGAAGCAGATGGTCCCATGGGTGCATTACATTCCGTTGAGTGTGGAAGGCGACGAGCTATACAATCTATGGACGTACTTTCTGGGCAAGGATGACGGAGTCTTCATGGCGCCGCAAAGTCAGCTGGGTAAGGATGGATGGAAGCTGGTCAACCACGAGCAGACGCTGAAGCAAATTGGAATTGATGCATCGGCATGGAGTCATGCCCATGCCCGCCAAATCGACTGGGAGATTTACTCGTATCGCGTTCGTGCTTCTCTCCTCCTCCTCCTCCTCGTCCGCCTCATTTCCCTTACTCACACCTATCCTCTCTTCTCGTCCTTTTTGTGGCTCGGATACCCTCAATCAAGCTTCTGATCGAATGGAACCGGATCTGGAATACCTCTTCTGATTAAACTACTGGCCAATCATAATTGGCCAAGTTGATTCGAAGTGCTTTGTACAGTTCCCTATATCAGTCTTAGCCTTTTCTTTCTTTCTTTTATCCTCTTGATGTATCATATCTGTCGTCTTGTTGTGTTGAGGAGAGGAACAGAAAACTCTGGAAAGTCTGTTGCATTATTCTTGTCTTGTTCTTTTGTTTTTGTCCGGTGAACTTCATAAAACTACTTGAAGTAGTAATAATAATACCAATCAAATCACCATCTTGGGACATTGTGGGGCTTGATGGTGACGATCTGATAGTTTGTTCTCTACTCCCGCACATCGATGGCCTCACCTAACGCTGCTTTGCCTTGCGGACAATTACTGTGTCTTGCGCTCAAGCCTCCCGGCCAGAGGATCTTGAAGACTTTAGCATAGCACTTGAGTAAAGATCATGGTTTCTTTTTTCAACTGGGGTACATTCTTAGCAATTCATCATTACAGGGATGGAATATGGTGGGTTGTCTAGATTGGATACATCTCTGCATTGGACCTCACCCAAGGATCAACTTGTTGAGATAAAACAAATATCATGCAGCGTAGCACTTGTCACGACGGGCAAGTAGCTGGGACTGGCTGTGGACTTCTCCCTGGTCTGGTGATACACGCATTCAAAATCCTGAATTTGGCGCATTTTGAGCCATATTTTGATCAAATTTAGGATCTTTATCAAGCCATCTACATACAGTCCTGTCATCAGATAACTGAGGATGCCAAGTCTTCGAGTGCTGAGGGGATTGCTATGGCATCAGTTGCTGAGACTATTGCGCAACCGACCCGGTCACAGGCTAGTGGGAAGCCAGGTGAATCTGATCGCGCGCCTGTGTTGAGTCTCTGCGAACACCAGTGCACCACTCCAGCGCGCATCCACCAATTCCTGCTTCCAACCACATCTGCAACGCCACCCGTTATCTCTGGAACTCACTCATCTCGCCTCTCCGCAATTAACCCCTTCAAGCAATGGCCGAAGCTGCTGGCGTAAGTCGATATCAAGCTCACTCTGCATACGCTTTAAAGCGGCTGGTTATTGACATTCCGTTCACTCTTTTTCAGACGTCTGGTCCTGAACAACAGTTCAAGTTCAATGTGGCCATGTCTTGTTCGGGTTGCTCTGGCGCGGTTGAGCGTGCTTTAAAGAAACAAGAAGGTACCAAACAATCCATCACAAAGGAAGCTGGTTGCATAGCCCGGACTAATCAATCGCTTCGTTTGAACTTATTCCAGGCGTCTCCAAAATCGATATTTCCCTCGAAACTCAAACTGTCTTGGTCTCTGCCTCTCCTCCAGCCACCTTCGATGTTGTCCGAGAGAAAATCGCCAAGACAGGCAAAACTATCAACAGTAGTGAAGTCGTATCTTCTTGAATATCTGCTCTCTCGCTTTCAGAAGAACAAGAGAAAACAGATCCTTGGTGGCTCTTTGAACCTTTATCGTGAGCATGACCGATGGGTGGGGATATGTACAGATCTCATCATCTCGTTTTTGTCTACACATCCTCCCTATGTGATCGACGTGACTCCTCCGGTCTCATTTTCCTCCTCTTTGTCCTCCACCTCTCATGCATAACTATTTCTCCGAAATGTAGCAACCAAGGTGACTTGATTTTCACGTTTTTTTTTTCCAACAGGTTGTAGTAATCCATTAAACCAAAGCACCTGACAATTCCCTACTCTGACCGGAGGTTGCGGGAGTGGAGTCACTATCCCTCCGAAGAGATTCTCCATCTCCAGTTGTTCGCTGTAAAAAATAAAATTAAGTTGACAGCCAAAATATTGTATTTCTCTAAAAGCTTGGACGCTTTGCTGGAAAATGATTTTTACTCAAGCTTTTACCAGTCATAGTTATGGAGTGTTGGGTAACCTAGTGGATTGACGGGCCAAGATTAACATGGTTGTAACCATTTTCCAGTCCTCAAAATATGAAACTTGGTTTTGAAAGGACAAAAACAAGTCCATGGATGCCCAACATATTTGAGAAACACAATATGTAATCTTGGTTGTTTTAAAGCGAGAGCTGCACAGGAATGCATTTGTCACAGGCAAAATGACAGCATCTGAATTGGTGATTAGAGACCTTGACATGTTGAAGCCATAGATTAAAATAAAATCAGAAAATTTCACCAGGGGAGCCAAGGGGGAATTTCAGGTGAAGTGCCTTACCTTAACTTCTTTCATGAACTCTAGTGGAGACCTCCCCTATATCTTACTTGAAACTTGATCAATTGTTATTGAAGCCATCATGAACTCAATTGGAACTCAACTGGAATTCATTTGGATCTGCATTGAAAATGATCCACAACATTACTGTCACTTGAGTTGAACTTTTCTTCAATTCAAAGAATTTCAACAGAAAAAATCTCCACCAATGGATCAAAATGGGAGGAATATACAAAACGGGGTAGGAGAAATTTACAAGTCATTTTTTACAAGTCATAAGCCTTGCAAAGTGGATGCCCTGCAAAATTACTAACATGGGTCAGGAATGACAATTTTACAGGGCTTCTCTTGCAAAGCTAGTCTTGTAAACAAAAGCCTTGCAAAAAATGCTTGTTCTTTTTCCGCATGGAGTCCTGGAACAGAAATTTACACTGCTGTATTGCCACACCATGCCACACTACCCCGCAATATTCTGTTCCAGCTGGCATTTAACTAAGATACAGGGCTCTGGCATTACAAGCCAATGCAATTCATTAAAAGATACATGTAAAATTATTGTACTTGGCTTGTGGTTCTGAATTTTCCATAGCTTGGTTGCAGATTTGCACAACATATGTACAAAGCTACACACTATTTCTCGGTGCCCCCCACCAGCAGCCTCTGAGGGATCAAGGATGCACAGGTCATGGAGGTGCCACCACCTTGATGAACCATGGTCATTGGTGTGTCAACACCTCCATTACCGGTCATTGAGCCAGTCATCAAGGTGTCAACACCACCATGACTAGTCATCAAGGTGTTAACACCCCCGGCGCGGCTGGTCAGAGGTGTCAATTACACTTCAATGACCGGGCATGGAGGTGTTGACACCTCCATGACCAGTCAGGGTCATTGAGGTGTTGACACCTCCATGACCAGTCATCGAGGTGTTGACACCTCCATGACCAGTCATTGAGGTGTTGACACCTCCATGACCGGTCACGGTCATTGAGGTGTCAACACCTCCATGACCGGTCACGGTCATCAAGGTGTCAACACCTCCATGACCGGTCACAGTCATCGAGGTATCAACACCCCCATGACCGGTCATGGTCATCAAGGTGTTGACACCTTGACAACCGGTCATCAAGGCGTTGACACCTTGATGACCGGTCATGGAGGTGTCAACACCTCAATGACCATGACCGGTCATGGAGGTGTTGACACCTCGATGACTGGTCATCAAGGTGTCAACACCTCGATGACCAGTCATGAAGGTGTTGACACCTCCATGACCGGTCATCGAGGTGTCAACACCCCAATGACCAGTCATCGAGGTGTTGACACCTTGATGACCGGTCATCGAGGTGTCAACACCCCAATGACCGGTCATCAAGGTGTTGACACCTTGATGACCGGTCATCAAGGTGTCAACACCTCAATGACCCGGTCATGGAGGTTTCAACACCTCCATTACCGGTCATGGTCATCGAGGTGTTGACACCTCTATGACCGGTCATGTTCATGGAGGTGTTGAAACCTCAATGACCCGGTCATGGAGGTGTTGACACCTTGATGACGGGTCATTGGAATGTTAACACCTCGATGACCAGTGTTGACACCTCCATGACCGGTCATGGAGGTGTCAACACCTTGATAGCCGGTCATGGAGGTATGTATACCTCGATGACTGGTCATGGAGGTGTGTAAACCTTGATGACTGGTCATGGAGGTGTGTAAACCTTGATGACTGGTCATGGAGGTGTGTAAACCTCGATGACTGGTCATGAAGGTGTGTAAACCTTGATGACCAGTTGCACACCTCCATGACCGGTCATTGAGGTGTTTAACACCCCAATGGCCGGTCATGGAGGTCATCAAGGTGTGTATCATTTGACTCCCCATCAGCAGCTACCAGAGGCTGCAAGTGGGGGGTACCAATGCAGCAAAATATATTTGGGTGGTTTGATTGATCTCTATGGGACAAGATTATTCTGGATGAAATTGGGACATGGCTTGCAATTTTCATGATCTCATCCAGATATCTGGAAATTTACAGAGTGGGATTTTTTGAAAGGCTATAGCGCGTTAGCTTCAAGCCTTGCTTTTTTGCTTCCCTGTCTCCCTATGCTAGTTTTACTCAGCTTTTTCTTTGCAAGGCTCATGCAATGCAAAAAATGGTTGGTAAAATTGAGGTGGATAGCTCTGTTGGCTGCTTTTACAGTGGTTTTTTTGCAAGGCTTCCTTTTAAAAGGCTAGGGGAGCAAGGAAAGCCCTGTAAAATTCATGATTAGCACCATGTACAATGGATATTACTAGGCATTGCATTTGCAGGGCTTAAGCCTTGCAAAATATAACTTGTAAAATTCTATATCCCCATACAAAACAGGTGTTTGGAAAGGAAAATATTTTTTCATTTTCCTCACAAAATTCAAAACAAACACGGGGCTTGATAGCGGCACGCCCGAAGGGCGTGCGCACACCCCCCCGAACGCCTAAAAAAAAGGCGTGCGGGGGCTGCACGCCTTCCCATAAAGGCGTGCAAACCCCCGCACGCCCTCCCCCGCATGCCACACGCCTACAAATGTTGTGAGGACGGCCGGCTTGGCGTGCGGCCCCGCCGGACAGGCGTGCTGGCCATGCACGCCTGTCCGGAGGGAGTGCAGGCCTTGCACGCCCTCCGGACAGGCGTGCACGGCTGGCACGCCTGTCCAGCCAGGCTCACGTAAGCCTCTCAAATTGAGAGGCTAACATGAGCCCCTTGGGGCCTTATAAGGGTACCAAACGGTGCCCTTATAAGGGTACCGAACGGTACCCTTATAAGGGTACCACTCGGTACCCTTATAAGGGTACCAAGTGGTACCCTTATAAGGGTACCAAACGGTACCCTTATAAGGGTACCGAGTGGTACCCTCATAAGGGTACCGTTCGGTACCCTCAAAAGGGTACCACTTATAAGGGTACCGAGTGGTACCCTCATAAGGGTACCGTTTGGTACCCTCAAAAGGGTACCACTCGGTACCCTTATAAGGGTACCAAGTGGTACCCTTATAAGGGTACCAAGTGGTACCCTTATAAGGGTACCAAGTGGTACCCTTATAAGGGTACCAAGTGGTACCCTTATAAGGGTACCAAGTGGTACCCTTATAAGGGTACCAAGTGGTACCCTTATAAGGGTACCAAGTGGTACCCTTATAAGGGTACCAAGTGGTACCCTTGAAAGGATACCACTCGGTGCCCTTATAAGGGTACCGTTTGGTACCCTTAAAAGGGTACCACTCTGTACCCTTATAAGGGTACCGTTTGGTACCCTTAAAAGGGTACCACTTGGTACCCTTATAAGGGTACCGTTTGGTACCCTTAAAAGGGTACCACTCGGTACCCTTATAAGGGTACCGTTTGGTACCCTTAAAAGGGTACCACTCGGTACCCATATAAGGGTACCACTCGGTACCCTTATAAGGGTACCGTTTGGTACCCTTAAAAGGGTACCACTCGGTACCCTTATAAGGGTACCGTTTGGTACCCTTAAAAGGGTACCACTCAGTACCCTTATAAGGGTACCACTCGGTACCCTTATAAGGGTACCGTTTGGTACCCTTAAAAGGGTACCACTCGGTACCCTTATAAGGGTACCACTCGGTACCCTTATAAGGGTACCGTTTGGTACCCTTAAAAGGGTACCACTTGGTACCCTTATAAGGGTACCACTTGGTACCCTTATAAGGGTACCGTTTGGTACCCTTAAAAGGGTACCACTTGGTACCCTTATAAGGGTACCACTTGGTACCCTTATAAGGGTACCGTTTGGTACCCTTAAAAGGGTACCACTCGGTACCCATATAAGGGTACCACTCGGTACCCTTATAAGGGTACCGTTTGGTACCCTTAAAAGGGTACCACTCGGTACCCATATAAGGGTACCACTCGGTACCCTTATAAGGGTACCGTTTGGTACCCTTAAAAGGGTACCACTTGGTACCCTTAAAAGGGTACCACTTGGTACCCATATAAGGGTACCACTTGGTACCCTTATAAGGGTACCAAGTAGTACCCTTATAAGGGTACCATTTGGTACCCTTAAAAGGGTACCACTTGGTACCCTTATAAGGGTACCGAGTAGTACCCTTATAAGGGTACCAAGGGGCTCACGTAAGCCTCTCAATTCAAGAGGCTTACGTGACACTCGGTACCCATATAAGGGTACCACTCGGTACCCTTATAAGGGTACCGTTTGGTACCCTTAAAAGGGTACCACTCGGTACCCATATAAGGGTACCACTCGGTACCCTTATAAGGGTACCGAGTAGTACCCTTATAAGGGTACCATTTGGTACCCTTAAAAGGGTACCACTTGGTACCCTTATAAGGGTACCGAGTAGTACCCTTATAGGGTACCAAACGGTACCCTTATAAGGGTACAGAGTGGTACCCTTTTAAGGGTACCAAACGGTACCCTTATAAGGGTACAGAGTGGTACCCTTTTAAGGGTACCAAACGGTACCCTTATAAGGGTACCAAACGGTACCCTTATAAGGGTACCGAGTGGTATCCTTTCAAGGGTACCAAACGGTACCCTTATAAGGGTACCACTTGGTACCCTTATAAGGGTACCACTTGGTACCCTTATAAGGGTACCACTCGGTACCCTTATAAGGGTACCGTTTGGTACCCTTAAAAGGGTACCACTCGGTACCCATATAAGGGTACCACTTGGTACCCTTATAAGGGTACCGTTTGGTACCCTTAAAAGGGTACCACTCGGTACCCATATAAGGGTACCACTCGGTACCCATATAAGGGTACCACTCGGTACCCTTATAAGGGTACCGTTTGGTACCCTTAAAAGGGTACCACTCGGTACCCATATAAGGGTACCACTCGGTACCCTTATAAGGGTACCGAGTAGTACCCTTATAAGGGTACCATTTGGTACCCTTAAAAGGGTACCACTTGGTACCCTTATAAGGGTACCAAGTAGTACCCTTATAAGGGTACCAAGGGGCTCACGTAAGCCTCTCGATTCAAGAGGCTTACGTGAGCCTGGCCGGACAGGCGTGCCGGCCGTGCACGCCTGTCTGGCGGGGCCGCACGCCGAGCCGGCCATCCTCACGCCATTTGTAGGCGTGCGGACGGCGTGCGGCATGCGGGGGTTTGCACGCCTGTATGGGAAGGGGTGCAGCCCCCGCACGCCTTTTTTTGAAGCGTTTGGGGGGGCGTGAGCACGCCCTTTGGGCGTGCCGCTATCAAGCCCCAACAAACACACCTTGATCCCAAATTTACATTTGATAGCAGTAAATAAATAACTCAATTGGAATTCAAAATTGTGATGAAATTCAATTCATGTCTATTTGCTTTTCATTATGTTTAATTGCAGGCAATCCCAAAAGTTAAGCCTTTTTGTGATTGCTCCAAAGACAGTTTTCAAGCCAAAATGATTACACCACATGTCTTTATTTGCATGCAAATTGAAGATATTCAAATATCCAGGTCATAAAGAAAGGTTCTGTTAGCTTATCTCTAATTTTTTCAGGAAAATGGGAGCCAAAATGATGGTTGCATGAAAGTATGAGTGTGTACTCCACATGTTTGAAAAATTGCCGAGGGAAGACATAAAACAAGAGAGAAGAGGAGACAGAAAGATCAGAAAAAGAAGAAAGAAAACAAGATACATACCTGGGAGGCAAGATGAAGAGTTTGTGGAAGGATGAGTAAAGATGCCTTCCACAACTCCTGCTCCTAGGTGAGGTACAGCTCACATGAAATATGATTGAAAACCAATGAACAGATGTGCGGCAGAAAAGAAAAAAAGCAAAAACAGCAAAGCAGAAATTGACTTGTCCAACCCTGATATATGCAGGCTCATAGAGGCCTGAGGTGTCATAGATTTGTGACTTTGAAAAAAGAGCTTGAGGGCCAGCCTGGAAAGATATCTGGGATACCCCAAAAACAAATTGGGCATTTTTTAAATTCAAGAAAGTCCCTATCATGATTTTTTGCTCTCAGAAAAATACATTTCATTGAAATAAGTAAGATAAAAACTCAATTAAAATTTATTTTGGTATCTTTTAGAATTTTAATGGACTGAGGAGCCTCCTGAATTTCTTTTGTTAAATTTGTACAACTGCCAGTAGATGGCAAAGGCATAGAGCAATGAAGCTTTTTGGTAACCCAGCCAGATTTCCCTTTGCCCTTTAAATCCATTGAATATAGGGCATTAATAAAAAACCCTGGGTGATCCGCGCTGACACCCGGGTTGACGTCCAGCCAACGTCAAGCGGACGGTTGGCCGACAAAGGCGCGCACCCGGTTTTCCGCGCACACACCCGGTTTTTTTGAATGATTTTTTTGGGGTCATTACTCAACCTTTTTTCGTGATTTCAATTTTTTTTCCCATACTTTTATATTTACCAAAATTTATGAAAATACTTTTGGGGCATGAAAATGTCATCTTGGCATGTAAAATTGAATTTCAACAGAATTTTGGTGTAAATTCCATTGGCCCGCAGCATATATTATTTACCAAGATTTTGAGTTTGTTTCCCACACTTTCAAGGGTGTATAATCTAATGGTCAACACCAATTTTGATGAAAAAAAATTGCTTCCCAGTTTTTGGGGGGGAAACCCGGTTTTTTCTACTACTAGGGAACACGCGGCTGCGCCGCGGGTCACCGCGTACAAGACACTGCACTGAATCTGTCAACAGTTGCAGTTCCACTGTCAACATTATTTCCAATGTTATTTACTTGTGATCACACTGTGACAGCGCACCCAACAATCAAAGTAATATCATTGGCGACGGAACCGGAACAACAAAAAGCTTGCCCTGCACAGCGAGGCCCAGACTCCAGCTGAGCTCAATGCTGTATTGAGGCAGGTGCTGGGGCCAAAGTCACCACATTTATGAGCAACACCGACCCCACAGGGCCCCCTGTCAACTACACAGTTTAGAGAAATCACGCGCCCAATTCAAAACCGCACCCAGTCCCGGCTCATGCAAGGGACCAACAACCTGGGGCACTGTTCCAATGGAATCAGCGACTCTGAATTCTAACGTGACTAAAGTCTAATGACATCAGAAGGATGACATCGGGCATTTTTGGAATCAGAATATTTTGACTACATATTTCTTGGCTATCTAATGGAGGACAATTGATGATCCAAAAATCAACGAGATAGGTTTTATCCTTGTGTCATCCCGGCTATGTACAGCGCTGAACTCGCTAGCCAAGCTTGGCCACCAAGAGTGACAACTCACTAGCGAAGCTTGGCCTGCCAGTTTTTCAACTTGGTGGAGCTGGGCCGTGACTGATATAAATTCATCAATCTGGGTGGCCAGCTCAGTGAGGAGAGAGAGAGAATGGAGGACTGCTCAGACGGACTGCTTTGTCCGGACAAAGGATGTTATGCATCGGAGTGAACCCTAATGTACAAGATATAGAGGAAGACCGATACAACACCGAGAGCGGCTCATAGGAGAATAGCCGAGAGTGGCTCATAGGAGAATAGCTGAGAGTGGCAAATACAAGTGTAGCACAGTCCGTTGGTGAAAAATGGAGATGTGATTTCCGTTGTTTATAGACTGCCTGCTCTGGAACCATTGTTTTGGGAAATGAGAAATGTTTCTAGCACAAAAGCAGTTCCTGGACCAAAAACGGCCAGGTCAGGAAATGTGGAAATCTGACTCGCATTCCTAGGCCTCCTGCTTATGAACCTCCAGTTTAGGGAATTCAAAAAGTTGTCTTGCATTTATGTCGGATTTGGATTAGCTGTTTCAGGAATTAGAAGATGGGCATTGACCAGTCAATGGGATCAAGACGGATCAGGGGTCATGCATGTGCTCCGGGGATGAACTGGGGAGACCTGAGAAGAAGTCTGACATCACGGGATTGTGAGTGGCAATTCGGCCGCTGCTTCAGGCCGCCAGTAATAGTGATTGGTGTAGTGGCTGTGGATGGCTCTGTGGACGGATATAGAATTGACATAGGAGCCGGAAGGAGGGTTCCCGGGTAGGGAGGGGCGATTGTTGGTTGAGCAAAAGGCATCTTTATATTGTGGCCGTGGAGCAGGTTGCAGGACCAATAATGGAAAAGGGTCTAACGTCGGACAAATGGTTTAGGTGATGGTCACAATGGAGGTCCGCCCGCCGAAAAGAGTAATGTGGCCGCAACAAAGATACTGGAGGAAAACAAAGCGACCGGCGTTGGCGCAAGCATGGTTCAAGGAGCATAAAAGGACTGGACCTATGAGCAGAATCTCCCCACAGCGCTTTCCCGAGTTATTGGAGACCACCGGTCCGTTACTCATGCTTGGGAATTTGCTTACGGGAATAGTGTTAGATGTAGAGCAGGCTTGTAAAAGGGCATTCTGCGGCGTCATTGTGGAACATGTTTCCGGACACTTGTTCAGGGGTATTACTGCTGAACAGGAGTACTACTGCTAAACAGTGTGACCGTAAAAACGCCCACAATGATGACCATGAATGCCCACATACAGGCCTGTGATGCATTTAACACTGTTCTAATTTTTGTACCCCTCATATTCAAAGATTCTTCAAGGTTTCAAATCTTTTTCCTCCACTTTGAGGGTCGGGGAAAACCATGGAAATATTCATTTTCCATAAAAATGCCCCCTTGACATGTTTCTGATCTGGGCAAACCAGGCAGAATTGGACAAATTGTTAAACAGCTGCTGTGCGTAAGCCGTTCATGGGATATGGAAAATTTTTATACAGTAAAGAACTATATCCATTACTTAATTTCTGATCCACTTTTGAGCCCATTTGGACATGCCAAACAGAAGTTAAAACATTTGAGTAGGAGGAGATTTTGGCCAAATCTTCAAACGGCTGCTGCACATAAACCGTTCATGGGCTATGGAAACTTTTCATACAGTAAAAACTATATCCATTAATTAATTTATGATCCACTTTTGAGCCCATTTGAACATGCCAAACTGAAGTTACAACTTTTGAGTAGGAGGAGATTTTGGCCAAATCTTCAAATGGCTGCTGCACGTAATCCGTTCATGCGCTGTGGAAAATTTTTGTAACATTAAAAACGATATCTATTACTTAATTTATGATCCACTTTTTAGCACATTTGGACATGCCAAACTGAAGTTACAACGTTTGAGTAGGAGGAGATTTTGGCCAAATCTTCAAACGGCTGCTGCACGTAAACCATTCATGGGCTATGGAAAATTTTTGAAAAAGTAAATACTATAGCCATTACTTAATTCCTGATCCACTTTTGACCCTAGTTGGAAATGTCAAACAGAAGATATCTCAATTGATAGAAACGGGTATGTAATGATTGACAGGCAGACTATAAGTAAGACGTATGATAGAAGATATCAGAAAAAGACACAATAAAAACTAAAAGAACTAATAAGAATCAACTGAAATATTTTTTTAAGTCTGGCAGATCTTCTTCTAGGAGCATACAAAACCTGTTGACCTAGGTCTAAATTGGGTTGAATGGAATCTTGCCAGGCAACAGCATCAGTCTGGGCATAAGAGTTCCAAAAGAAATTAACTTGAGGGCTAGGCCATATGCCACTCTTGAGATTGAAGCTGATGATATGGCGGATTTTTTTGATGAGGATCATACGGATAGGAGAGACCGGGGTGGTGGGAGGAGGATAAGAAAGGGGAAGAAAAACAGCCTGTATATCATCAGAAAATATGACTACTGGTCTTTTGTAAGTGTCAGAAAGCAAATATCCATGAGTAGGGAAAGTCATCCAGTACTCCTCTGGGGCCATGCCCTTTCCAGCCCAGGAAAGAGCATCCACCAAGAGCTGTTGGTCCTTGTGATCCCAAACATTGGCCAGGAAGGTTTGATTGGAGTAGAGGGGGTTTGATTTGAATTCAGTCTTCATTTCCTTCCTGATTTGGACCCATTTGTTAGAGGACCTTCCCATACTGACAGCAGCAGCTTGCAAGCCACAATTCCCATTGCCAAGGACATTACTAACAGTAGTGATAAATGGTATGACCTCTTGAGGTTGAATCCTGAAGGAGTACTTGTACTAAATGCAATTCAAATAAGGGAGGGGGTTCAAGAATTAGAGGAGAAATGTATGAAGAAATACTAACCTTTTGGACATCCAAATCTTCATATACACTGACACTCCGCTCAGTGGGAGCAATGGTGGTAGGATGGGATGCTGAAATGCTAGCTGTCATTTGAGACTTATATAAAGTAACAGGTAGATATGTCAACAAAATGACAGATAAGACATTAAAGAGGAAAGGAATATACTCACCCCAAAGGGCTGGTAAGCACCATCTTCATCATCTGTATTACCTTTCCTCCCTATGTAATTGAACAATTTTGGTAGCTTTTGAAGGGTTCTGCCTGATCTCTGGTGATGAAAAAGAAGCAAATTGAAGCCCTGATATTGATTCAATATGATAAATTCATGAGAAAACAACTTACAGTCTTGATGTGTTCAGATTCTGCCTCTGAGTGATCATCTAAAGGGTATTCAGGTGGATCCATGGGCCCATCTGACTCAGATTCATCTTCTTCTGTTTCCTCAGCCTACCAAACAAATATATAACCCATAAGCCCTTGGGTAATGAATCAGTTTTAAATAGATCCTCACCTCTGACTCTTCAGTTTCTTCCTCCCTTTCAACTACTTCCCTGGGTCTTCCTTGTCACCTCTAAAATAAATTACAAGTGACACATCAGAAGAAATGTACAGAGAATAGTAAGTAATGAACAAGAAAACTCACCTTGGGATCTCCAGTTTCCAATTTAATCTCAGGATTCTTCTTTGGTCGTCCACGTCCCCTCTTTGCCTATGTAACACATCAAGGAACACATGAGATGAAAAAAAACAAGAAACTTGAAATAAAGAGAATTTCACACCATTCCATCCTCAAAGGTAACTTTCTTAGGCCTGCCTCTTGTCTTCTCCTTGTTTTCAATGTGTTCAAAAGCTGAAGGGTCCCGTTTGGTTGAAAAGGTTGAGATGTGCTTTCTTTTGGAATTCTTGGGTCTTCCTTGAGTTTGGCGGTCCTTTCCAAGAATTGGTTCTTCAATGGCTGAAGTTGAATAAGTTCCAGAGAAGAGTTTGTTGATTTCGGATATGTAGAATTGTTGTTCTCTGGGTTCAAATTCATCAAACTTGCTGTACAATCGTCCCATGTATATTTTGGAGTTTTTTTCTTTGGAGGGGATATTGGATTCTTGAGAGGGTTCTTCATAAGGGATGAATTCATTCTGGCAAAAAGTGGATGATCAGAATGAGAGATTTGAGCAACATATGATGAAAGGGAAAAACAAGTCATTAAAACAAGAACACTCACTTCATGAATAGCTTTTGTGTGCCACTGGGGATGGAAATCAGATAAGGAGAACTTGGTGCCTTCTTCCCTAGCTTGGTGGATTTGATGGTCAAAGGGAATCCCCATAGAAGAAGGGTAGCTCCCAGTGCAAGGGCGAGTTGGTGGCCTGGAGATGTGATGAGAGTGGACTATTTTGAGAGCATAATGGGAGATGTTGCCACTGAAATTGACAAGAGAAGGTGGAAGGCCAGTGAGATGCTTGTGAAATTGTTGGGCTGATTCTATGTATCTTTTGTGGAGCTGGATAGAAAGGGCATCATATATTTGATTGACTACAGTAGATAAAGAACCAGTAGAAGAGGTGATAAATCTTTTGATATATGCGTGGGCACCTTCAACTTGAGAAGTGACAGTGTTACCAAAGTGATGGTGTTCATTGATGAAGCAGGAAACAATTTTTTCTTTGAGAGGAAGGATGTTTTTGAGGATATAATCAGAAGTAGGAGGATTCCAGGCCATTGTAAGCTGATTGAATTTCTTGTGATATTTCGAGACAGTGTCAGAGTTGATCAATTTGTTCCATTGGGATTGGAAGTTGGTCTATTCAGCTTCAGACTTGAAGTGCTTCGAGCAGTTGGATTTGATGTTCTTTTTGATGTGCCAGCTGCACAGATGGTGAGAAGAATTTGGGAATACAAGATTAATGGCATTGATAAGGGTCTGCTCATTGTTGGTGAGAAACACAGAAGGGTTCTCTTTGTCAATGAATGTGTGAAGTTGTTCTAGAGCCCAGGCATAGTCTTATTTTTTTTCAGAAGGGATAAAACAGAAAGCAATAGAAAAGTTGCAATTGGAGGAATTAACACCAACAATATGGAGAAGGGGCATCTTATATTTGTTGGTCTTGTAGGTGCAGTCAAGGATTATGATGGTGGGAAATATTTTGGCCAGGATGAGTGAGTTTGAATGAGCAAAATATAAAGAAGTTATTTGGCTATCTGTGGTTTGTATTCTGTGATAGAAGTCTTTTTTGCGGATCTCAAAAACTAAGGCTTCAATGGGGGTTCTACCATCCAGATAGGTTCTTCTCATGGTGTTGCAAGCATTGTAGATAGTGTTGAGGGTAGAGACAGAGGGGTTAGGGTTTTGTTGCATCAAAGCAGACTTGATCTTGAGGAGAGGAACACCTGTGGGTGTTAATTCTTGGACCAGGTTGAGTTGTTGATCATTCAATCTCCTATGGGCAGCATGATGGGATGGATCTTCTGAAGGGGGATGGTTATGATGAGGTTCTTTGATTTTGATTTGGAATACACCTTGTTTTTTGTAGAAGTTCCCAGTGAATTTGAAAGGGCAGTCCACTTTTTGAGTCTTCCCCAAATAGTCTCCAGCCGTTGGCTGGGCAGTGTCAGCTTTATCAAAAACATCAGTGGTCCTATCCTCACCATGTTGAGTGGTGAAACAGCCAATGCAGATGGCATAGCCATGATCTGCAGCCCACTTTTGGGCAGCCCTATATAAGTCCTAGCTTAACAAAGCCTCTCCCGGGGGTTGTCCCCGCAGGACGATCTCCGTAGGAGAGGCTTATGACTAATGTCAGCTTTGGTGCGTGGGCGCTCGGCCCCTGAAGCTATAAAATCAGCATCTCCTTTCTTCTAAAAATTATATAAAATCAACCTGGGCACTTGTGGCACTGCTGTGAGCAGGCTCGGATAGGCTAGGATGTGATCTGTATACACATTGCTTCAGCACCATTACTTGCGCTATCATCCATCCATGATGTTGAGCCAAAATCTTTGGCTCAACTTTTTGTCAAGTTCCATTATGTTATAAGACAATCTTGAGTTGCATAAAATTTCAATTCCTTTCAAATTGCTGTCAATACATGTCAACAAGTTGGAAGTTTTAATGCCTCATGGCTTTCTAGGGTGTCCAAAACATTAAAGCCCCATTCAGCGGAGTCAAAGACTTCTTGAAATTGTGTAACTGCTTTCAGCTTCAAAATTGTCCAACTTTGCATCAACCACAACCTGCATTGATCAATCACTTCTATCAATTACCTTTTTCAATATGATCTTACCTCCAAAAAGAAAAGTTACAAGCGGAAATCTGACTCCAATTATTCGGTCACCGGCGGCGACAAGCATCGATGTCTACAAGAAAGTGCACAAAAGAAAAGATACATCTCCTAAGAAGTATATTGGCAACATATCTCAGTTGATGTGATGTAGTTCATCATAAAGCCTTTTGGTGTCATCTTATTGGGAAGCGTGCGGAGTAACTTGCAGATGTTGATGGTCTTTGCATCTTTTGTAACCTTTTCATGAGTAATTGCGGCTGACATGGTGCTGTTTGATGGTTGGTATGATGCTTTCAGGCTGTTATGGGAATGAAGAGAGCAGAAGTCGCTTATGACTATGTGCTCTCAAGTAGTATGTGTTATGAGACCGGGCAAAACCATTATGGGAATGAATAATGTTTATTTTGATACTCATTGACAGTTGTGGAATATGATAAGTGTGTTCTTGACAGCGTAGCACATGGGATGTTTTTTTATAGAAAAACAATAAAATTGAGATGGATAATAAGAGGGTCTATAGGAACAAATTTGAGGAAGTTGTCACATCAATAGAAAGAGCAAAAATTGAGGATTCTAATGGTGCAATAAGGCGCAGAAAAAGGCTTCAGGAAGGGGTGCAAAAAAGGAGGGACAAAAACCTCCTGCAAAACTGGGCTGGCTCTCACGCCAGAAAAGCTGGATCAGTTGCAAGTCCCTCCTTCGGAGGCGGCGCTTTGCGCCCCCTACAATTGAGGGATTGTTGTTACGTTAGATATAAGTCCTCTGTGCATTGATATGATAGCTCAGGAGGGGGGGAAAGATCATGGGTATTGGAGGTGGTGGATGGAAGAAGAGCTGAGTTGATATGAAAATGAGACATGTTAGATGATGGAGTTGGGATTGAGTTGGATAGAGAAGAATTGAAATTCCCTTTTTTTGGAAGTTTTGTGTGGAGAAAGCTGAAAGAGTAGAGGAAAATCTGAGACCGTAGTTACGTAGAGATGAAGAAGAGAAGAAAAAAGAACTGGTTTTTATAGAGGAAGGATGAAAGTGGTAGGGGAAACTGAGTTGGGAGTTTGAGGAGTGAGCAAAAAAAAAAAAACCTTTTGAGAAACTTTATCAAAAATCAGAGATGGTAGTGCTGAAGAGGAGGGAAAACGGTGAATTTTGGTGAATTTTGGTGTTTTTTTGTTTGATTTGGTTGAGGAGTGGTTGAGCAACGGGGGTTTGCAGTTTAGTGGGGGGGTGGTGACGGTTTTTGATTGTGGTGAGCGGTTTTTGATGTGGTTGATGGTAGATGTTCAATGAGTCAGCTCGGCTGAGCCCGCTGAGCATGATTTTCAAGTTTTTATGCATATTGCATGAAAGATAAAAATAATAAAACCAGGTGTGTAAAAGAAATCAGGCAACTAGGGGTTTATTTCATCTGTTAGATACCACGCTATAACATTTAAAATAACAATCCTTTGTTTTTATCTAACAATTTTCTGGAGCGCACTAAGAGACCTATAATAAATAAATACCAGTGAGATGAAAATAATATGTACCTAGGGGCAGGGGCTTCTCCTCCTTGCTAACTAGGCTACGACTGAGGCTGTTGGCAAATTTCCTTGCGACTTGGCTCCCACAATCTTTTGTGTGATTCTTTTTGTCACTTGTTTATTTCACTTTCTTCTTTTCTTGACTCTTATAGCTATTGTTGCTATCGTTGCTGTGTTTTATCAATTAGAAAAGCTGTAAGCGTCTCAAAGATTGTTTTATCATGGTGATGATAAAGCGTAGTGACAAACTCACTCGTTAGTCTCACAACTGATACAAGCGGCCAAAGATTGATCTCAATAGTAGTTATTGGTTATTCTTTCGGCGAGGGAACTAATAGTTGTTCAAAGTGAGGGGTGGATTAAAACTGTTTGTTAGTCCCACTTCACTTCGTACAGAACTCCTAGCAAGCAGTACTCACGATCGTTGCTCGTGGGGCATTTCTGTCTTGCGCAGCTTAGCTCCTTTCGTCAGGAGCTCCTGTCGTTCCATCCTTGCATCATCTGTGAGCATGCAAAGTTTTTGGGAAAGACAGGGTCAGCTGCGCTGCCATGGTGGATACTCTGTTTGGAGGTCACATGTGACTTACCTTGCGTAGTCACACGCTTACGCTACTTGCAGGGAAGTTTGTCTCTGCTTTGCTCAGCAGGTGTAATCTGACAGCCTGGGTTGCTTCGAAGCGCTAGGCAAGAAGCAGACGTTTCCTGCGGAGTTGAGACGCCTATAGCTGCAAGGGATCTACGAATACCACATCGACCAGTTGGCTTTGTGAGGAAATCAGCTGAATTTAAAGTCGTCTTGATGTAGCGAAGTTTAATGAGCTTTGATGTGACTAGTTCCCGGACGAAGTGGAGTCGTATATCCATATGCTTTGTTCGGAATCCGTTTTGAGAGATTTTGCTCCTTGCTAAATCAATGGCACCTTGATTGTCTATGCCAACTGGTATCTCGTTGGGGGTGTAGTTGAGTTTGATCTCCGATAAGAGATTGGCCAGCCATGCGATTTCTCTCCCTAGGTCGGAGAGAGCCTTGTACTCCGCTTCGGTGGACAATAAGGATAAAGTCGCTTGCCTTGTGGCCTTCCATGATATGGTTTGACTGTTTGTGAGGACTATGTAGCCAATGACAGACCTCCGAGTATCGGGGCAATTTCCCCAGTCCGCGTCGACATGCGCACTGAGAGCAAGTGATTCCTCTTTCTTGAAGACCAGCCCCACCTGTTTTGTGCCCTTAAGGTAACGGAACACCTGCTTGGCAGCTCAATAGTGCTGAATGCCAGGGCGTTCAAGGTGCTGCGAGAGCACGCTGACGGCGTAAGATACATCCGGGCGAGTTAGAACGCTTAGATAGTTCAAAGACCCAATCAACGCGCGATAATTGATTACTAGCTTCTGGAATTCATCCATTTCATGCGACGTCGCCGCTTTGAGATGCTCCTTGGGATTGAGAGGACACGACGCAATCGGGGCTTCCTTGAGGCCAAATTCTTGGAGTTTACGCTCGATATATTGTGTTTGGTGGATGTGAATCATGGCGTCGGATTGATTGATGTTCATTCCTAGAAGAAATTCAGCCGTTCCGAGATATTTGATGTCAAATTCGGACTCCATTTCCTTCTTGAAGATAAGGGGGTCCTTGCTGATTACAACTAGATCATTGACGTGTGCAAAAATCCATGTTGCCGGCTTCCCTTCAGATGCCAATCGAACAAACACACAAGGATCAGATTCGGTTTGCTTGAAGCCAATACTCTCCAGGAATACGCGCAGGTTCTTGTACCACACAGATGAGGCCTGCTTAAGGCCATAAATCGCTTTCCTCAGTTCGAGGACCGTTCCGGATGGACATTGGAAGCCATGGGGTGGATAGAGAGTAACTTTGTCCTCTAGAGGGCAAGTCAGGAAGGCACTTCGCACATCCAATCGGTGAATTTCAAGGCCAGAATTCAGCGCAAACAACAAGAGAAGCCTGAGGGACGCGGCTTTGCCAGTCGGAGCATATTTTTGGTCGAAATTGATGCCGAAGGTCTGCCTAAAGCCCTGAGCACATATACAAGCCTTATGCTCCACAACTTGATTGTCCTGACCCAATTTCCTCTGATACGCCCTAGTGGAAGCAATGGGCAAGTCGTCTGGTCAACATTGCCGTTCTATCCAGACCTCATGCTTTGCCATGTTGTTGAGTTCCTTCTTCTCTGCCGCTTTCCATGCATCGCAATCTGGGCTCTTCATCGCCAGAGCATGAGACTTGGGGTACATTGTTGAGGAAACAAAGCATACTTGTTTGCGCAAACTTTTGCCGGTAATGATGTTCTCAGCATCGATTGCACTGGATACCGGATCAGCGGGTTGATGGTCACAAACATACACCCAGCGCCGGCCACCGTCTGGTAAAGCCGGAAAAGCATCGACTATTTCTTCCTCCCCAGCATTATCTTCGCGAGGGTCTTCAACTGACAACGCCTCTTCGAAGGGCAAGATGGGGTCCGGATGGAATACTGGTAGTTCATCACCAGCGGTCGTCGGGCGCACGCTGTAGCTTTTACGTTGAGCTGGGCATACTGGAAAGTTCTGCTCGTCAAATTGCACCTTGCGCGAATACGTGATCGATTTTTCGCAATGCTTGATGATTCGATAGGAGGTATAGTCATTGGTATAACCAAGCAGCGTTCCCTCCCAACATATCACTTCGAATTTATCGTCTCGTTTCGCCTTGGGCTTTAGCGCCCAGACCTTGCAACCGAAAGGTTTGAAAAATTCAAGTCGAGGCTTCTGCTTGAGGAAGAGAGTGACGGGAGACGCTTTGCTTTTTGAGAGCGATGGTAACACATTGGTCGTCGCAGCTGCCATCATAACCGCTTCTGCCCACCACTCCGGCGCCATCTTCGAGTTGAGTAGCATGCATCGCACCATCTTGATGATAGTCCAATTCGCCCTCTCCGCCATTCCATTATGCTGCGGGGTGTACGAAGGAGCAACGTTATGCTGAATTCCCTCCTTCTCGAGAATTTCTCCAAGCGTTTTGTTGCAAAACTCCCCGCCACCATTGGTGATCAGTTTCTTGATGGTTTTGTCGGTTTGCTTCTCATATCAATTTTTGTACTTCAAGAATTGCTTGGTTGCTTCCGATTTTCCCTTTAAAAGCGCCACATGGATAAATCCCGAGTGTTGGTCCACAAGGGTGAGAAAGTAGCGAAATCCTCCGTTGGAGGCGGGGCTGATTGGTCCAACGAGGTCCCCGTGAACGACTTCAAGGTTGGCCGTCGTCGGTGCAAACGTCCCCTGAAATGGTGCACGAATCATTTTTCCTGACATGCATGCATCGCAATTCACCGCATCTTCGAGTGGAAGATCCAAGGCTACTTTAAGACGCGCCAGACTCGCATGTCCAAGTCTCGCGTGCCATTTTTGCAGTGGGCTGACACTCGGCACCATCGACATCACGAGAGCCACCGGACGAATAGGCCCAGCTCCTTCAATCTCGAATATGTTATTGTCAGATTTCAAGCTCAGGACATGGTTTCCATTTAGAGTCAACTCCATTTTGTCCTTCAAGCGTTTAATGAGTGCTGAATCCTTTACGAGTTGAGCGAATGAGACTAGATTGGTGGTGAGGTTTGGTACAAAAAGAGCCTCTCGAAGCGTAAAGGTTGACCCATTGACAGAGATTTTCGCGGTTCCTCTTCTGGTAGCCGTCATTTCAATCAATTCCGCCCCGGAGCCTGTTAATATGTACACGAGGGTCGGTTCTGACTCAACGAAGAATTCCATTGAGTTGAACATGTGTTGGCTAGCTCCTGAGTCAAGCACCACAGCATCGCGTTTAGCATTTGCGCCGGTATAGTAGGCGAAGTCCTCCGATTGATTAGAGGAGGCAGTCGTCGTGTTATAGTTTGTTGCCTTTTTGGTTCCGCCATTGTCTTTCTCCTTTCTTGGTTGTAAGAACCAGCATCTGGCTTCAGAGTGAGTAGTCGATTCTGGATTATGGTATCCGGGAGAACACAGGTGTTCAATTTGACGCTTCTTCTTGTTTCGATTTGACTGATTCCCAGAAGAATTGTTTCCCGCATTGTTGTTCGACGTGGTGGTTGCTAAAGCCAGAGTTTGTCGATTAGCTGCTTCCGCCAGTCGTTGAACCGATTCATGATTGGCAAGCTCCCGTAGCTTGTCTAGGAGCAAAGACGGATCTGCTAGAGTAGTCATATCACCAAGGAGCCTTTTCATGAGTTCTGGTTGTTTCTCGGTGATTTTCTCCATTATGGTGACGCTGACCACGCTCTGTTTGGTATTGATTCCAATCATGCTTACTTTGGTCAGGGCCGCCTCAATCTTGGTGACGAACTGAAGCAGATCGTTCTCATAGGGAACGCGAGTGAAGCCCGTCCATACTCTGTAGATGCCATATATGGAAGCGGTCGCATAGTTGGTCTTTAATCGCTGCCAAATTTTGTGAGCGCTTCTCCTGCATGTTAACTTGATACTGTTAAAGATTTCGGGGAGGACCTTCGAGCTCAAGATCAACCAGGCCTCTAGGATTTGCTTGTTGGTTTGTTGGTCGGTCGGCTCGACAGGTTCCGCTTGACAGAGGTGCCACAATCCCTTGTATTCAAGGTACACTTCCATGGTGCTGGACCATAGTGAGTAGTTGTTACCGTTAAATATCGGGATGTGGATGACGTCCTTCTTGTCGCGCCTAGTTAAGGTCGTAGTAAGATCCGCATTAATGGATATACCGGCATTTTGACTGCTACTAGCAGCTGCACGGTTTCCTGCGGACGAAGCTCCTCTGCCCCTGTTGCTTGACATGTCGAATCGCGCTTTGAGTTCAATTCAATTTTTGAAGTCCGCTCCATGGAGTGGCGAGACTGTAAATCTAAAATAAATCAGGCAACTAGGGGTTTATTTCATCTGTTAGATACCACGCTATAACATTTAAAATAACAATCCTTTGTTTTTATCTGACAATTTTCTGGAGCGCACTAAGAGACCTATAATAAATAAATACCAGTGAGATGAAAATAATATGTACCTAGGGGCAGGGGCTTCTCCTCCTTGCTAACTAGGCTACGACTGAGGCTGTTGGCAAATTTCCTTGCGACTCGGCTCCCACAATCTTTTGTGTGATTCTTTTTGTCACTTGTTTATTTCACTTTCTTCTTTTCTTGACTCTTATAGCTATTGTTGCTATTGTTGCTGTGTTTGATCAATTAGCAAAGCTGTAAGCGTCTCAAAGATTGTTTTATCATGGTGATGATAAAGCGTAGTGACAAACTCACTCGTTAGTCTCACGACTGATACGAGCGGCCAAAGATTGATCTCAATAGTAGTTATCGGTTATTCTTTTGGTGAGGGAACTAATAGTTGTTCAAAGTGAGGGATGGATTAAAACTGTTCGTTAGTCCCACTTCACTTCGTACAGAACTCCTAGCAAGCAGTACTCACGATCGTTGCTTGTGGGGCATTTCTGTCTTGCGCAGCTTAGCTCCTTTTGTCAGAAGCTCCTGTCGTTTCATCCTTGCATCATCTGTGAGCATGCAAAGTTTTTGGGAAAGACAGGGTCAGCTGCGCTGCCATGGTGGATACTCTGTTTGGAGGTCACATGTGACTTACCTTGCGTAGTCACACGCTTACGCTCCTTGAAGGGAAATTTGTCTCTGCTTTGCTCAGCAGGTGTAATCTGACAGTGTGCACGCAGAAAACCGGGTTTTCTGCGCAGAAAACCGGGTGTCAGCACATATTACCCGGGTTTTTTTATTAATGCCCTAAATATATGCCTCTTTTCTACAGTCAATCTTTGTCAAAATTTCACATGTAAAGCATAATTACAATTGGTTAAACTGGAAGTTTCTTTTTTAAATTTACCTTATCTATCAGCCGTAGAATGTAGCTTAGAGAGAAAAATCTCATGTTGAAATGGTAATCACCTTTTTGATTCTTTCTGATAATAATGAATAACCAATAAGCCCATTTTTTTCTCAAATAATTATGATCCATACCACAAAGAAAATTTCCAACTATAATCTGTCCTTGAAAAAATAAAAAGTGAAAGGATACCATTGATGTATATGAAAGAGTGTGCCAATGAACTGGGATCCTTCAAGAATCACAGATCATCAAGTTCCAAATAGAGCTTGAAAACAGTTTGTTAATCATGTTATTATACTACTGCATTTTTTAGCTGTTCCATCCAAAGATGCATCACAATCAGCTTTTAAAATGGTCAAAATTCACTAGAATGATGCTGGAAAATCTAACAAAAATGTACCCCAATGATTCCAAAACATGACTGAAGTAATGCCTCTCACCAGGGGAGAGGAGGGGGAACTCCCCAGGGAGTGCCATAGCTTAAGTTGACCCTGGTTTTGGTCTGAACTCTGTCAGAAGTCAATCAGAAATTTTTGATGAACTATTCCTTTCAATAAGGTGAAACTAGGGTCCAGGGCGGCTGCGCCGCCCCACCCACAGTAGGTTTGAAAAGATCCACAGGGAAAAAGTTTTTGGCATCATGTTGAGCCCTCCCCATCAACAGGGCCTCTTTCAGGGGTCTGGAAGAGCTTTGAAGTTATTGCGGGGGGTTGCAACCAATACAACCCCTTTTGCAGTGAGTTAACAACTCTGTATTCTTGAGGAAGAATTGTCCTTATCAGGATAGGTGAGATCTAAGGTACCACTGTGCTTTTCAAGGATTTCTTTACGGACTGTAATCATTGCTTGTTGTGTGAGAACCAAAGCAGGAAGGAGAGGTTACACAGAAGCAAGAAAATAGAAGAGCCATGAAGAATACACAGAAGAAATCATTTTTCTATTTGATAATCAAGATGATTCATGCATGGCCCATTTCACAGCTATTCTGGCTTCACGTGCAATTTTGTGCCACTTGTCCTGGCAATGTGTGACTGTTTTAAACACCCCCAGAAGCATTCTGGAGGTGTTTGACCACATTTCAACGCTACTTGAAATGCTTCAAGAATGCAAATTCAATTTGCAGTAATGGGTGCAACCCTTCTTGTTCTTGATGGATTGGGTTCTGGAAGTCACAGTGGCTTCTTATTGAAGAATCAACTACCTCGTACCTTTGTTTCCAATAAACCATCCAAAATTGGACAAATGAGCAGGTATACCCTGCTCACCAAGCAGTCTTGGTGAGCAGGTGTACCCTGCTCACCAAGCAGTCTCGGTGAGCAGGTATACCCTGCTCACCAAGCTTCTCACTGAGCTGTCTTGGTCAGCAGGTGAATTTGCCTGCTCACCAAGATTCCTCGGTGAGCAGGGTATATCTGCTCACCAAGATACCTTGGTGAGCAGGGTATACTTGCTCACCGAGAAAGCTTGGTGAGCAGGCTATACCTGCCCACCGGGACAGCTCGGTGAGCAGGTTATGCCTGCTCACCAAGACAGCCGGGTGAGCAGGTATATCCTGCTTGCCGAGACATCTCGGTGAGCAGGTGCATCAGTTGAGCAGGTATACCTTGCTCGCCAAGGGGTCTTGGTGAGCAGGTATACCCTGCTCGCCAAGGGGTCTTGTTGAGCAGGTATACCCTGCTCGCCGAGGGGTCTCGGTGAGCAGGTATACCCTGCTTGCCAAGGGGTCTTGGTGAGCAGGTATACCCTGCTTGCCGAGGGGTCTTGGTGAGCAGGTATACCCTGCTCGCCGAGGGGTCTTGGTGAGCAGGTATACCCTGCTCGCCGAGGGGTCTTGGTGAGCAGGTATACCCTGCTTGCCAAGGGGTCTTGGTGAGCAGGTATACCCTGCTCGCCAAGGGGTCTTGGTGAGCAGGTATACCCTGCTTGCCAAGGGGTCTCGGTGAGCAGGTATACCCTGCTCGCCAAGGGGTCTTGGTGAGCAGGTATACCCTGCTCGCCGAGGGGTCTTGGTGAGCAGGTATAACCTGCTCGCCGAGGGGTCTCGGTGAGCAGGTATACCCTGCTCGCCAAGGGGTCTTGGTGAGCAGGTATACCCTGCTTGCCAAGGGGTCTTGGTGAGCAGGTATACCCTGCTTGCCAAGGGGTCTCGGTGAGCAGGTATTCCCTGCTCGCCAAGGGGTCTTGGTGAGCAGGTATTCCCTGCTTGCCGAGGGGTCTTGGTGAGCAGGTATACCCTGCTCACTGAGACAGCTCGGTGAGCAGGTATACCCTGCTCACTGAGACAGCTCGGTAAGCAGGTATACCCTGCTCACCAAGACAGCTCGGTGAGCAGGTGTATCCCTGCTCACCAAGCAAGGTGTTTTGTTGAGGCTCGGTGAGCAGGTATACCCTGCTCACCAAGACAGCTCAGTGAGCAGGTATACCCTTCTCACCGAGACAGCTCAGTGAGCAGGGATACACCTGCTCACCAAGCGAGGTGTTTCAGTGACTCGTGAGCAGGGAAAGTCTGCTCACCAAGGGGTCTTGGTGAGCAGGTAAAGCCTGCTCACCAAGGGGTCTCGGTGAGCAGGTAAAGCCTGCTCACCGAGTAGTCTCGGTGAGAAGGTAAAGCCTTCTCACCAAGCGGTCTCAGCGGCAGGTAAAGCCTGCTCACCAAGACAGCTCAGTGAGCAGGGATACACCTGCTCACTGAGGTGTCTTGGTGATCAGGGATACAACTGCTTGCCGAGACAGGTTGGTGAGCAGGTGTCCACCTGCTCACCAAGGTGTCTTAGTGAGCAGGGATACACCTACGTCACCAAGACACCAGGCACCTCAATGAGCAGGTGTATTCCTGCTCACCGAGCTGTCTTGGTGAGCAGGAAGGTTGCCTGGCAACATACAACCATTCCCCTAGAAAGTTGTGTGGGCAGGCTGCGTTGCATCTTGTCGCATGGTTACAATGGGTCACCAGCGGAACATGCAACGGTTGTAATGACCATGACACGCAAAACTGAAACTGTCCAAAGAAACTCGGGAGAGTCTTTATTTTTTTTCTTGTTGGAAAATCCAGTCCATTACGACAAATGAAATGAAATGTTTAAAAAAAAAAAAAAACAAGTGGAACTCCGGAAAAAAAGAAAGCAAAAAAAAGTAAGGAGACACCTTAACAACAGCCATGCCCTCATGATTACAATTCCGAGTCGTCATAGGGGGGGCTTGATAGCGGAACGCCCAAAGGGCGTGCGCACGCCCCCCCGAACGCCTAAAAAAAAAAGGCGCGCGGGGGCTGCACGCCTTCCCAACCAGGCGTGCAAACCCCTGCACGCCCTCCCCCGCATGCCGCACGCCTACAAATGGCGTGAGGACGGCCGGCTTGGCGTGCGGCCCCGCCGGACAGGCGTGCTGGCCATGCACGCCTGTCTGGAGGGCGTGCAGGCCTTGCACGCCTGTCTGGAGGGCGTGCAGGCCGTGCACGCCCTCCGGACAGGCGTGCACGGCTGGCACGCCTGTCCGGCCAGGCTCACGTAAGCCTCTCGAATCGAGAGGCTTACGTGAGCCCATTGGTGCCCTTATAAGGGTACCAAACGGTACCCTTATAAGGGTACTGTCGGCCTACGTGATGCCAAGAACAAAGTTCTTCTAGCTACACGTGGTGCAAAGATATGAAAAGGTAGTTTCACGCGTGGGTCTCACGGTGAAATGGGGTAAAGTAGAAAAAAGGAGAAAGAAATATAACAAAAAGCAAAAGCTTTTTATCAAAGAGGGGCCTGAGTTACAGGGGTGTTTACGGTGCCCTCTATGAATTAGATCCTGAAATATCAGGGGTACTCTAATTATCTGGTCCTTTGACAAGGAGTACACCCAGAAATGACAAAGAAAGAAGTGCTACGGGGAATTTTACTCACTAATGCTAAAATCCACGCAAAGGGGTCTTCTTCAAGCTTGGCAGGGATCTTGAGGCGTCAAAAGTAGTCAAGAATTGATTGGAAAGCTGGGGATTTGTTGTGGTAATTGTTGGTTAAGGTGATGATCCAATATAACAGGTATAACAAGGCTAATAACTAGTGTAAAGGCTGGTTGATTGCGTTGGTATATGCTGGTATGATAAAAGATGATGGGGATTGTCAAAAGTGGGCAAACAAAGCTCTTTAAATATCAATTCTGGGCCACTGTGTGCATGGTAATTTGCCTCAATTGCAGGTGTAGCCCATTTCAAACCAAACCAGGCCATTGTTACGCTAGTTTGGACCAAAAGGGCAAGCCACACCTGCTTATGGGTAAATACACAAGGTTATGATGAGTTTGTTGACGCCAAATAACCATGTAGACCAACCTGGTTCAATACTACTGGCTTGGTTTAGTCAACAGTAGCATTGAAGGAGTGGTTACGCCTGAAAAGGGCCACAAATATTGAGACTGGGCCACGCTACAGGTGTTACACATGTGTAATTAAGGTTTTAAAAGCGGAAACTTTGTTTATATATATGATGCAAGGTTCCTGAAACCTAGTTACATACATGCTGCCTTAGTAACATGTATTTCTGTAGTTCATGCGGGGTTTTTAATGAATTGGGCCAACTTGTGTAACCAGTGCGCGGGGTTGGAACATTAAACCCCATTTGGGCCTAACTCGGCCATTTCACACAACACCTCAAAATGACGTCCATTTTTGGTCATTTCCCAGTTGGTATTGTAATAGTCAACCAACATGTTACGCATATATGCTGTGCAATCCTATAGGTGGGGGAAATGGGTAAAAAGAGTGAAGGAGTGAGAATTAGGGGGTACCATGAGTGGGATACCCTAGGTTATTTTGCATTTAGATTAAGAATCTGCCATAATATTCTAAGTTTTCTTTAAGGTTTAAGAGTTATGGTAATATTTTGTGTAAAACATGATTTTGACAGGGTATTTCAATGTTTATTCTTATTTTGTATTTATAAATAACAAAGTCATAATGCATTAAAAAGTGAGAGAAATTCCTACAAATGTAATAATGTCTCTAACTTTGGTAATACAATTTATTTTCTAATTTTCAATGTATTTATTATGATTTTATCTTTTCATGTACTCTTTGTTAGATTGTCTCTGAAGAGTAGCAAGCTGACAGGTACCGTTTGGTACCCTTATAAGGGTACCGTTTGGTACCCTTATAAGGGTACCGTTCGGTACCCTTACAAGGGTACCGAGTGGTACCCTTATAAGGGTACCGAGTGGTACCCTTATAAGGGTACCGTTTGGTACCCTTATAAGGGTACCGTTCGGTACCCTTACAAGGGTACCGAGTGGTACCCTTATAAGGGTACCGAGTGGTACCCTTATAAGGGTACCACTTGGTACCCTTATAAGGGTACCAAACGGTACCCTTATAAGGGTACCAAACGGTACCCTTATAAGGGTACCACTCGGTACCCTTATAAGGGTACCACTCGGTACCCTTATAAGGGTACCACTCGGTACCCTTATAAGGGTACCACTCGGTACCCTTATAAGGGTACCACTCGGTACCCTTATAAGGGTACCAAACGGTACCCTTATAAGGGTACCAAACGGTACCCTTATAAGGGTACCAAACGGTACCCTTATAAGGGTACCACTTGGTACCCTTATAAGGGTACCGTTTGGTACCCTTATAAGGGTACCGTTTGGTACCCTTATAAGGGTACCGTTTGGTACCCTTATAAGGGTACCGTTTGGTACCCTTATAAGGGTACCAAGTGGTATCCTTATAAGGGTACCACTCGGTACCCTTATAAGGGTACCAAACGGTACCCTTATAAGGGTACCAAACGGTACCCTTATAAGGGTACCAAGGGGCTCACGTAAGCCTCTCAATTCAAGAGGCTTACGTGAGCCCCTTGATGCCCTTATAAGGGTACTGTTTGGTACCCTTATAAGGGTACCGAGTGGTACCCTTATAAGGGTACCACTCGGTACCCTTATAAGGGCACCAAGGGGCTCACGTAAGCCTCTCAATTCGAGAGGCTCATGTGAGCCTGGCCGGACAGGCGTGCCAGCCGTGCACGCCTGGCCGGACAGGCGTGCCAGCCGTGCACGCCTGGCCGGACAGGCGTGCCAGCCGTGCACGCCTGTCCGGAGGGCGTGCAAGGCCTGCACGCCCTCCAGACAGGCGTGCATGGCCAGCACGCCTGTCCGGCGGGGCCGCACGCCAAGCCGGCCGTCCTCACGCCATTTGTAGGCGTGCGGACGGCGTGCGGCATGCAGGGGTGTGCACGCCTGTGTGGGAAGGCGTGCAGCCCCCGCACGCCTTTTTTTAGACGTTCGGGGGGGCGTGCGCACGCCCTTCGGGCGTGCCGCTATCAAGCCCCGTCATAGGGAGAGGTTACAGTGAAAGAGACCAGCCCTGTCAATGACCTGCGAGTACTACCAATGAGCAGTTCCTTCCTCACAGAGGGCTCGGCTCAGCTTGCACTTAAATAGCAACATGTTCTCCACCTGGTTCTCCAGACATGCGCCCTCTTACTAGTACTGACCACTCCCTGTATGTCCACCTCCACGAGTTCCCAATGGTTCTGAAAATTTATTGCACCCTCATCTTATCTGTCTCCTTGCCAACAACACCCCTGCGTCCTCCATCACATCTATTATCTCAAACACTACAAACATTTGCAATTCTACCCAGAAGGAAAATGTGAACTTGGGATGGGCAAAACATATACCCAATTTTACAAAAAATGCTCAGAAGTGAAAAATAAGCTATACTGAGCATGCTCAGCAATTTTTTTTTTTTTACAAACTGAGCAGAAATCAATTTTATTCATTCTGGCAACTTTAGGGGATTTTGCTGAGCATGCTCAGTTTTGCTCAATTTTCATTACTGAGCCATTTTGTTGAAAAAATTTAACATTTTGCCTAATCCAAACAGTTGTTTTTTGTTTGGGTGAAATTACAAATGTTTGTAGTGAAAGGCCTTGTCTCTAAACAAGACCATCGTTTCCTCGGTCGACCTCTTGCAAAATGTCACCTTGTGCTTTGGATCCTGCAGCAGCTTGTTGGCCCTCTTCAAATCAGAACATGCCGTCCCTTGTAACCCAATCAAAAGATTGTCAATCTCGGATCTCGTCATCGACCCGGTGTTCCGCACTCCCAGGAAGTCTGTGGATGCCGTCATTGCCAGACCAGCACAGCGCTCTTCTATCATGGCAAGGAATGCATGACAGACATCTTTGAATTGGTTCATCGTTTGAACAGACACCTTGGTAAGCATGGCATTCCGGTCCTTCTTTTTCTTCAACCCACCCACTGCCCGCTTTAACGATGTTGTTGCTGACTTGAGCGACCGATTGATTGGATGGCGATTGTGACGGCCCTCAACTTGTGCAATGATCTGTACTGACTCGTCATCACTGTCACTCATCTCAGCGAGCTGTTTGACTCTGGTGCATGCGCCTCCCTGATCATTGGCACCCAGGCTCCAACAACGGGACAAGTTTGGATGGGAGTGGGTAAAGTCGTTGACCCCTTCCAACTGCGTCCAGCGGGGTCTTATGCCAATGTGTGAGTCGGGTGCGATCTGTCTTTCTTCATCCTGGGGGAGCTCGGGTCGTTGTCCACCAGAAGGATTGCTGACTATAGTGATTTCAGGCTCATCAGGAATCTCGTACCTAGAGTTGATTGCCGCCTCAACTACAATGCGCTTGGAGTCTTGTCCAACCAAGTGCATGTGCTTGCAGGCACTGCCGTACCTGCAGAACATGCAACACGTGCATGAGACCACTTGGCCCTTGTATGAATCGTCCGGGTCTTCATACCCAACCATGTACCAAACTGCTGTTGGGTTTGTAAAGGAGGAGATGATGTACTGGAGAATTGTTGATACATGTCAGCACATAAACACTGCACATATGTGGCTGAGCAAAGCTAATTTCAAACCAGACAAACGTACATAATTGGGGAGTACCGTGACCATTATACCCAACAGTTCCATCATCTCATGCGTGTAACCATATGCTGTGTTCTTGGCAATCCCCTGGAACTTACTTGCGGTTTGCGCAGAAAAGCCACCTTCTACACGGGAGGTGGCGTTGGGTACCATGGCTTGGCCTCGTCTGCAAGTATCTTGATTACCTCTTCTTGGGTGGTGGAATGTACCGGGATTTGAGCACCCAATGCCATGCTTCTGTGTAGTTATTTGTATGCATGCCCTGATGGGCAGTCTGTGTGTTAACAAATGTTGTGAGGGTCAGTTTCCAAATGATTGCAGGAGAATGCAATGAGGGAGCCGTACCGTTCGGAAAAAAAAGACCAAGGCTCAATGTGACTATGCCACTGATTAGCCGCATAATCTCCAAAATCGGTGCTAACCGCAAACCACTTGTGTAGGAAAAGGCCCATAAGACTTCCAGGGTATGATTTGGAATAGATCACTTGATGAAAGTCGTTCAATGCTTCAGCCAAGCAATCCTTCAGCATGATCAATGCTTGCAATTTGAAAGCTTTGAGAACATTAAACAGGCACCAATAATGCTTTGTTGCGCGGTCTTGAAGGTATTTATACGCTTGTTGCACTGCCCACCTGATTGCCAAAGCGCAATCGCTCATGACCGCATGTGGCACAAGACCTGTTGAGCAATGTGTCCAACTCAATATTTTCTCCACCGGTTCCCTGTGATATACCATCAAAGTAAGTTAGATGTGTAGATGGACAATTAATGTCATGAGGAATGAAATAATACATACTTTGCAGCTGAACTGGCAAAAGCAAATGCAACCGGGAGGCCTCTTCCAAGAACCGCACTGCGGACCATCACCTTATACAGGCTGATCTTTCTTCCGCCAGAAAGAAAGTATTTTGCCACAGAGTTGTGCGTGCTATCAATGAACAGCATGGTTTGCCCATATTTCTTCAACTGTTCCATTTGCCATGGTGATTGGAAGCAGAAAAGAAAGTTGGCTGAGTCGGCTATTACCGGAGCATGAACATTCCACCCGGCACTGGAAAAATATTGCTCCCACATTGCAAGAGATTGGTAGACATCTGAATCCCGTTTGGCTAGATCACGAACCCGGGTTTTGATGAGATAGCGAACACAATCATAACAGATCCGGTGAGCCTCAGGGATAAGAACGTTTTTGTTGCGCTAGTCCCCACAATCAAGATCAGCATTTACATTTCAGTG